>CM037855.1:30687255-31237937 GCA_021234595.1 Delia radicum
TGCAAAAAGTTCCTTACTTTGGGTGGTCAAACTGAGTTGCCGGGGGTCCTGTGCTATCTAACGTCCTAACTTAAGCTCAAAATTATTTTATTTACACTTGTTGCAAATTTCAGTGTAATCGGAGCAAATTATCATTATGGCCGAATAATGTCCACAAATTTTGTGAAATATTCTACTGTGCACCAAAGCGTATGATCAATATTTATTTATTTCACTTAATTTAAATCAATCATACGCCTGTGTGTTCTTTTAATATAAAATTTTTTTTTAGAAATTCTAATAAAATTTATTTGCGGTCGAAATGTTAAGATGGAAATAACGTATTAATAAATTTTCTAATATGTCGAGGGTAATATGGAGTAAAGTGGGAAAATGAAGGGGATTTGAAAAATTTTAACAAACATATATTTTTATTTTCTATTAAGAGGCTCACTGCTTCGAATGGTTCGTTGTTTAACTTTCTAAAAACAATAAAATTAATATAAATTTTATGGGTATTTAATAATTAAAATGTAATATAAAATAGTGACATGTAAAAAATAATGAATTTCACCACAATTTATATTTTTAACACACTTACATATAATAATCTGTGCATAAAAATACGAAAATATTGTCAAATTTTCGTTTATTTTACAAAAAAAAATTGTTATTTTGATATTTTTTTCGTGTTTTTACGCACGGATTATTACACTGTGCAACAAGAAAAAACATCCCGTACCAAAATGTTACAGATTTCCAACTTTTCTTGTAGTAAACAAAAATGGAGGTAAACAAAAATTTCGAGGTGAAAAAAGTTTGAGGTGAAAAAAGTACTTGAGGTGAATATTCAACACTATTCATATCTATATGTCTGGTTACAAAATGGACAAGTCACGCAATTTAGTAAAATTCTCCAATTTGTGTGATACATTTTGAGGCTGCCTTACTCATAACTTTTGAGGCGCTAGATTATTTTTGAACACCACACTACTAAAGAAGCTACCAAACAGTCTGTGTGCAAATGAGCATCCTTGCTTTCGTCGTTATTGCATTTTATTTTTACCCATTTCAACATTTTATTTTCATCCGTAGTAAAAAACAGCAAAAATATGCTAAAAAAGAGTCAACTTCAAAAGCCTATAAAAACAAAACCCTTCAAACCCTTTCAAAACCCTTTGGGGGTTTTAGTCTTCTAATGGTCTACTTTCATTTTCCGTTGGAATGGTCCGTGATGTCTGCCATGACCCGAAATTTGTTGCGCATTGTTATAGCAAGGTTATAATTTGGTGACACGCAACCTGTAAGAACCTGTCAGTAGATAAAGTCTGCATTAAATTTGCAGATGAAGACATTTCTAATTAATAAATAAACATGGCAAGGTTTTTTGTTTAACAAAAAACAAATGATCTTGAACTTGAATAATCTTGCAAACATTATAATTTATGATATAAAATAGAAAAATAAACTTTTGGCTTTAATTTTTTTTAATTTAAAAGTAAAAAATTAAGTAAAATATTTAATTATAAAATATATGCGATTTTTTTTCAAAAAGCACCAACGCGAATTTACCTCCAGATAAATATTTTCTTGATATACATATACAGTAAAAGCGGGCTGTGTTTCAGAAGCGGGCTGTGTTGAAAAAATATTTGAGTTTTATATACCGAGTTATTCTGTATGAAATCACCAAATCGGCAAAGCTGGCATATCTTAGATTTTACTCAAACTAACTGGAAATGATATTTAGGGTCTGAAAACCCAAAATCCAAGAGGATTTAATTTTTGCACACGGCACTACCGGTTCACGCAAAATAAAAAAACTAAAAAGTCTTGTTTTTGTGCGTAGTGGTTTGAGCTGTTAAAATTTTTCTGCTAGAGATATCTACATGATGAACACATTGTTTTAAAGCTGAAGGATTATAGTTCCTATCAAAAATATAAAATTTGACTTAATTCATACACCCGAAAAATAACGCGGTATTGAAAATAAGGATATTTCATTGGTTTTTTGTGTTTTTCAATGAACTCCAGTGTCGGCGCTAATGAATATAAAAGCATAATAATTCTCAGATACAAATTAGACATGTCGGAGAAAAATATAAAATTAAAATTGGCTCAATCTGGCAACTCGTTATGAAAAAATCGTTACTTGAAATTTCGAAATTTTGAAAATTTGCATATTTCAGGCTACAATTTGGTCATGTTTGTTAGCAGATACAAACATGAAAATTACAGAGTACTTACTCCCTACTTTTAACTTTATAACACTTCAAGACCCGTTTAGTTATTTTCACTCCTCTCGGATTTACAGGGTTTTTAAAGAAAAGCCTTTTTGATTTTTTTTATGTATTTTTATACTTCCCTCAATTGTTATATACAGATAAATTAAAATAAAAACAAGTAGTATTATGAAGAAATGAATAATAATTACGGACTAAAAAATTTATTTAATAAATTCAGTAGATTTTTTATGTTTACAAAAATTTTACAAAAATTTTACAAAAATAAAAAAATTTTTATCAACATTTGTCATCACAAAGACGATTTCGGCTTAGAAGCTGAGTGGCACTTTTTTGCCACTTCTCATGGCAAAAGTCCTTGTGACGGAGCAGGAGGTACAATTAAGCAGACTGTAAGGAAAGCAAGTCTACAGCGAACTGCGGATCATCATATCCTAACACCTACAGCAATGTTTGATTTTTGTTCCACCCAAATTCCTGGTATAAATTTTTTTTTGTATCCATTCCTGATGTTGATGCTATCGAAAACTTTTTGTCAAAAAGATTTATTGATGTTTGCATAATTAAAAATACAAGAAACTACCACAGTTTCTCTCCGATTTCTCACAGTCAGTTAAAAGTACGAAAGTTTTCAGCTTCTGATAACTTTGAAACTCCGAATATTATAAGAACAAATACTTTATGAAAATAATATAAAACTTATTCCACGATTCTTAATTACCCACATTTAAACTATAATTTTTTTACTTTAAATGATAAAAATATAGCATTTGCCTATTTTTTGCCACCACTGTAAAATTTTTTAACATCAAAAATCTACTGAATTTATTAAATATATTTTTTAGTCCATAATTATTCATTGTTACCTCATAATAAGACTTGTTTTTATTTTAATTTCTCTGTATATAACAATTGAGGGAAGTATAAAATTACATACAAAAAATCAAAAAGGCTTTTCTTTAAAACCCTGTAAATCTGAGAGGAGTGAAAATAACTAAACGGGTCTTGAAGTGTTATAAAGTTAAAAGTAGGGAGTAAATACTCTGTAATTTTCAAGTTTGTATCTGCTAACAAACATGACCAAATTGTGGCCTGAAATATGCAAATTTTCAAAATTTCCAAATTTCAAGTAACGATTTTTTCATAACGAGTTGCCAGATTGAGCCAATTTTAATTTTGTATTTTTCTCCGATATGTCTAATTTGTTTCTGAGAATTATTATGCTTTTATATTCATTAGCGCCGACACTAGAGTTCATTGAAAAACACAAAAAACCAATGAAATATACTTATTTCCAATACTACGTTATTTTTCGGGTGTATGAATTAAGTCAAATTTTATATTTTTGATAGAAACTATAATCCTTCAGCTTTAAAAAAATGTATTCATCATGTAGATATCTCTAGCAGAAAAATTTTAACAGCTCAAACCACTGCGCACAAAAACAAGACTTTTTAGTTTTTTTATTTTGCGTGAACCGGTAGTGCCGTGTGCAAAAATTAAATCCTCTTGGATTTTGGTTCTTGGAACCCTTAGGAACATTTCCACAAAATTTTAACAAAATCCAAAATGGTCCAGCAACAATTTTTCATTTTTTTCGGTGTTTTCATAGAGAATGACTCTACCGCTTCTTAATTTGCACATTTATAAGGCAAATATCGTTGTTATCCAAAATTTGGACACCTTAATTTAAGTAGCGGAAGCTGTTATAGACGCTCCAACCTATTCTTTATTTAATGCATAAGTCATTTCCAATACCCGCATTAAATATAGACACAGCAATAAAAAATTAAAAAAAAACCCATTTTTGGAAATTATAAAAGTTAAAATTATTATTTGACAACGATACATTCCATAAACACAGAAAAATAAAGTGTAAACCGAATTGAAAATTGTATTTTGGTGGCTTCAACCAATAAATTCCGTGAGTACAACCTATTCAAATATGGTTTACAAATATTTTGTTTACTGCATCTAAAATTCAGTTGTAGTAACCAAATTTTATTGCGAAAACCAATATTAAGTTGTACCAACTGATTTCAGTCATAGAAACCGAATTTTAGTTGGCAAATGGCAAAATTTTTCTCTGTGTGTATAATAATACTCATAATATAATATAAAAATATATGTTTTCAACGCCTGTTGAATTTCCCACTTTACCCCATGTTACCCTAGATAAAAACCATCGAAAAATTATTAATACGAACTTTTGATGTAACAATTTAGACCACGATTGAAGTGCTTAAGCTTGAAGCTTAATAAATCATATTTTAAAAGTACACCCAGGCGTATGATTGATATGAATTAAGTTAAAGAAATGCATAAATAAATAAATATTGATCATACGCCATGTTGCATCATTATTTAATTGAAAAGTGTATTTTTCATTTACATCTTTTGTAAATTTAAATTATTCATGCATTAAAGAATTATCTATTTTATATCTCTGATATTTTCTCATATGGTTAAATATTATTACATTTAGTCTACACTCAACTACTTTACTCTACATACTCTACTCAAGTTGAAAAATACTTAACACCCACCATCGTCAACTTAACAAGTACGACAAGCATGACAACTAAGCAGCAACAACACAAAAAGCCACAAGTTATATGGTTTAGCCGTTCATATGTGAAACACTGTTTGTGTTGTTTCTGTTTTTTTTTCTGCCAGACTGCTGAGATCCTTTTCAACACACTACATTTATACGTACCTACCATACATACACACATATATGTAGTACACATATAATAATGTAAAAAAACCTCTTGATATTGGTAAAACTTATTAAACTGTTGTAAATCAAATAAAAAACTGAAAATAAAACAACATCAGCAACAACTTACGAGTTGCAAATAAGCTACAGCACAAAACATGTACACTGAAAAAAAAAAATAAAATAAAATAATTAGGAAATATTATAACTTCTCGATTAAAAAATTTTAATATGATGCAACGAAGAAACGTATCAAATTTGATATAGCCTTACATCTAATTGAAATACAATTTGATCCAAAAAATAGTGAATCGTATGGTATATAAATGAACAATATTGCATTGAGTTTCAGATAAATTGATATGATTAAATCCAGTCACTATAAATTAGTTAAATTAAAAAAGTCACTAATGGCTACAGAAAATTTTGCAGTTATTACAGGAAATTTAACTATTTTGAGGCTTGCTAAACTAAGCAGCACATGTCTGCTGAACTGTAGTACAATGAAAGTAGTAGCAAAAATTAGTAGCCGCTACTAAACTTTGGTAAAATTCTTGTAAAATGCAATTTACGACAAAAAAAAAAAAAAAAACAAATGCGGTTAATAATTTTTATTACTAATTTTATTGTACTTATTATATTAAAATTTAGTATTTTTTTTTTTGCTGATTTTAGCAAAACGGTTTCATTTACAACAATTTTACTAAAATTTGCATTTTACAACAATTTTACTAAAATTTAATAGTGCACTCAGGGAACTTCTGCTTTAACAATATGTAGTTGTTTGGGTTGTAATACAGTTTCTTTATTTTCAAGGTAAATGTCAGTCATTTGTAGAACAAATAAAATTTACTAATCTTGTAGTTGATTTAAAAAAACAAACCACATCGAATGACTGTTTTATGATTTTACATTAATTTTTTACATTCGTTTTTTTTTTGTTATTTAAACAAATAAATGTTTGCTTATTTTTTACTAATTTTTACTACAATTGTGGTTAATTTTTTGAACATTAAAAAACAAATGCCAATGTAAGTTGAATTTATTGAAATGTAAGTCGTCCTTTCTTTAAGTGAAATTTCATATGTTTTTAACTACATTTGCAGTGCGGTTTTCCTACATAGTATTCTAAGTGTGGCTTCTCATTTTTTTTCTGCCAGCTCAGCAGATATGTGTTGCTTAACTTAGCGAAAAATTCCTCAAGGTTCAAACCGAAATTTTGTACTCGATATAACGAACAAATACAAAATTAGAGTCTTAAGTATAGAATGAGATGCAAATACAAAGATTTTAGCAAACAATATGCAAAAGCAATAGACATATAGAGAAAGGGGATTCCCCAACGATGTTCTGGCTGCGTTTTCTGTGTTTACTTTTGGAGTTTGTAGCATTCTTGTACGATCGTTTGTGGTGTAAACATTAGATAACATGGGAAATAAATAAATAAATAGTACTCGGTTTAACGAATTTTTCAATTTAACGAACAGGGCTGACATTATATAGTTCGTTAAATCGAAAAACAACTGTACTTACAAAATAAGCTAAAATAAAAAAATATAAAAAAAGCAAAAAAAAAAAAAAACTCTACCAAATCAACATCAGAACTTGTGTTCAATACAAATTGTTCTATCCTTTTAAACGAAAAACAAGCTCTAGCTTACGCACCTCGACAAGTTTCCTTGGTTTGAATGCCGATATATGATTTATAGACTCTTCGATGCCCTGATTTCAAATGCTGCATCCAAATTTTTTCATCACGTCACAAGTTTGAAAAAACCACGGTTAAAGATACGTTTTGCGCCGGCATAAAATAAGGGGAAGTTCAAAGTTTATATCGTAACCCTAAAGTATAATAAAGCTGATCGGATACATTGCCTAGGCTACTTTTAAAAATGTAGTATTTGGAAAAAATTGTTGATGGAGTATTTTTCAAATGCAGAATACAGTTCAATGTACATATATACCCATCATAATAAAATTGCGGAAGCTGTTCGGATATGTGAAAGGCGTTGCAGAGAAGAATGAGTGTATTTTCTAAAAATCATAACTACAGTGCGCAGTTTCTGGTATTGAACCTTCGTCAGTGACCATATTTCTTTTTTTTTTGAATAATGTAATATTTGTTATGTTTTTATTTGTTCGATTGTTCGCTTTAGCGCACTGAACTATTGTCAGGTTGAGTTTTGTTGTGATTAAAACTGGTTTTATTCAATACACGGTGTTTTTGTTCTTGCATACATAATCTCAGAAGTACAACTCCAACACAACACAATAGTTCTATTTTTAGAAACTTACCTCACTCTAATGTCCACTGTTTTCCCATGTGTTGTAAGTGATGCCACATCTATGATATATTCTTTGTATATTCGATAGATGGCGCTTACGTAGTTAGGGAAGAATTGCCAGAGAGCAAAGTTTGATTTTTGTTTGAGTTTGAATTTTAATGTGTTGTGTACACAACTTCAAAAATGGTTAGCACAATCTTTCGCGTTTTTAATAAAGGTTTTATCAAAATTGTGACCTGATGGAAAATTTTGGAAAACAGATTTGGAATCAGTGAAACAAAATCTGCTGAAAATATATATCGCTGTTCAAACCAAATAGACTTGTTCTAATTTTGTGACTGCCCTGTTTAAAATGGACATGAGCGCACATGCTTCATCCATGTCCACATTCATCCATATATGATTCATTAATGATTCATACAGGTTCATATGAGTAATCATATATGTGCATGTGTGTGCATTAACGAAAATTGAGGTAATATTTACATATATAATCATACATGTTCATATATTTCCATAAAACGAAAATTGTGGTAACCCGAGTAAAAAAGTTTATTTAAAATTATATATGATGAGACATTTTTCGCAAATATTAGAGGATATAATTTAATCTGAAAAATGGTTCAATTAAATTCTATCATTTTGGATCTAATTATATTTAAATATATACAATTTAATAAATAACTATCCAATTTTATCCGAGCTTTGTCCCGATATAATAATATATATATATTCGTTAAGAGGAACAAGGGCAACAATATAATATAATAATATATGATTGAAATTTGTAGATAATTAAAATTTTATTTATGTTTTTTTATGACATCAAATTTGCGTTTTAAATGAAATTGTTAATTTTAATTTAATTAAAAAAAAAAAAGATGCTTGCCAATATTAAAATGGCAAAATAAAATCCGAATAACAGGTTGCAGAACAACTTATACTGTATTATAATAGCTTATAATTTATGTTTTACAACCGATTCTTTTCATATGGAGTTTGGAGGTAAACTAGAGCAAGTTGTATTAGAACCGGTAAACGGTGGCAAAAGAAGATTTTCTAGAACAGTTTCATAGGTAATATGTTGTAAAAATTTTGCTGGAGGGTTTGTTATTTGTAATGGAAATCGATTTCGCAAGAATCTAAACTATTTTCTCAAAATATTTTGCGATTTTTGAATTAATCTGACATAGAAACTGAATTAGGAAATTTTTTCAGTTTTGGATTATACATAAGTATGTATAATATGACAGAAGACGTTTTTGATGTTGGTATTGTATATAATTATGTTTTGGCTTATATCCAATTTTATAAAAATTTAATCAAATTTATCAACAATGCATTATCATATATAAAATTCAGAATAGTTTTTTTTATACAAGATACAAGATTAGATGTGCTTATACATAAATTTTTTACATTTTGAAAATAGTATTATATATAAATACATATTGATACATATGCTATTTTATATGATCATATATTTTTATATTAAAGAATGTAACGTTATATATCATTTTTTTTTTTACTCGTGAATATTTACATGTATGATCACATAGGAACTATTACGAGAATATATGAATCCTAAATGATGGTATATGGACATGCATAATCTCTTTACATGGATATACATATTCATAAATTGATGCATATATATTGATTTTTAACCAAGTGTGTGTTAGTTTTGGTTGCCCTAGTGATAAGTTTCCGAATATCAAAAAATTTAAAATTTATCAGTAAATTTAAGATTTGTTATGACTTGAATTTAAATAGTTTTTCTCACAGTGTACTAAACTGCTTGACATTTATAATGAAAAATATCAACAACAACTTTACATACAGCCAAACTAAATTTTTGGAGCAACACACAATATATTCAGCCCAGTTGTTTGAATGGATTTTAATTTGAAATTTGTGAATGTAATTATTTTGCAATAAATTTTAAAGTGATTTTTTTTATTTTTGTATTTTTCGTTCAAAACTTCAAATTAAAGTTGTTAACAGTGGTAATTATAACATTCAAAATTGACATTTATAGCAATTTGATTTTTATGTTGTTAAACGAAACAATTGAAAAATGAGTTGGTATGATTTATAGCAAAAGAATTTCAATAAAACTTAAAAACAACTTCAAACAGTCTATACTTGTTTTAAGTTTCCAGCCATTTTTCAATCTTTTGAATAGACTTTATATGAGCTATGCTTTTCTTTGGCTTTATTTACCTGTTTACTTTTGATAAACTTAATTGCCAACACCACATTAAGAGGTGTGTGTTGGTTTTGTTCTTATGTATTCATGTGAGTAATGAGGAAATGAAGCCCAGACCATACAGGTAAAGATTTGGGTGTCCCCTTAAAAAAATTTCTTTGCAGCTGAAGCTTAATTTGAATTCTTATGAAGTAGAGTACTTTTGAGATTTTTTTAAGTTTTTTTTTTTAGATTTTTTTGGGAGAGGTTTAGAGATCGAGCAAATCGATTTTTCCCCCAAAATCGGTATTTCTGAACGTTTTCTGAATAATAGCCATAACTTGGTTAATATTTATATTGTTTAACTTTATAACTTCTAAAAGTTTTACGAAGACTTAAAACAAACTAATAGTAAAGTTTAAAATATTAATAAATTCTAAATTATTTTGACAAAAAACATTTTAAATTTTTTTTTCTGTTCCACAGTTATATTCCTTTTAAAGCTTTGTACCCATTGTATAAAACTACACACAGAAAACAGACTGGGCAGCAATAGCAACCGTATTTGTTGACAATCGACTGCTTCGGTTGTTTCAACAAAATTTTTTTGGTTATGATAACAATCATTCGATTAGAACAACAGAAATTCTGGCACGACAATATAATTTTGATTGCGTTAACCGAATTCGGTCATAACATCTAAAAAAAAAATTCGATAGGTATAACCGAACTATTCGATTGGCTACACTCAGGAAACTTCTGCTTTAAAAATATGTAAAGGGTCCGCCAAATAACTTTTTTTTTTCAAAATGCTATAAAAAAAACTACTGAATATTTTCTCAAAATTCTTTTTTTATTTGAAAGTACAATCCAACCGGAAGGATTGTAATTGTAATGGAAAATAATTTCATTCAAACGGCTGCCTCGGCTGGCCATGCAGTAGCCTACACGATCGGTCCAATTTTTAAGCACATTATCGATTGTCTGCAGCTGTATTTCACCAATGGCTTCACGAATATTGTCCTTTTAAGCGTCAATTGTCTCTGGCTTGTTGGCGTAACACTAATCTTTGACGGCACCCCACAAATAATAGTCCAACGGTGTCAAATCGCAGCTCCGAGGTGGCCAAACGACATCAGCTCTGCGGCTGATAATGCGATTTTCAAAAACAGGGCGCAAAACATCGAGTGTAGCTTCGGCTGTGTGGCACGTAGCGCCGCACAGTGGTTGAAAAGTTGAAATTAATACTGAATTTCATGTTTTCCGCTCATGATGAAATTTATTAATTTCATTAAAAACATATTGAATATCATGTATCTGAAATGCTAGGGCGATATTTTCATTACTTTTTTGTAGGCGTTTCCTCAAAGTGTGCCAAGTCTAACACACAACATTTGAAAGAAAATCCTAAAAAATAGTAAGAAACTAAAAACTCTTGGAATGACTTTAAATATGTATTGTTGTTGTGTATTTTCCCATAATTTAGGTATTTAAGATGAAAATTAAAAAAAAAAAAAATTAAAGAAAAAAAATTTTTTTGACAAAAATTTGCTTCATCTTAGGAGTCTAAAAATTATTATTTTCTTCAACTTTGATGGACTAGAACTTTTGTGCGCGGTCGAGCGCGGTGCTCTACCTTATACCAAATGAAAGCTTGAAGTCTAATTTAAACAATAAAGTTAAATTCAGCTGCTAGTTTTTGCTAGCCTTTGTCTAGTAAACGTTTAAATAGAAAACAAGCTACTTTTTATTGCTTATTACGCATTCTCTCGTTATATTACGTCAAAAATACATCAAGGAGGTTTTTTGAAAATCCCAGAATTACTGCTGAAGCTGTGGGTGTAGATGAAAATCTTATTCATCGTTTCAAAGTCATTTTAATAACTATTAACAGCAACGCTGATATATGTCCGAATAAGTTTCAGCAATATTGTTCGAACACTGCCCAATTATATGTTAGGTTGTATAGCTGGTACTACATGCCAATGACCGTACATAAAGTCTTGATACATGGAGGAAAAATAATAGCAGCAGCAATTTTACCTATCGGAATGTTATCAGAATAAGCCCAGGAAGCGAGGAATCGCGATTATCGTGAATATCGAAGGTATCATGCCAGAAAATGTAGTAGGATATCAACAAATGAAGATGTGATGCACTTACTTTTAGCTTCTTCGGATCCTTTTATAAATAAGTTTCGAAAAGTTCAAAAAAAGCAGGAATTAGATCTACCTGAAGATGTTAAGGAATTGTTGTTATAATAAAATATTAATTTTATATATACATGTTTCATTTTAATGTTTTTTTATTATTACTAGGATTAAAAGCGTGTTTGATTTAAAACCAGGTTACATGTTAATTTTCTAATTATTTAGAAAATTGATGGGGAAAGTTGGGGTATTAGAGGAGGGGTGTGTATGGAAGATTTGGATATGATATTATTTTTAATAATCCTATGAAGTTTAGGGATTGTAGCATTGATAACAAGGGATATACATCATATTAAACAATTTTGTTATATGGGAAGTAGGCGTGGTTGTGGGCGAATTTCGTAAATTTTTTAGCCATTGATTTTAATTGCTACAAAACATATATATACCGAATTCGGTTGAAATAGCATAAATTCAAATGAAAATATTGCCATTTATATATTTCACTTGTATGGGGAGTGGGCGTAAAAGTGGGCGGACATATTTTATTCTTCATATATTTCCTAATGATGATAAAAAAAGCATCTCTAAAAAATTTGGATGTTCTACGATGACTCCTTCTATTTTTTTCCATTTCTACTATGACGATAAACCACTGTGCGCCGTCCTGTTGAAACCAAATGTTGCCAATATCTTCCTCTTCAATTTTTGTGAACAAAAATTCGTTCAACATGGCCCGATAACGATCGCCATTGACTGTAACGGCCACTCCTTGCTCACACATTCTGCAACATTACCATGATTTTCAAATTAATGTCGCAATATTTCCCAGCGTTGTTCAAGCGTATACACAACCATATTCGTTCAGCGGCAGGATAAAACTAATTATCTGTCAAATCAGACATGAGCTAAGTGTTACCATTCACGAAATAAGCACTAGTTGAAAAAAAAAAACGTTAGATGACGGACCCTTTAGTTGTTTGGGTTGTAATACAGTTTATTTATTTTTAATGTAAATGTCAGTCATTTGTAGAATAAATTAAATTTTTGACTAACCTTGTAGTTCATTTAAAAAAAACTAACCACATCAAATGACTGTTTTATGATTTTACATTAATTTTTTACAGTAGTTTTTTGTTATTTAAAAAAATAAAAAAAATAAATGTTTGTTTATTTTTTACTACCATGTGGTTCATTTTTACTACAATTGTTAGTTGTTTTTTGAACATTTAAAAAACAAATGACAATCTTAGTTGAATTTACTGAAATGTAAGTCGTCCTTTCTTTAAGTGAAATTTCATTTGTTTTTAACTACATTTTGCAGTGGTCTTTACCTAAATAGTGGGTGAGTTAATTTTCCTCTCGTAAGCGTGAGTGAGTGTGTGTCAAAACTCACTCATTTGCCCAGCTCTACTTTGGACTACTGATTGTCTACTTTTATTTCCATGTGCAATAATTTTTGCCAATCCAGACTATAACAATTCTTAGCCTTTTGTAGCGAAATGTCTTTTCTAAAGATTTTAAAAAATTTATGTATTTTTTTTCTTTGCAGGTATGTTATCGGTGTTTAAAATTTTACTAATTTGGTAAGATAAAATTAATATTTTTCCTTTTAAATATTTTTTGAATATTATGTCCTTAAGCAGAAAAAAAAAGAAAAAAAATATTACTCCTTAATATATAACAAAAGATTTGATTAAAATTTCTAATTAAAACCCTTTGCCTTTCTATGTGCACTGCAAAAATCATTGCTTACAAAGCAAATGGTTTACCGTGTAATCTAATGTTGTTTGTGCATATTGGCTGGCTAACAGCAATGTTTTATTTTTGCACGTAGGTTTATATACAAAAGAAACACTACAAGAAATTAAAAAAAAAAATGGAGAAGAAAAACCGCTAACACTACAGAAACAAAATATTGTTGAAGTTACCTTGATTAACCTATCACAGGATAGCTCCTCCTTTACTTAAAACCAATTTCTGTTAACAACGATTTTTTCGCTTAAATTCTACTAATGCGCAATCATTCATGTATAATTTTTCCCTACTCACACTCACTCACGTGAGTAAAATTGAGTTTCGCTTACACTCTCGCGTTCAAAGTTTAAGGCGAATCCGGTGTAAAACTGTTAAACAGCTTATGAAATTTTTAGTTTAATACAATGCGTACAAAGTTTTTAATGGGTACGTACAGTGAGGCAAAATCAAAACAGTGAGGCAAATCAATATATTTGTGTTACAAAATTATTTAGAATTTACCTATTTTTTAAACTGCATCCATAGTTTTTCCAATTTTAGTAGACATTTACAAAATCTATTTAAAAATTACAAAAAAAAATTAAATATATAGTACGCAAATGTACAACAGCATTGCCGTAACTTATGGTTTATGCACATAGAAGAAAACTTGAATATATATCTTTAAAAATATTGACTCAGAAGCTAAGAAAGTTTGGGTTATTGACCAAGTTATAAATAGAATTCAAAAAACGTACAAAAACCCAAATTTGCACACCTCTAAATCTCTTCCGAAAAAACTTCATTCAAATTAAGTATTCAAATTAACCTTGAGCACCCATAAAAATCGAAAAACTGAAACGTGTTGGGACACACTAGTGCTGATGTCCTTTATATGTGTGTGTAAACAAAATTTCTAAAAGCCTTAAGTGCAAAACAAAACTTTTCAAAAGATTTTTAAATGGAAAATAGGAAAATAGGAGAAATTTTGTAAAGCTAAAGGGTAAGTAGTAGCGTTGTTTGTATGTTTTGTTTAAATTGCAATTTCATAGAAAAGGGCAATAGGCAGAACTGGAAAAAGACCTTGTTAAGAAAAGGCTAATATAGCGTTTTTTTTTTTAAGTGCGCCCCAATTTTAAATTATCGATTGAAAACCAAAATCTAGAATTTATTGTTATGTATATAAATAAGCAAATTGATTGGCGAAAATGATGCACAAATCGTGCGAAACTTATAAACTATATTTTTTTAAATAATGTATTTTAAAATACCTTCAATTTGTTACATTTCCTAACTAAAACCCCTAATTTGAATTATCATAAATATGTATTAAAATAAGAACTTATTTTGAAATATTTAACCACGCCTACTTCATAAATATGATGAAAAACTTTATTGATTTTCTTTAAGAAATGTTGAGGTTAAGAAGAAGAATAAACTTTTTTCTCTAAAAATTATAAACACTATTAATTTTTAAATCAGACTAGACTAGATTCTGCCTTTTTATGGACAGGCTCATCAGTGATTTTCCATTTAAATTGTATTATTATTTGTGTCTTATAATTGTTAGATTGTCTCTATATGATAAATTTTTAAACAACCTGCAGCTGTAAGAATCCAACCTGCGCTCATCTTATATTACAAACGTAACAATACCAAGTCATGACCGTTTAGCGATCACACACAAGTATGGGCTCGAATCTAATGCAGCTAAATTGCAGTTTTCTTTCCTATTAGCTTTTTCTGTTGTTGTATATTATACTCAGAAGTGACAAATTTAATTTTTTATTTTTTTTGTTATCCCACACTCAGGGAACTCCTGCTGTAAATATTTGTAGTTATTTGAGTCTGTACTACAGTATCTTTATTTTAAAATGAAAAATCAGTCATTTAAAGAAGACATTTAATTTTTGTCTACGTATGTAGTTCATTTAAAAAAACAAACCACATCAAATTACTGTATTATGATTTTGCATTCATTGTATACAGTAGTTTTTTTTTATTTACAACAAAAACTCATTTTTGGGGGGTGAACAATTCCTATTCCAGATGAATGTATTGTGTTAGTATAGTAAAAGCCCCAAAGGCTTTGGTCCTGGGTACAGTCAAACTTTATGGCCGTTTAAAATTTAAATTTTTTTCGCCAACACTGTGTTGAGTAAGACTGAAGGTAGTGCAATAGTTCTTTTGATCTAAATTCCTAGTTTGGATGTCCCCAATAGAATTTTAAGAGGTATTTTTTCGTAGAATATTTTAACCCTATATCTGCAATTTTCATTTTAGTACTTTTTTCAAGAAATGCCAAAAAAGGAACCTAACATAATGGTTTTATGGGTTAAAATTTTCTGTGAATATGTTCTGCAACAAATTTTAGGTAGGAGGTATCGAAGACAAATACTTCATCCGTTCATGTTAAATCACTGAAAAGGTAAATCGTTATTGACAACAATTGTTATTTGTTTCGAAAACTATATAAAATTAAGTCTGTAAATTAAAAACTTTAAAAAGCGTAATATTAAATCCTTAAAATTCCGTAGATTCAACTTTTGCCAATAAAAAAAAAAATACCAGCAAAAATTCAAGATAAATGGTTGAACTATTAAGTAAACAAAATCCATTAAAATATTAAATTACACGTGTAAAAAAAGGTTATATATGATCATATATAATCATATATAATTATATCTGAAATTTGAGTCTATCCAATTATATCTGAGTCCGTATATATTTAAATATAACTCCATATATATTTATATATAACTTTCACAATGAGGCTGTGTTGGGTACCCGGACACTGCAAGGTGGATGGCAATGAGTTGGCGGACGAACTTGCGAGGGAGGGTTATGTTATGTTACTACTTTGAGATTATACGGAAGGAATTCCGCGAAACCGTTAACCAATCATGGAGGGACAGAATGGATTGCAGGGTGTCTAGAGCGTTATGGCCCGCATTGGACGCAGATGCAACCAAGGTTCTTTTGGGACTGGACAGGGAAGGTATCAGGACCCTTACGGGGTTCCTGACCGGTCATTGTTCTGTCAGGGCTTTCACAAGAGATGGGACATGGACATACCGGATTTTTGCAGGTTGTGCGAGGACGTTGAGGAACTGGAGACAGTTGAGCATATAATGTGCCACTGTCCTAGGTTGCAGGGTCTCAGACAGAAATGGCTAGGAGATAGATTTCACGACGAACTTGGGTGTGTCTCTGGATACAATCCAGTAGATTTGCTGAGATTTGTCAGGGAAATAGGACGGCTGTTTCTATCAACGGGACGATAGGAGCTGGCTTCTGGGGAGTATATTTTCTTTCTATCTTTCTATCTTTCTTTATATCTATCTTCCTGTCTATTTCTATTCTTTCTTACCGTTTTTCTCTGAAGGGATTCACAATGGACCGTATTGGTCTCCGAGTGGAGTTGTGCCCCTGGGCACATAACCCTTCCGAACCTAACCTAACCTTATATATAAATATAAACATATCTGAAATGAAATATAATTATATCTGAAGGTATATAAATATATCTGAACTCTGATATAATTAGATAGACTCAAATTTTGGATATAAGTATATATGATCATATCTGGTTATATCTAAACCTTTTTACTAGGGTACTCAGAACTCAAAATTTAGGTGAAAAGATCTATTGCACTACTTTTATTCAAAACAGTGTTGGCAAAAAAAAAATAACATTTAAACGGCCATGGGGTCAAACGCTTTAGGGGTTTTTGCTATACTAACCTAATATAATCGTTCGGTAGTGAAATCATCTACCCCCAATACCATGACCCTCATTTTGTTCCATAGTGTCATTTACTATATATGTGGTTTATTTTTACTGCAATTGTGGTTCATTTTTTTAACAGCAAAAAATTAATGCTAATGTTTGTTGAATTTACTGATATGCAAGTCGTTATTATTTCAAGTGAAATTTCGTTTGTTTTTAACTACATTTGCAGTGATCTTTACTTACATAGTATTCTAAGTGGTATGCATACCCAAGTTGGTGGTTTTTCGTTTAAATAGTGTTAACAACTCTGTTTATACCCTACTGCAGTATATATTCCACTATGGCATTGTTAATTTGTGCTGATTTTGGTAACTTTAGAAAATATTGAATTATATCCGTCGGTAAAAAATTTTTTATATATTGTACAATTTAATCAAAATACTTAATATTATTCATTTTCAATTTTATTTGAAATCAATTGAAACCTCTTACAATATGTTTGAAATTTAATCTGTAAATTGATTTTTTTTTTCCTGCATAGTTACTGACCACGGTTTAATGCTGTCTTACGTATAATTTGGTTCAAATCATTTTCTAAAATCAAACCCACCACAGCAAATATCTGGTGTACACCAATAATAATCCATGTAAAAACTACGAAATTAATGTCAACACAACGAAAACTTTCGTAAAATAAAAAAAAATTTCGTCTATTTTACAAAATGTTTGGTTATTTAAATATTTTTTCTTATTTTTATGCATTTATTACACCGATCGACACTATTTTTGGGTCTGATTTCTGAATGTCAAATTTTTGTTTCTTTCATGTTACTAATAAAGGGAAAAATATATTTTTTCAGCAATGTTTGTATTTGATTCAAGTGCTACCTACACTGATAATCATTCATGCATACAATTACCAAAAAAATGTCAAAATAACCAAATTTTTTGTAAAATAAACGAAAATTTGTACATTTTACAAAATTTTCTGTAGTTTTGACAATAATTTCGTATTTTTATGCATGGATTATTATGAGTGTACTGCTGATCGTGAAATCTCCAAAACTTACAGAGAAATCAATCATTAAAAGCTAGGAAGTGATATTTTAGTTATTTCCCATGTCTATAATCAGAATTACTCAAGAAAAACATAATTTGCGGTGTAGGATATTTAATGATCGACTATAATTTTCTTGATTGTATTTTCTTTAGAATATTTTTTTTTCTATTTGTGTTGGGCATGGTGTTGTATGTTTGATATTTTATGCAGTGTTGATGTGTGATGCATATTTACATATTTGTGCATAAAATGTTTGTTTGATTTTGATTAACATGGGTATGTTAGGCTCATTTTATATGTGTTGCACAAAAGTACCAAGAGTATGTTAGAAAAAAGATATTTAAAAAGGGTTAAACTGCAGAAGGGTAGACTGATTGTTGTAATGAAAGCAGAAAATTGTATTTTTTTTGTGTTAATTCCATCATGAGAAAAGTATTACTATTCGCAATAGACTTTAAGGGAAATTAAACTTTAAATGAAATAGACTCAAATTATTTGTCTCATAGTTCTAAAGACGATCAGGATTTTATCCTAGGCAATAGTTTAATCAGTTTTGTTAAATTTTATAATATTTGAAATTATTATTTTTATATAGTTAGAATATTGTTCTACCTCAAGTCCAAAAATCTAATATGATATTGTCATATTAGATTTTATTTGTTGCTTTTCAAAAAGTTTGGTCATTTTAATGATAGACAATACAATTGTTTCATTGGCATCACCCAATTCTTCAGTTGTCTGCAATAGAAAAAAATAATTGGCTTAACTCAAACCGAGACATTACATACAACAGACAAAATAAACTCCATGAGAATCTATAAACTGCCAGATTTGTTTAACCCTAATTATAAAATCAAAACAACAATTTTTAATAAAAAAATTAAAATATTTTTGAATTATTATGTTTATATTTAATTTCATTTTAATAATTTATGTATGTACCGTTTTATTAAGATTTTGCAAATTATTTCTAAACAATATAGGATTTATATTGTAGATTAAACTAAAATTTTATGTCCTGTCATATTTCTAATTTTTATTTTTGTTAAATTTTATAATATTTAAAATTATTATGTTTAGTACTCACGACTTTGCTTCGGGGGGACATAACGTATACTTTATATAACAAATTTCAGATAGTTTAAAACATAACATTTTCTACATATTTCGCTGAAATTCGGATATAAAGCACGGATACGAAAAATTGGTGGATTTGAAAGTTGCTCCAAACTTTTTTGTATTAGTACTCCAATGGAAATATTAATACCAATTTGTATTTCATTTGATATCAAATTTGTATATTGTTTCTTTAAAAAAAGAGTGAAAACTGGGTTATTTTTGATTCAAAATTTAAACATTTAAACTTGAAGTTGTTAACGGGCAATTTCAGGTTTTAGGTTTAAAAAAAAGGTACCCCTTCTTATTAATTTTGTCAGCAGCGGTGCTTTCTTGTTAGATTTAAATAAAAAATAGTTCTTACCTTTGTTTTTTTTTTTTCAATAACAAACTTATCAATTTTATTTGACTGTATTTAGACTGTCCAAACCCGTAACCGAATACGATTTTTTTTTTGTTTTAAAATCTGTACCAAATACTTTAATTTTATCTTTCGTAATAAAAGGCAATTTGAATTTTTATGTTTTTATGCTGCAAATTCATTGAATTTTACAACTTTTTAGTACTTTTTTTAGTACTTGCATTGAAAGTAAAAAGACAGTAAATTTGTTTACTAAAACTACTAAAAATTAGTTCAATATGACGTTTCAGAAAAACTGCTAAAATTAGGAACTATTTTTGGCTAAATAGTAATTACAAAAAAAGTTGCAAATTAATGTACTAAAATTAGTAAAAATCAAAGTTTTTTTTTGCGATTAAAATAATAATAGAATAAAATTAGTAAACATTTTTGCTAAAACTACTAAAAATTAGTACAAACCGACATTGGTAAAATTGGCAGATTTTTTGCCTAAGTATGTTTTAAAAAATAATAGCAACAAAACATCTATTAAATCTGCAAAGATTTTGTTATGTTTGAACTAAATTTTTAGTTAATTAAAAAAAAATAAAATTTTCAAAGTGTTTTCTTCGATTTTTTTCTTATGCGGATAAAAATTAGACCTTCTGTAACCAGTAGTAACCATTTTTTAGTAAATATTTGGAAAAAATCAACAGTAATATTTCAACTAAATGATATTAAGGTTTTTGCCTGCTTTTTTTTTTTTTTTTTTGTCAACAAATATTTAGTAAAGCCTTATAACTTATTGCAGAATGCTTACTGAAGATTTCTTATTAACATAATACAAAGATTTAATGGAGAAAAAAATCATTATTTTCACTTTTAATAGTTAGAATTTGTTTAAAATCAACAAAAACAAAATCATACTCCGATAAGTTCCATTAAGAATGGATTCCCCTAAGCACACATGTGCTTATAATTGTTATGCAGGAAGTAGTATTATTCGGGTGCCTTTTTCGTCTGCAGTAGCGGAGTTTCCGGTGAGAGTTAACTTAAAAGTTTCTTAAAAATAAAAGGTAATCATTTTAAAGTCATTTGAAACAGAAACTTTGCCAATTCGGTTGAGAAAATGTGCTTAAGCGTTTTAAACCTTCAACAGGGTACTGGCCGCAGCCTCATGAAAATCACTATTTTAAGGGGTAAACACAAATTTTAAACTGGATTTGTTTAGCTCAGATCACTTACGTAATACTAATTCAACATGTTTCAGTCATTGTTTATGTTAAAATTTCCATATAATATCGGCCAAGGATCAAGAATGTTTTCGGTATGATAAACTCCAAACAGAAGGCAATAGCCACAAATATTTTTAAGAAATGAGTTTATATCTTCCAAAAATACTCGTAGAAGTCATATTTAATACAAGATATGTGATAAATTATCCAAAACAGTATTAACTTTTAACTTATTTTAAGTTTTTAAATACAATTTATAAAATTTGCACTTTACTTTGTCCAACAAAATTCTGTAGCTTCTTCATTTTTTTGATTGGCGTGTAAAGGGTGTCCCAAGAAGAGCGCAATTTTTAAATTTTAAATAAAACACAGATATTTAAAAAAAAATCGTGAAACTTTATTATATCGTAAAGTAAACAGAATGAGGTTATGTATGGAACAATATGTCGTGCAGATGGCCGCCGCGGCTTTGCTGGCATGCACGCGATCTTTTAATGAAATTTTCAATGACCGTTTTGCATGAATGCAAAACGGTCATTGAAAATGAGTCGTCGTCGGCTTATTCGCGTAAACCATCGACTTCAAAAAACCCCAAAGAAAAAAATCTAATGGTGTTAAATCGCACGATCTAGGCGGCCAATTCTGATCTCCAAAACGCGAAATAACACGACCGGGAAATGACTGATGCAGCAATTGAATTGTTTCTCTGGCTGTATGACATGTGGCGCCGTCTTGTTGGAACCACATGCCCTCCCCATTCATTTCTTCAATTCTAGGCAAGAAAAAACTGGTTATCATTTCACGATACCGAACACCATTGACTGTTTGCGCTTGACCTGCCTCATTTTCATAAAAAAAAGGTCCAATGATTCCTCCAGCCCAAAAACCACATCACACAGTGACACGTTGAGGATGCATTTGCTTCTCGTGAATCACTCGAGGATTTTCCTCACCCCAAATGCGACAATTCTGCCTATTGACGAAGCCATCAAGATGAAAATGGGCCTCGTCACTGAAGATGATTTTATCGGCAAAATCAGCATTTTCATGTTGTCATGTTGGTAAAACAATTTCACAATGAGAATGCGTTGTTCATTCGTGTAGCGCTCCATTTTTACTAACCTCGTACCTTCTACTAGCAAACAATAACAATTGTTCAAATGTCAAACAATGACACTTCGAATGTTGCCAGATTTAAAAATTGCGTTCTTCTTGGGACAGCCTTTAGAAAAATATAAAATCAAATATATACGATTTGTAGTTTTTGCACAGTGAGCATAAGAGTGGTCTTTGCTGTTGAAACCTGGTTGCATTTAGCTCGATTAAGTCACATCTGACTTTGAATATAAAGCTTACTGCGGTGGGATTGTTTGTAATTCCAAAAATGATTGTGGTTGTCTGTAGTTAAGATTCGCGTAAGTAACGTTATCACTTAACCATCACTTTATTCTTATAATTGGACTTTGTGTTTTGTCCCTTATTTTACCTTACTCCCCACTTTGCTCACTTATTTATTATTTTCCTTTTTGTATAATACTAATTACATTTTCATTAAAGCTTTTAGAATTTAAGAACACCAAAACATATTTTATAATAATATAAGTTCTTAGTCTTAATCTTGACGTTAATAAATAAAGTCGGTTTTGTACTCAGTATAACATGATTAAATTGTGTTTTACTTAAGTCGTAGAAACGGTTTGTGGAAGATGCCTTCTCCAAGTAATTAAGCCTTTCTTATGATTTCAAACCAGTTAAAATATCAATACGTAAACTATACCAGTTTTCTTTTGTTGTGCATTCAATGATTCTCGATGTGTTTATAGTTCTAGCTAGCGAATCAATATGTTCATACCAATATGCTTTTTTTTCAATAATAGTTTTTGTAAGCATGTTTGGCAATCTATTTTCATTATATTCATACAACGTTTTAGTAATATATCTAAGATGTAAATCCAATGTATATATGTAATTATTTTCCATTCCAGTTTCAAGTATTAAAATATATGTAGGTGTAAATGGCGGTAGTTTCAAAATCTTTTTTAAAAAATATCGCTGAAGTTTATCCACTTCATCAAATAAAGTATATCGCCATATTTGGGCAGCGTATGCTTGTATTGCACGACATACTGATTTAAACAGATTCCATTTTGCATTTAAACTAATCTCTTTTTTAACCAAAAAATCTTTCCAGGTAGCGTTTATGCTATTTTTAGAAGACAGATTTCTGTTTTCGACGTGTTTGTTAAATGACATTGTTGGTGATAACGTGACTCCCAAATATATGTACTCATTCGTTACTCTAATAAGTTCTCCATTAAATAATCATTTTCCCTTGACGCTATTCTTCCTCCTTTTCTAAAAATCATATTTCAGATTTGATCATGTTAACATCCAGATTCCACATATTACAGTACTCTTCAAGTTTATTTATCATGTTTTGTATGACTTCGATATCATCTGCTAGTATAGCTGTATCATCGGCATACATTAATAGACGTACATGAGTTGAACCTACATTTACCCCTCCTCCTAAGTAGTCATGCAAGTCGTTTAAATATATAGAAAAAAAATGTTGGTGAGAGTAGACAACCTTGTTTTACGCCAGATTCAGTTTCAAAACTTTCTGATGAATCCTCTCCATTCCAAACCTTAATAATTGTATGACTGTATATGGATTCGATCATTTTACTCATTTTTGTGGATAACCTGATGCTGTGAAGTTTGAAGATTAGGGATTTTCTTGAGATTTTATCAAAGGCCGCTTTGATGGGCGCTGTGGTGTAATGGTTAGCGCGTTGGACTATTACACAGATGGTCCCGGGTTCGATTCCCGGTGACGACAACATCAATTTTGAAAAATAATATGTATGAGTTTTCTGTCACTTATATGTATCGCTGCGCCCACCTTCGGTGTTCCCATAGCACTTAACCGCGCCGCGAAGTAAAATAATGAATCAGGGCTATGAAACAAAAAGCTTCAATAAATTCGCCAACTCTACATCAGGT
The DNA here is from genome assembly GCA_021234595.1 of Delia radicum. Lineage (NCBI taxonomy): Eukaryota > Metazoa > Arthropoda > Insecta > Diptera > Anthomyiidae > Delia > Delia radicum. The sequence goes on from CM037855.1 coordinate 30,711,047, forward strand.
GGCGAGCAACAACTGTTCTACTCGCGCAATTACAGTGTTGCCATGTTTGAAGCCCTTCATCTTTCACCACCTTTCATCTCTCCACTGTCCCCTTTCCAAAGAAAGCAACACATTAATTAATAGGAAGAATTTTCTGAGTGTTGCTTCTCTTTTTTTTAAAAAAAAAAAAAAAAAAAAAAAAAGTTATCTACAGTTGAGTATCCTTCCTTAAATCCCGCTTGGAATTCAGTAAGTATATTATGCTTTGTTAACCACGAATTAATTCTATTTTTTAGGATACCCATGAACATTTTAGCTATTGTGTTAATAAACGGTATTCCACGATAGTTAGTTACAGTTTGCTTGTCTCCTTTTTTGTAAATTGGGAAAATTATACTTGTAGTAAATTTTTCATCTAATTTTGCCGCCTCTTATATGACGTTGTATGAGTTTGCGAGTTCTTCTATAAAGTAATTAGTTGCGTTTTTAAAAAATTCATAACTGACACTATTTTCAATAGTTTTTTCTTCCCGAAACACAGCAGTAATAAAATTGTTTTTTTTTTTTGTCCACTGGTGTAACTTGATTTCCCTAAGAACTGCTCTCATTTTATTTGCCAAATTATAGAAACTACTCACCATAATCATAGTCTTTTAAGCGCGTATGATTAATTTTAATTAATATCGCTCATACGTCTTTTATAAGAAATTGATATACAAACTTCATTCTAAACTGTTGATTTAATGAATTATTACCTATTTTTTTTATATGTTTTTAATTTAAAGTTAGATTTTTGTTTTAAATCCATTAATTAAAATAAAAAACAATCTTTAAAGTTTTTTTTCATCTCCAACATTCATCTCCATTAAAACTTTAAATCTGTAGCATTTTCTTTTGTTTTATTGTTAGCAAATTTCTTGTACTAATGAGCCGTATTTTCATTTCTCATCACCCTTCGTTTTCGTTATTATGACCTCATAATTATTGTAGTAGTTTTCTATGGTACAGTCTTATAGTTAGTTGTCTTTATTACAAACTTTTTTTGTCTTTTAATACTTGTCATATTTAAATGCATCTTTCTTGCTTTCATTAATATCTGCTGTTGATGATGCTGATGCTGCTCCTGTACAGCTTTTTTCTTTCTCTAAGGCTAAACTCAAAACCAAGAAATAATAATAATGAGGTCACAACATAGATGTAGTAGTAGTGTTCGTCGGCTTTTGCTAGAATAAAACGTATGGACAAAATCTGGTAAGACAAAAAAAAAAATAAAATCAAAGATCGCAAATATTTTATAGTCTTTTATATGTTGGAATATAAAAGCTTTGAAATGTCATATGATTAATTATAAAAATACATTTAATTTAAGCTACTCCTTTAAAATCTCGTCCTTTCAAATTTGGAACAGTTTTTTTGATACATGTTGTATTCACAATATTCTTGAACGATAATTACACAGTGCAACACATAAATTGGTTCCTCTTTCGTACCCGGTTTTTTTTGAAGTGTATATCGAAACTAAAAAAAATCCGCAAAGGACTTGGCCAGATTACATCGAAATTTTTTTTTTGGACACCCTAAGTTTTTGCACCCAAACATGATTTTTTTAAAAAAGGAAAATTTTTATGGAATCCATATATCATAAACCGTTCGGAATTTTGTTTTTATGTCTTTGGCAAAGTTGTAGATCCAAACCAAAGCAAAAAAAAATCTCATATGGACCGACCCAAAAAAATTGCATCCACTGCATCAAAATTGCAAAAAATTGGGAAAAAATGCTATTTTTTTATGATAATATGGAAATAGCCAAACTTTAAAATCCAATTTTAAAATCCTGTTTAGGAAGATGAGGTGTTGTAAAAACCCAGTTCCACCTAAAAACCGCAACACGAAGATAAAACACACATGACAATCACACCCACTCAGAAACATTTTTTAAGAAGTTTTTAAAAAGGGTGTTGTAAAAACCCAGTTCTACCTGCAAAGTGCAACACGAAGATAAAACACACTTGACAATCAGACGCAGTATAAATAACAGTTCAAGTATCGTTTCATTGTCATTCAACAAGTGTATTCGAAAGTGAAAAGTCTAATTATATCCGTGTTTTGTGCAAAATTTTACAATTCAACTATTGCGCAATATGGAAAATAGCCGGTGTCCAAACATTGATTATTTTTGTTTAGTTTGTGGTCATATGGTGCCTACAAGTGTGCAAGGGAAAAGGTCTACTCCGGAATTTAAGCTAGCCTATGCATCTTATTTCGATGAGGTTGATCCCAGCGGTGAAGATTTTCTTATTTTAGTTCTGTTCGACAAACGTTACCTTGCGAACCCGCTTTGACTCCATCTTACCAAAAAGCGTTTTTATTAACAAAAATTCGGTAAATGAGAGCGTGATAAGAAAGTAATTGTGTTTCTCATTTTACCAGAAGTTACTATACTTTTTTCGGGTAAAATCGTAGCAGAATAAAATCATCGGCAGTTAATAATACACATGTTTTGCATTTGTATAAATAAACAAAAAAACTTAAACAAAAAATAAAAAAAAAATTATGAAATTGTTAATTGCGTTATAAAATAATTACTTTTTATTAATAAAATAAATATATTCATTTTTTCAAAAACATATCAGCATTACAACAATAAAATGTTTAAATAGTAAATTTGAAAACAAGTAACAACAAAAACGGCATTAACCTATATAGTCTTTCTTTGTCGAAACGACAAACATTGGCTATGCAAAATAAGTGTGAGCAAAAAGATGTGCTTTCTAGGGTTAAGGAATGTTCGTATTAAGATGACATGTACTAGAGAGTTGTTTATATTGTTGTTAGATATTATTTAGCTGAAGAAAGATTTCTTAAATTCCCAGTATTTAAGCCATTTCAGTACAAAATCATGAAAAAATCATAAAAAAAAGCATTTTTTCCCAATTTTTTGCAATTTTGATGCAGTGGATGCAATTTTTTTGGGTCGGTCCATATGAGAATTTTTTTGCTTTGGTTTGGATCTACAACTTTGCCAAAGACATAAAAACAAAATTCCGAACGGTTTATGATATATGGATTCCATAAAAATTTTCCTTTTTTAAAAAAATCATGTTTGGGTGCAAAAACTTAGGGTGTCCAAAAAAAAAAAAATCGATGTAATCTGGCCAAGTCCTTTGCGGATTTTTTTTTAGTTTCGATATACACTTCAAAAAAAAAAACGGGTATGAAGGAGGAACCAAACGATGACCTTAAAAATGCTGCACTGTGTTATTATGTCACTACTCGTAAAATCATTATAATTATCACTATAAAGATGAAAAAATTTTTGTAGTAGTTTCTTTTGCTCTTTTCAGTATTATTGTCTTGGTGTTCCTTTAATTTTATTTATTTATATATTTTTTTTTTTTGGTATTCATTTGAATTTCTTATTATTGTTAGGGGAATATATATATAGTACGTAGGTATAATAATCATTTAATAAGAAAAACCACAATTAAATTAATTTGTAATAAAAGATTATTATACAAGTTCTTTTATTTTCATGATGGCATATATATAAAAAGGAGTGTCACTTTTTAAGGACCCCGTTTTTTTTTTAAAGGTTTGAAGGTAAGTAAATCAAGTGGGCATTGAAATTGTAGAAGAAAATATTTAAGGACATTTGTCAATTGTATAGTGAAATTATTTCTTACTATTTCCTAATATTAACATTCTTTTTTTAGAATGTTAATATTATGAATGTGATATAAGTAATTGTGAATATGTAGACGTGAATAAAATTTTTGAGGACAAATTAATAATTACACTACACTACATGTTTTATCTTTTTGCACAACCTCTCTGGGAAATACATATTTTTAAACTGATAGAAATTTGTGTGTAGTATTAGTAAATTCCTACATTAATACAATGAAGTTTTTCATAAAAAGTCTCCAAAGAAATGTTCAATGAAATATGTTTTATTAAAACAATATTAATGAGTGCTTTCATTGGTCCCATGGAAATTTCATAAAGTCTATGAAATTTTTTCATTAATTTAAGTATAAACATTATAAAAGTTTCATGTGTTTAATGAATAAAATTCAATGTTTTTATAAAACATTTTCCTAATTTTTTTTAATTTATTTATCTATAACACAATTTTTTAAGAGGTTGAGATAGTAGTTAAAAACAATTTGTTCTTAAATTCATAAAAAAAAAAAATTAAAAATTTGTTGACTTTTTACAAAACCTCTTAGGCCGACTTAAGAAAATTTTAAATTAAAATAAAAAAAATTAAAATTTTTTTATATAAATAGAACATTTTTGGTCTTCAAAGTTTAGTAACGTCATGATGCTTGTTAGGAAAAGACCTAACCACGTGCTTGATTACTAAGAAGATAAGAATGGAGCAAAATTGATTATTAATAGGTTTTTTGTTAAAGTTCTGCCTATTATGGAGGCTCTAACTTTTCTAAAACTTCGGGTTCTGATGAGATCTTTAGCCAGATGGAAATACTAGTATCAACCTAGCTAATATGTTTTTGATTTGCTTTATTTTTGTAAATATACGGAGGTTGAAAGCTCGTTATAAATTGAAAATAACATAAAAATAATCTCGATGTATAAAAAAACAAAAAACTAATATAACTGTATAAAAATCTGTTGACTTTGTAAAAAATAACGGCTTAAGAAAAATTTGTAAGAAATTGGTATTCATTTCACATCAGAGCTTTATACGCTAAATTTTATGAGATCGCCTCAAATCAATTTTTTCAAAGTTTTAGTTAATTCTGTTTAACAAAACAATACATGTCATTTGTAATAGCTATTAGGCGTTTAACTTCAGCGATTATTTTTTTTTTTTGGATATTACAAGTTATCATTTTGATTAAAAAAATCGAAAAGTTTTCAATAATTTAATGAATTTTTTATGAAATTGTGAAAAAGTCTTAAAAATTTTTATTAAAAACATTAACAATATTAATGAGTTTTCATTCAGTTAATGAAACTATTCATTAATTCAATGAATACATTTGAATAAAATCGATTAATTAATTAATAATATGAAGAAAACTTCTATCATTGTAGGTATACTGAAAAATTTGCTGTTTTTGAGGCATAGCGGTTTTTATATTTACATCCTTTGCGCCATTTTTTCATAAATTTTGCTAAATTTTTCGGAACTTTATCGCAAAGTCATGATTTTTGTTTTTTAATATAAATCTACACAAAATTTTGTTTCATTTGAGCAAAATCATGCCAATGCTTGTTTCAGGATGTCATTGCAAGGAAGTTGAAAATTTTGCATGTTTAGTTACATCGTTATCAATTTTGTGTATGGTAAAAAAAATTTTATTCGACAAAAACGTGGACAACACTTTTTAAAGTCACATTTAGCCTCTGTATTCATAAAGCGAACGGAATAATTCCTATAGAGTAATGTGTGTATTTCGGTAACTTTCTCTTATTTAAGAGATTTTTCCCAGTTTTTTGTTTTTTTTTTATGTACCAAACTTGAGTGGGTATGGCAATCATCATTTTTATTTAATCACATTTTATTTAATGAACTAAAAGCAATTGAGAATATGAAGGATTAATGTAGAAGCCCCCACAGTACTTCTTAGTGATACTAATGCTTCAAGCGAAAGACGAAAAGTTTTTGAAAATATTTGCGAAATAAATATTTGCGATTGATAAATACATGGGAAACAAAAACAAATTTTTGTTGTTTTTAAGAAATCTATTTTCATTCGTTATAGATAAACAGACCTACAAATGCGAAGAACGCCAGAAAGACTTTCATCGAATATATTTTTTCACAGTGTTTTTGGGGCAATGTTAAATTTTATTTACATCATGTCAAAATTTGGACTTACGTTGTAAATACGTGGGCGGATCAATAAGTCCGTGACTTTTTAAATGACCTTTTAAATAAACAACTCCAAACAATCCTCTGAAGTTGTCACACGATTACGTGTATGGTCAATTAAGAGCAAACGCGGCACCCATCTTGCAGACAGCTTTCTTAAACCCAACTGATAATTTCAAATCGAAACCACACTGCCATATGAAGTGCCTATGGCATCAACAATCTCACGCACTTTTACTCTTCGCTCGTCCAACACCATTTATAAATTTTCGGGTGTATTGACCTCAATTGGCCGTCCAGAACGTTCAGCGTCATTTGTACTTGTGCGACCACAACGAAAGTCAGTAAACCACCGAAATTGATATAATTATATATATTATAATAATCTATATTTCCACAAGGTTTGATTTAAAACTGCTGAAATGCTAAACTGCTAAAATTCTGAGATAAATTAGTTAAGAATTGAATTTAACTTGTTATTCACAGAAACAATTTTAAATCGAGTTTGTATTAAAATTGTGGAACCAATTAAAATAATTTGTAACTATTGAATTACTTTTTTTATTTTTTTAATTAATAATCATATAATTACAAATTATATACTATTACCCTAACCGAGCACTAGCTACTATGGCCTTCGGCGCGTTGTAGCGAAAACAGACCAGTGCCTCTGGTGGGAATCGAACCCACGACCCCCGCACTGATAAGCCAGCACGCTACCAACTAGCCTACCGGGGCTCACAGAATTACTTTAGTTTCAACTAAGATTGTAATCATATCTATTAAAAATTAAATAAATTCCAAAATATAACAAAAACGTCAAAATATAAAAATCAAAAACGACCAAATTTTAAAAATTGCCGAAATTGAAAAAAGTTTCGAAATTAAAAACAAAATAATAATCTCCGAAAAGTGAAAAAATCGCTAATATTTAAAGAACTTTACAAAATTGCAAAAAAAAATCTACAAAATTGAAAATATCCAATATTGAAAAATACCTAAACTTAAAAAAAAAACGCCAATTTAAAATGATAGTTTAGAAATGTTGAGGTTTAGAAGAAGAATAAACGTTTTTCTCTAAAAATTATAAGCGCTATTAATTTTTAAATCAGACTAGACTAGTTTCTGCCTTTTTATGGACAGGCTCATCAGTGATTTTCTATTTTAAATTTTATTATTATTTGTGTCTTATAATTGTCAGATTGTCTCTATATGATACATTTTTTAACAAACTGCGGCTGTAAGAATCAAACCTGCACTCATATTACATTACAAACGTAACAATACCAAGTCATGACCGTTTAGCGATCACACCCAAGTATGGCCTCGAATCTAATGCAACTAAATTGCAGTTTTCTTTCCTATTAGTTTTACTGTTGTTGTATATTATACACTAACAACACAAATATTCTATTTTTAGATTTTTGTTTATTTTTCTAATCTCCTCCGTCTCTATTTCACAATGTTACCAGATTGATGTATGGTTTTTACGTTTAGGGTTGACAACTTTTGCGTTTTAAGTTGAGACATCGCCACAGGGCAAATTTTTTAAAGTATTTTAGTACAGTTTAGTTGATAGTTTATTTACAATAAACTGAACAAATCGTCGAAATTTTAAGATATTGCTAAAAATGCAAAAAATCGCCAAAATTAAAATATTTAAAAAAGTCGTTAACAAAAATAAAAAACTTGAAAAAATTACAAAATTAAAAAATTTAAAAGCACAAAAAGGTTAATTTTTGGACTGTACATATGTATATATAACTTGTTAATACAAATAATTTATGCCTAAAGTTATTTATTTTTATGTATTAGTTTTTGAGATTTGCTCTTAACCAATTTTGGCCCATATCGCGTAAAGTAGGCAACGAAAAAAAATTTAGGTACAAGAACATATTGTTTATTTTTCGTGCCGAACAAGTGGTATAAATTTCATTACAAAAACGCTTAGGCCGGTTTGAGGGTTAACGCTAAACAATTTTTCACTAATAATGTCCTAAAAATGATTTTTTAGCTAAAATTTTTTGTAGTAACATTTAAACAACTTAAATCCAATTATAAAAATTTATTTACATTTGTAATATAATCCTTCGTGACATGTTTTGTGGTAATTTGTTGGGTTCAATTTTCTAAACTAGTTAAAATAATAATTCATGCATAAATATATTTTTCACTTACTCACTCATATCGAATTAATATGAAAACACTTTTGAATAATTTTATTTAAATTTTTATTTGTTTTCTTTTTTTTTTTTAAATATTAGTTGTATATTAAGCCATAGAAACAAAACCACAACAATTTATAAAACCATAGGTGGTCGGTAGGTTATGTTTTTGAAAAATTACAGTGAAACAAATAAAAAATAGTACAAAAATTATTTTAAACGTTTAAACAAATCAATTTTTGACAAAAAGACGGTTCACTGAAGTAAATTTTAAATTCGAATTAAACGATGATACCAAACAAACTCCAAAATGAGTGAGAAATGGGTTGAAAATATATTACTAAAATTAAGATTTTTTTTTACAAAAGTGATTCGTTCAAAAGTGCTATCTTTTTTTGAAGGCTTTTTATATATTTTTTTTTTTCAATAATTCTGAAACATTTTTTGGGATACAATTTTTTTTTTTTTAAATTTTTGTGTTTTTTTTTTTTTTTTTATTCCGTTTGAAAGTCTCATATATTCGTCTAAAAATAAGTAGTTTATGCCAAAAAAGATTCTGAAATTTCAAAAATATGCGTTTTATTTGATTCATTTTCGTTCTCAAAAAAGTATCCAAGTTTTCCTGATAATTTGATTATAATTAATGTGCCTTTAATAGGAACTGCAGAAATATTATTTAAAAATTTGTGCGCCCCAGTAGGCTAATTGGTAGCGTGCTTTCTTATCTATGCGGGGGTCGTGGGTTCGATTCCCAACAGAGGCACTTGTCTCTTTTCACTACAACGTGCCGAAAGCCATAGTAGCTAGTGCTCGGTTAAGGAAATAGTATATAATTTGTAATTTTATGATTATTAATTAATAATTATTTAAAAAATATTTTTTCCCAACTTTTGTCTGCTATTTTTTGGTTGACACTGTCTACCACTCTTTAGTTTAATAATAATTTTTGTATGTATATTTTTTTTTTATATATTTCATAGTAAAATGTTACTACTAAAATTGAACTAAAGTAAATAAAGTTAAGCTGTGTGGTGCGGTTTGATTTAGTTTGGTTTATATGGTCTAAATATTATGCGTAGAAATTCATAAACTAATGGATTAAATGGTAACATGAATTTGAAATAATTTTTTGGCAATTAAAACCAAAAAAAAATAAAAAACTATGAAATTACAAACATGCATGTTTTTTCTAGTTTTTTTTTTATTTTAACTTAACTAAATAGAAACCACAGAGTTGAAATTAGAACTAAAGTTTAAGGATTTGTTAGTCAATTATATAGTTCATATGTATTATTAAATTACGCAGATTTAGAATTTTAAATGAGATAATGAATTTAACATGGAAAACAATGTAACAAACTATGAGGAAAGCTTTAAATTTAAAATTTTTACGCTCATGTCATCATATTATGATCACTGAAGACGATTTTATCACCATCTAGGATCATAATGTGATTTTGAGGATCATGTTATGATTGTGACTTGTTTCAAGTACTACATGATGTCAAACTAAAGTTTTAATTTTAGCGATATTTTTATAGTTTTAGCTATTTTTGTAGATTTTTTCCCCGATTTTGTAAGTTTCCAGCAAAACCCCACATTACTAAATCATGGGTAAAGTAATGTATCGACATAGGGCTGCACGCATTACATTACACCTTACTTTACTGATGCATTTTACAGGCGATGAGCCTAAAAGTAATGGTTGGACTCATTACCTTGTAGGGGGTAAAGTCGGTGGTTACTTATATGTTTACATGGTGGGAAAAAGTAATGTGTCTATAAATAGATTTTCATAAAAAAAATATTTTTACAAATATTTTTTTTTAATTAAATAAAATACTTCTTTATTTTATTAATAAATAAATTACGTGGTCATGCTGGGATTCGAACCTGGGGTCTCTGGTATTTAACAATTAGTTTGGCGATAACTCTACTAACTGAGCCATCGATACATATAATATTTTATTGCTTAAAATGTAAATGAGTTGTTGTGCTTCGTGTTTTCGTTCGTGATATCAAACATATACACCTTGCCCTCATGCTTACAAAAAATTACAAAGTAATGTGTCTATAAATAGATTTTCAAAAATATATATTAATAATTTCTTTACGTTTATAATTCATGCAATATGTAATTGATGATCGGTAAGTCATTATTTTATGTTTTGAAGTATGTAATGTAAAATGTAATGAGGTATCATTACAAGGTAAACCATGACTGTTCAGTTATCGGTAACTCATTACTTATTGGAAAATAATGATACAGGTAAGGAGTACACATTACAAGGTAATACATTACCGAAGTTTTTCTGGGTTCTTCAAATATCAGCCATTTTTAGTCAATTTTGTGGACTTTTTTTTTTTAATTTTTGACGATTTTTTAGTTTTTTTTACTTAAGGCAATATGGGCCAAAATAGGTTAAGCTATAAAAATAAATAAATTCAGGCATACATAATTCCTATTACCAAGATATAACTACAGTTCAAACATTAACCCTTTTGTGCTTTTATTCAAGAAGATATAGCGATTTTCGTTTTACGAAAAAACGCGAAATTGAGCGAAAACGCATCTTAACTTCAACATATAGTGATTAAATTTAAATGCTTTATAGAGTGCAAAATTTTATACTTAATTAAATATCCGTATATATATGACATATGTCACATGTAATTGCATATATTTGTATACAATTGTATCTAATTGGATCAAAATGTATCACATTATTGATAAGTTGGTACATTTGAATGGGGACAAAATTCGGATACAATTGTATCAAACTGTATCTAATTTTTTCAAATTAGATCTAATTGTATCAAACAAATTGTATCAGACTAGATCGTATATGACACAATTAACCTAAAAAATCATGCCATATTATCTGCAAACTCCTTCATATAGCTTGCGTAAAAGTCAAATCATATATCTTTATACATTATTAGAGAGTCCATATCTTGGAAAACGATTAATAAATGTTTTAAAATTTCAGTTTTTCTTCAATTTAATTTTATTTTCTCCATTTTCATTTATTATTCAAATTTTCAAAAAATTGGTAAATTTTCGAAAAAGTTTTATTAAAAGAAGTTTTATTTTTAAATTATTTGTTTTATTCGGTTAATCTTCAAAATTATATCTAAATATTCTTTATTCGAAAATCATGTTTTTTAAATTGTTCATTCGATTAATTAAATACTTTTTATTCGAGTGACAACTGTAATTTTATTCGAAAAAAGAAGTTTGATTTCTGAAACGCAAACTATTTCGTCAATTGTATATAATTTATGAAAATCTGACTGAGTGGGGCCATTAAATCTTTTGTTATTCGAAAATATTCCAAAATTTACTCTGTCGAGTCAAAATATAAAAATTTTCTAGTGTTCGTATAATAATAACAGGGATGACACACAACATTTTTAAAAAATAGTAAAAACACTAAATTTAAAAAAAAAAGTTTTAAAATCATTTGATATAAAAAAACATAAAATTATATATATTTCTGACTAAAGATTTCTCCATAAAATTATACAGAACTAAGATTTTTTAAATATTTTCGAGCGTTTAGAATTTATACAGTGTCTAAATTTTGAATTTAGTCAAATATTGCTAATATTTAATTTTCATCTTAAATTTTTCCAAGCCAGCTGCCCTACATTAAAAACGCTGCATTAAAAACCATATCACATTAATATCTTACTAATGTTTCGATAATTTTTAGTTTATTATTTGTAATAGTGCGCCCCGGTAGGCTAGTTGGTAACGTGCTGTCTCATCAGTGCTGTGGTAGTGGGTTCAATTCCCACCAGAGGCACTGGTCTGCTTTCGGTATAACGAGCCAAAAGCCATAGTAGCTAGTGCTCGGTTAGGGTAATAGGATATAATTTGTAATTATATGATTATTAATTAATAAAAAATATATATATTTGTAATAATATAACTGAATTTGCTAAATGCTAGGATTTTCACTTTTTAATACATTTTTTTTGTGGACAAATTGAAAAAATCAAATTTTTTTAAAAATGTTATTACATTTTAATGTTGTTTTTGATTGATTTAGAAAATTTTATCGTGTAACTTGAATTAGTTTTGTGAAAAATATTGGTTGAATACAGTCCTTTTAAAATATTTTAATATTTGTTTGTTAAAACTACATGTCGTATAAGGAATATTATTATATATATTATTGATTGATAATACGCTATGTAGTTTTAACACATAAATATTGTAATCTTTATGAAGGACAATATTCAACTAATATTTTCACCAAAACTAATACGAGTTACACTATGAAACTTTCTGTACCTATAGAAACGCACCTCCAATAATTTTTATAATTAACATAAAAATTGGCCGCTGCAGTCAATTACACTAAACGTTGTGGTCAATTACATTAAAAATTCAGAACTAGTTCTAACAATATATACAATTAATATATAAATGAGGCCTTCGAGACCTTTGCATAACTTATTTACTTACTTGAATTTTCAAATACCTTAATTTTGACTATATTTATCTATGTAATCCCCTCTACAAAAAAAAAAACTCATAAAATTTTGACAAGTTTATAAGCTATAATAAAAACAAAAATTTTACATTAACTACAATAAATATTTTACAATTTGTTTTCGTTCAACTTTATATTATCCAACCTTATGCTGAAAATAAAATCATATTTATATAACAACTTACAGCATAAAGTCTATCATTTGCCACAAATCTTTGACAACAAAAATCTACTAACAATAAAAATAAACAATTTGTTGTGTGGCACAAAAATATGAAAAATAATACAGCGATTTGTTTGCCAACACCACCAACAAAAATATACGCTAATAGAAAAAATAAAGTAAAAACTTTAGCTTAAACTTCTAAAAAACTAGTCAAAAAATACTTTGCAAAAAAACTGTTAAAAATAGCAGATTTTGTAACTAAAAGTAAGAAATTAATCTGCTAAAATCAGAAAAAAATTTGCCTAATTTTTAACAGGTTTAAGTCCTAGTTTCAATTAACTAAAATTTAAATAGAATCAAAGACCGGATTTTAAAAACAAAAAACTAAATTTTTACAATTAAAAAAACACGTACATTGTCTGGATAAAGTAATATAATAATAGTTTTTGAAATTTTTTTTATTCGAAAAGAAAAAACCAAAAAAAAAAAATTGAAGAGCTTATTGTAAAAAATTGATAAGCGATATTTTGGTTTAAAGTTTTTTTTTGCCTTTTAACGGTTACAAAATTCAAAAAATACGACTTTTGCAGCACGTTTATACTGTAGGTACTTGTAATAAGTGTTTAAGCAAGATATCTATCAAATATTAGTCAATAAATATAAAAAAACAGCGAAAATCTATAAACAAAATATTTGTGGCTTATCAAGTTTTTGCAATAAGCCCTTTAACTAATATTTTTTTCCAATATTTAAGACAAGCTTTATCTTTAAACAAAAAATAGAAAATAAAAATAAAAAAAAGAAAAAATAAAAATAAAAAGTTTTTGTACAAAAAAAAACAAAAGTTCTTTTTAAGCAATTAAAAGTTTAACTCTTGGGTGTCCATATACTGGACGACCTCTCGGTAATATCACGTGTGGGATTCGGTGATCTCATACGTTATCTTAACCGAACGGGGTGGGTCTAGTACTCCGGATACCAGTTCCTTACGGGTAGTGTGGTGTCTTCAAAACGGAGTCGCTTTTTGACTCTACTTGATGCTCACGAGTAGCGTGAGCTGCCACTTAAACCAACCTAAACAGTGGTCCACAGGAATTAATTAACCCAGATAATACAAATATGCTAGGAATAGAATCGGAACACTTAGCACATTTGCATAAATATATTAATACAAACACTCCGATAATACATCGGTACGTCAAGTTTTGCAAAATTTTCGTTCGTTTTGCGATATCTCGATTAGTTTTCGAAATACTTGCCATATCATAAAATGACCTTTCTTTCAATGAAAGGTATCTCCGAAACTAATGGGGATATCATACAAATAGGCTAGGTCCGGGAAAGGTCCGGAGGGACTAATTCTTTATGAAACTACCACAGTGTCTCATTTTTTTTTTTTTTTGATATGAAATAATATGAAAATGCAATTTTAAAAACTACGATAATAAATTGAAATTTTGTTCCAAATGGAACGACATGGATTGGAAATGCGAACGAATGGAATCGGAACACTTAACACATTTGTCTTATCGGAACGTGTTACATAGGGCAAAATTTTCCAAAATTGTATATCGCAAAGCGGACAACAATTTTGGAAAATTTTGCCCTATGTAGCACGATCGCTTAGTTTTTGAGATACTAGCCATTTTATAAAATGGCGTGTTTTAAAGTGTTCCGTATCTTCGAAACTAAACAAGATAGGGAAAATTGGACAATATGTTAATTAATATAATGCAAATAGGTCCGAAAAGATCTCGAGGTACTAATTTTTTATAAAGCGACCACAAGGTGATTTAGTTAGTTTTTTATTTAATTATAATATAAATTAAGATACTCAGAAAAAAACAAAGTTCGTTCCCAGTTCAATACAATTTCGTTAGCTATAATAAATGTGCAATTCAACTCGTTCCCTGTTTCATTTCATATATTTCAATTACACTCATTCTCCTTTATATTAAATTTTGTTCCCAATATTAAGCACTACAAATTCACTCATTCTCCGTTTTATTCCACATAATTTCGATTTTAAAAAAATTTTACATTCCACCCATAGAGTGACATCGAAAAAAAATATGAATATTCACTTCCCTGGCCATCCGTGTTTTTCGGTTTCAAATATCAGAATTGTTCTTTATCAATTCGAGCTATTTTTTTATGCATTAATGTGACTTTATTATCATTAATAATGATTTTTCTAATGAAAAATATTTCATTGTCATTACATAGTAATGATTTCTTTCATTTGCATTATTATCAACTAATTTTGCAATACCATTATTTTCCACTCTCGCGAATTCTTCTAGACAACGTTTGATACATTCCATATTAAAGTCTTATTTGAATTGATTATTTTGATTATTGATTGTTTTTTTTATTATTAAACAAAACTA
Source organism: Delia radicum (assembly GCA_021234595.1). Lineage (NCBI taxonomy): Eukaryota > Metazoa > Arthropoda > Insecta > Diptera > Anthomyiidae > Delia > Delia radicum. Next base: position 30,726,091 of record CM037855.1, read on the forward strand.
AATGAAAAATATAATTTGAAAACATAAACTTTTTAAATTATTTTTTTTGTAATTTTTTATGTTTTTAAGAAAAAAATATAAACAAAAAGTTTGTATTATTTTTATCATGAGGAATATTTTTAAGCAGATATTTTTTATTTTCTTTTCCTTACATAATTTTTTTTTGTTTTTTTGTTTTTATTTTTTTTTTTATTTTTAATTTATTAATATCATCTAATATACATTTCAACATTTTTTACTTTTACTATAATTATTTTTGATAAAAACAAAAAGAAAATATAACGTTTCCGGTCTTTGAATAGAATACAACTGAAATTTTATAAAGTTAACTTCGACCTCATATATTGGTTCTCATTTAGTGAGAAAACTAGTTTATATGAATGTTTGATGGTTTGCATGGGATTGTCACTTCTTTCAAAACGTGTTCTGTTGATGGGAACCTAGAAAATTTACGAAATAGATCTAATAACACATTCTTGAAAGTGGTCAATTAATAACTTTATAGATTATTTGTTAGGACAATATCCTAATAAAGAAATATAGAGTATGGCCTCGAACTTGAATAATTTTCATTTTCAATAACAGGTTTATTTTTACTACTCTTATTGTATTAATATTTTTATAAAGAAACATCTGCTAACTGTAACAATTTTTTCTGCAACGTAATTTTTAAATAGTGTTTATAAACTTTTCTGCTATTTTTACAGATTTATTTCTATGAGTGTACAAATAATCTATGAATGTATGCTTATTAGATATTTTCTACTAGGGATAGTACTTTTTTTTCAAAAGGACTAGTTCATTTTGTTGCTATTTTTTTTTTTTTTTTTTCATGACATAATAAAAAAAGGTATTAGCTGCGTAAAATGTAAGGATTATTTGTTACTTAGCATGGTAAAGTAAAAATGTAAACCCAAGATAAGCTGTATTTGTTAAGGCAAATGAAAAGAAATCAAATTTGAAAGTACGAAGCAGAAAAATAAAATGAAATATAGTAGAAAATATGAAAACTAGAAATGATTTGCTAAGTTTATAAGAAACCAGCTACAAGACTAGACGACAACCATGAAATTTATATCAACCAACCAGACTTAAACTTATTAAATATTTATTAGAAATTATAAATATTAAAATATGAAATTTTTTATATAAACTTTAAAACTTATATAATTTAAAAATAACCCGACTGAAATAACAATTTTAAAATTACCTAAATTACGAACGTATGATTAATGTTATTATAAAAAATTAAATATTAATCATACCGCCCGATTAGTTGAAGACAAAATAAACATGTATCTAATAGCAAAATTAGTAACTTTCTAATGTCATTATAAAATTTAGAATTAATACAGATATTTTCATTAACAAAATTCCCTTCACAATTAAAAAAATAATTTTACTTTAAGTTTTAAAACAATTGAAAATTACAAGCTGTTATACACAAAAAGTCTACAACAGTTGTAGTTATTGAGTCAAGTAATCGAAAATTTGTTTCCCTTGCTAATATTGGTATGATATGGATTTTTTTTTGTATCTGCTGCAGCTATTCTATCTCAATAATAATGGCAAATAATACCTAAAACAAAAAATATGCACCCCCACCCCCATCATTACACAAAAATGAAATATATTTGTAGCTTTCCAATCAACCTGTCCAGCTAAAAACTCGTATATCGTAACAATGTTCAGCTAACGATATTTATTATCCTACAATAGAACTACACTTTAAATTTTTTCAAAAAGTGGGCGAAGTAGGCGTGATTAAATATTGACAAAGTTTGCGCTCATTTAAATGCGGCAAATGGTAAAAATTTAACTATATCAATATATTTTTTTGTGGAGAATTCATTAGAACTAGTTCTGAATTTCTAGTTTAATGGCGTTCCCATAGCACTTAACCCTTCGGTGTTCCCAAAGCACTTAACCCCACCGAAGTAAAATAATGAATATGAACTAAAAATCTTCAATAAGTTCGCCAACTCGCCATCAGGTGGCGAGCAACAACTGTTCATAAACTTTAAATCTCATGCAATTTGAAGCCCTTCATCTTTCAGCACCTTTCATCTCTCCACTAAACCCTTTCTAAAGAAAGTAACACATTAATAAATAGGAAGAATTTTCTGAGAGTTGCTTCTCTTTTAAAAACAAAAGAAAAAATGATATGTAGAGTAAACTCCATTCTAATGGCAATGAAATAAATCATATCCGTCGCGGTTTTAAAATACATCTAGAAACTATACTTGTACGGACTTGTAAGTTTATTTATTTGTAGTTTAAATGTATGTATATTCCTTTAAAAAACAAAATTTACTGATTACTTTTGAAATAAACTACAATCGGGTACTGTTAAAATATTGTGAGTGTAGTAATCTGCCGTTAATAGAAAATTCAAATTTATCTTAAAATAGCTCAAAAACTGTTTTCATTTTTTCATTTGGAAAAGGAAGTTACACATGTTTCTATCAATCTAGATAGAATGTAACTCGAATTGGTTTTGATGAAAATATTTGTTGCGTATTGTTCCTCTTACCTTTCTGAGTCGATAGAAATTTAAAAAATTAGAAAAAAAATTATAAGTATTACACTTTAAATTCTTAACACACCCAAAAAAATAAGTTTGTAGAAAAGTTAGTAAAACATCTTGTAAATCAGGTATACTATTTTTCAGCAAATTTTTTGCTAAAATTATGTTTTAAACTAAAATTTTAGTTATACTTATTCAGCACTTAACTGTTTTGAACTAATGTCTTACTAATATTTTACTAATGTTTTACTAATTTATTTTGCTAAAAAAATTGTGCTGATTAGCACATCATAGTGTGAACGACAACCAGACTAAAAGATATACGCAGAATGAATTAGATGTCGCGGCATGTCTAGATGAAGTAGTGACAAGGAAAATGACACTAAAAAGTACGGCTCTAGTAAGACATAATATAAAAAAACAACCATGGAAGATTTTTGTATCTGTTTTTCATACATAAAACAAAATTGTGGATTAAAACAACTTAATCTATTAATTAAATAAAAGACAAAATAAAATATGTAAATTTAATAAAGATTAAATGTGTATTTGTAAACTAAATGTTTATATATATTAATAATCTTGTGTGGTCAAATTGCAAACAAATATGCAATAAGTAGACAGACTAAGCGAAAGACAAAGACATACATCTTAGGTAGATTTTTCTATTTCCTTTTTCTTATTGCAAACAAGTATTGTATATGTTATATTTTGTTAGTTTTCCGTTTTGTTTCTATAATTCTCTGCGGCATTTGCGTTCCTTTAAAAGATAGCACCATTTAGACAAGTATTGATGTAAGTAGTTCAAAGATAATTTCGTGTATGTTATATATAATTATTTCTATTGTTTTTCGATATTACATTAATTCATATCGCCAATTTGGGAGTATGAACATTTTTATATTTTGTAACGTATTGTAAATTATTTTAATCAGAATCACAAAAATATGTTTTATGATTTTCAGCAAATAAATTAACTTTTTCTACAATTTTTTTGAGTTTTTTTCAGTCTATTAATATTCAGCAAACATTTTATTAATTTTTAGCAAGGGTTTTTTAATCTCTAATCTACTAAGTTTTAGCAAAACTTTTGCTGAACCTACTAATTTTGTTGCTAAAAGTCAGCTCGCTGATTTTCTACAAAAGATTTTGTTGACATTAGAGCAATTTGTTTGCAAGCACCCTCCTGACTAAAAATTTGCTGACTCAGCAAAATTTTTTGCTGGCTTTACTAACTTTTTTATTTGAGTGCAGTTGTGAATTAAAAAAATTTTTTTTCAAATTATCCGTAAATAATCTATTTATAAGGTAAAATTTTAAGTATTTGGCGAATTCAGTTAAACAATTACAATTAATACACTGAAAAAAAGCTCAAAATTGTTTAATAAATATTCAGCCACGTCCACTTCTTCAATTTTTTGAAAAATTATAAAAGTTGTTTAATGTTTTAGTCCCATCATATAATACTAATACTCGAAGTCTTACAGTATAGAGATACATGGCTAGAAAATCCCCATATATTAAACTCAAACAATAGTTTTTAACCAAACTCACTATCAGACATTGTCAAATTTCCTTTTTCGATAAAAAAAGTTAAAGTTCATATTGAAAGATGAACATGTCTTATTTTATCTAGAATGATTGTGGAATAAAAACTATTTTGTAAGAAAATGAAAACAAATACCAAAAGTCAAACAATAAAAATTAAATGTATAACAAATATTGGCAGAAAACTAACGTATATAAGCTTGCTATAACGTATATATCATCAGCATCAAATGCTCATCATCAACTTAAGCTGTAGAAAGAATAGCATCAATATTATTATCATCATGATAGAAAAACATTAAGTTTTGGACTAAAGTTTTAATAGGGTCATGTTGTTTAAAATAATATAATAATACGAAAAGAAATCTTAAAACAAATATATGAAAACTTTCAAGACAGACATGTTTAACTCATTATGGGGACACACTGTTCCATTTTCAACACAGTACTTTTTTACCGGATAAAGACAATCGTAAAAAAATATTTTTATCGAAAAAAAATAATTATACAGTGTTGCCAAAACCCGTGATATTGCAAAAACTACAATCTACAAACGACAAATACAAATTATTAACAGATTTAGACTCAACGTACCTAAATCTAATCGAAAATATGTATAACAAAGACAGTTTCTGCAAAAAGTTGCAAACTCTTTAGTAGCAATACTAAACATGGTATAAGAATACAAGGTTAAGGCATTAGGGAGAAATTATCCTGCGGGAAATGGTCATGTGACTAGCACTTTATGTGTATGAACCTGTCCTAGTTTCGGTTCTGTTATATGAAAGTGACCGGTACTTTTAACATGGGCTTGTCATAGGAGGTGACAATTTGCTCATTGTGGAGCACTGTGTGAAGTATCGAATAACTTGACGAAGGTAACCTATCAGCATACAGACTGAAATGAATATACTACGGGACAAGTTAGAAGTAGGTAGTGTCAAAGTATTACCATTTTAGGATTTATGTGATATGCAACACAACCAGTGGGAAAAAAATTATCACGTGACTGGTGTAGGTGTACGTATCTTAGAACTGGAGAACAATTTTTGAAGGAAAACTGTTCTGCAATGTGTTCTGTAATAGTGGTAGTATGACTGAAATAGTTTTGAGACGTATCACTGCACTGGTCTAAGGGGTACATGTCGCCGGGCATGCGAAAAGTAATTAGCAAGTAACCTGTCACTTTTTATTCAGCGTATGTCATATTATGCACGAGTTGCTGAATTGCCCGTCCGGAACCAATCACTGCACTTTTCCAAAACAGTGTGTCTTACCCCCTGTTCAAAAAAAAACTTAAAAAAGGCACAATAAAAATCAATTTTATAATTAGCTTATTTTGTCTATACCCAACAAAAAACTAAGTTTAAGATCGCGACGTTTGGCGAAAAATCGCCATATCTGGCAACCCTGGTCACAGTTCCGTGTTCAGTTCTTTTCAACCAGTGGAGTGTTACGTCTTCATTTCTACTGTCACATAGTCGGTACAGATAAAATTCATTCAGTGTTATGTCTGCTGTGTAGCAGTCAAGGGACTGAATTATTTGGCACTAATTGCCATGTTTTCATCCACTGCTAACGGTTTTGAACCAGTTGAATGACCAGTTATAACTTCAACTGAACGGCCCTAGCTGCTTCAGTACACTTTGATGTTATGTTACTTTTTGTCCAGTTACATGATATATCTGGTAGCAACCAGTGAATGTTTTGTCACCATAACTATAGTCACGTGATTGGTCATTTCACCAAAATTAACACTTTTTGGTGCACCACAATTTTGGTTTCACTAGTTTCGCGACGTGCCCCCAATCGTATATCACAGATTTTTCACTTTGGATCAATCGACCCTTCGTTTCACGCAGGGTACTCATTGTATGAAATTTTGACAGTTTCTTTTCGCTCATTTACTAAAAGACTGTCATAAGTCAAAAAAGCTATTTTTGAGTTAATGATGCAGATTTATTAGCTATATCATGCTTCACATTGTGTCAAAATTTCTTATTAATATCATGTATACTTTTCGAGTTAGAGGGGAATTTTTTTTAGTTTTTCTGGAAAGTTGGAGCCAAGAGTATATACTTTATAGAGAAACTGTGCTGCTAACGGATCTCTCAATAATTAGCAAATTCGCCACTACTCTCACTAAGAGAAAAATACATACCCTTATTTATAAAAAAATTACCAAATAACTAGTCCAGCGAAGCAGATATGGATTGAAAACTTCAAACGTGTTTTCTGCGAAATCGAGTTTTTTGAGTTATGTTACTCTTTTAGTTAATGAGCGATTTCAAGTGCCGTTAGTTTCTTAATGTTTACATTTAATTTTTTTTAGTTGTCTTAATGTGTTATTTGAAGGGTTATTAATAATTCACATTCAAAATTTTATTAAAAAAACAAACTTATTTTTGGAAGTTTTGAAGTCATAAATTAAGATAATCTAACACTGTGCGAATACGAGTAGTGTAATTAAATGTGTATTTTTATTTAAAATCCTTAAAAATAATTTCCTTCCAAGTCTTCATACATTCAAATTTATTTGAGCATATTTACGCACTTTCTTCATTCACATTTCACTGCACACTCAGTGATAGCGTTATTTTGATGACATGAAGAATAAACATCATGTTCAACATATGTTTAATGTCAAGAAACTCTTTGAAATGTGGGTTGATTTATTTTAATTACTTTTCAGTTCAGGAAAAAACAAAAATATATATAAAAAAAAGTATTTTTCTCATTAACTTAATGAATGCCGGTTTTTAAAAACCCATTATTTGTTTTTAGTTAAAGAAATTGTGATTAATTACAAAATTTAACATGCATAAATTGTTTCAAGAATTATGAAGAAAAAAAATGTATTTGTATAACATGTTTAAAATAACAATCATTTAGTTTTGATAATACAGCGCTCTTAAGAAAATAACAAATGAAATTTTATTCTATTGACAACTGCTCTAAAATACCCTTTAATGGAAAAATATATGCTAGAAATCTGCTAAGAAATCGATTTGCCTTGTGAAACGAAAGCTAAAAAGGACTCTTAAAAATTTTTATCACTTAAAAGTTTAAAATTTTGCAGCAAACGTTTTTCTATAAGAGGTTATCTGATTTGCCAAAATTTAATTCTGTAAATACTGTCAGAAACGCTATTCCCTAAAAATCTTTAAAATTTAATCGTAGCACACTTGAAACCACCATAATTTTAGTCATTATTGACCCACTGTTCTCTTTTCAACTCATTGAGTTTAAAACCCCTAAAATAATTTAATATCTAGACTACAAACGTAAATAAAAAATAGTGGGAAATTGTCATTCAGAGTTGCCAAATAATTATTTAAAAATAAAATGATGCAATGTCTCGATGGGATATTTTTTAAGAATAACTTGCACACATATAAAAATTTTACTATTTGTCAACTGAAATTCGGTTACTACGACTCAAATTCGGATATTACGAATTTCAGTCGGTTGTTACAATTGGACATCAATTTTCACAACAAGGTTCGGTTAATTTAACTGTATTTTAGTTGCAACATAGAAAGTATTCTGAAATATAACGTCAATATTGTTGTACTAACTGAAGTTATGAGTTTTTACGATTACAATACACTTTTCAATTCGGTTGGCACTTTATTTCTCTGTGTGTAAAAATTGGATAATTACTGAACATTTATATTTTGATTGCCATGTCGATAAGAAAATATATTGCTTTACTAAAAACTGGTATACCAATTTTATATAATTTTTGAAAATCTGAACGATCGGACCACGAATTTTTTAAATATTCAAAAACGAAAATATGCTGAATCTGATTAATTTTTTACTCCAAACATAAGTAATTGTTATCATATTGTCAGGGTTTCCATATGACAATTTGGCTAAACTGCACTTTATGGGGCGTTCTCAAAAAAAAAAAACAAAAGAAATGGTGGTCCCCTCCAGAATTAAAAAAGGAAGTTATGTTTCTATTTTCGGTTAAGGGCCCAAAAACCAGTACGCGGAGTAACATACAAGTATTGGTACTCTAATGAAAGGGTATTTAATCAGAACTTCAAGACTGATATTATTTTTAGGAGCTATGATACGTAGCGCCATCTACACCCGTTTAAAAATTTTTGCCTGCAGCGTTATTTTCGAAAACACTTACAAAGACATCGAAATTACAACAAAGTAATTTTTTTAGACAACATCGCAAAATGGAAAAACTTTACTCAACGAAGCCGCCTGCCTATCATATAGGAAAAAATCCCTAAGCCGGGTCTAAGGCCGGTCAGACAGAAAAATTTTACTCAGCGAAGAATCTAAACTGCCTTGTGGTCACGCATTAAAACTTTACTCAAGGAAGCCAATAAACTGCCTATCACATAGGAGAGAACCCCTAAGTTCGGCCGTAGGCCGGTCACGCATTAAAACTTTACTTAGTGAAGCCAATAAACTGCATATCACATAGGAGAAAACCTCTAAGCCCGACCGAAGGCCAGTAACGCTTAAAAACTTTTGTCAGAGAAGTCGGGCTTTGGACGGACAGGAGGAGAAAAGCATTAAAGCAAACAATTTTGTACTATCACCTCCACGCGGTTATCCCTGGGTAGTGCCAACGATAGTAACTAAAAAGTCATATTTCCAAGTAAAATTCATTATTTGAACAGTAAATTTTACAAAATTAACCAACAAAAAAAAAACACTAAAACCACTTCCTTTCCGTTTTTGCACTTAAAATATACTTGAAATAGCTCTAGAGGGCGCTACGTATCATGGATCATAAAAATACTATCATAATTGAAATCTTGAGGAAATTTCCTTTCATTTAAGTATCCACACTTCCATGTTTCTATGCATCCTAGGTTTTTGGGACCGGGGTCACCAAGTCCCAAAATAAATACTCTTTCCCGAAAAAATAAAATATATTCTCCTCTAACTCGAAACGTATGCATGATATTAATATAAAATTTTGATTTCTTAATGAAGATTTTTTTAAAATTCAAAATGTGTATGGAGTGGAGGAGTTGCACTTTTTGAAAAAACGTGTTTTTTGCACTTTTGGGTTAATGTCTCGAAACCCTGACGTGATAGGGCTATTCTGAGGTCAGATTCGGATTCAGAAAGTCTAAAACCTTCGACAAAGTATAGTCTGGTTCTTGCTTAGAAAATTTCATCAAATTCTGTCGGCCTGTGTAATTAATCGTGCTAATCAAATGTTCATGTAGTGGAAACCGTCATTTAGGAGGAGTTATATTAGTAAGAAAAAAGTTATTTTATCAGAGCATTTTAATGACTAATTAGCGATTTGTCAAAAATTGTACTGGGCAACATTGCTTTCCAGCATGACCCCAAGTTCCAGTTTTTAGTATGATTTGTAAATACATTTCAATTTATTGTTTCCAAATTTTCAGCTAAAAATATTTATATATTCAAAAGTATTCCTAACAAAAACCTCCGTTTTGGTATATATTTGTGACAAATGTAGGGTTTTTGTTAGAAAAACTTTTTCACATATAAACATTTTTGGCTAATTTTTTGCAAACTATGCTTTTAAAAGCTATTCGCATAACATACCAAAAGCTTAACTCTGAATTCGTGTCGGAAATCTATGCTGCCATTTTAAACGTGTGACAAATCGCGAGCTTTAAATGTAAGGCATCATATTTATATAATTGTTTTCTGGCTGAAACACTTCCTTATCATTTCTACTGCATGATCATTTGTTAAGGTCAATTGCCAATTTAGCAATAAAATTCGCTTAAACCGTAAAATTGGGATAAATTAGAAGATCCGCTAAATAGCGGGCTTAATCTACAGTTTTGTCAATCAAATATGTGCCTCAAATAAGAATATATTTCAACAGAAAGGAGTTAGATTGGATTGCATTTTAAAAATCTGCTTACATATGCCATGATTTTTATATGGCGAATTTCCATTTGTAAGCATTATTTTTTTTTGCAAAATAAGCGCGGGTTTTAGCACTTACAAGAAAGCTGTGATTTCATGGCTTTCAGAAAAATCATATTTCATGTCTACATTATTACGACTAAAAGTTATAATATGAATGTTATCCAATTTATTTTACATAAAATTCTACAGAGATTTTTTTTGGTTTAAAGTTTAGACATATTTTAATATAATAATTTCATTTGTTTTTTACCGCACCACGTGCTCCATCTTCAGAAACAGTTAAATGACTAATTACTTTTTATAATATACTCAAAAACACCAAACACAATCGGAAATCACTTGCGAAATAAGTTTCACTTACGAAAACTGATACAGATCGCTTACAAACCTCGATAACATACTTTCTGCAATACAACATGCATTCTTGTAAGGGATTAGGGGTAAACTGCGCTTACAATATTCATCCTTGTAAAGCTATACAGTAGGCATATAACTTTTGGCATTTTTTTTTGCAAATATCATAAATAAAATATGAATAATTGCGTATTTACTTTTTCGCGATCGTTAAAAATTTTTCCGCACCAAATGCGATGAAGTTTGGAATTAGGATTTTTTTGATGGCACTATTTAAAATAATTTTTCTGATTTTAGTTACTCTTTGTTTCAATACCTGGAAATAGAGTTCATAACCTGAATAAAATTTTGACTTTATTAAATAAAAAAAAAAAATAAATAAAAAAAAAATAGAATAGTCCATTAAAAAATATGAATAATTGCGTTTTTACTTTTTCGCGATCGTTAAAAAAGGTTCCGCACCAAATGCTATAATGTTTGGAATTAGGAATTTTTTTTTGATGGCACTATTTAAAATAATTTTTCTGATTTTAGTTACTCTTTGTTTCAATACCGGGAAATAGAATTCATAACCTGAATGAAAATTTGACTTAAAAAAAAAAAAGAATAGTCCATGGGAAAATATGAATAATTACGTTTTTTTCTCTTTCGCGATCATTAAAAAAGGTTCCGCACCAAATGCGATAAAGTTTGGAATTAGGATTTTTTTTTGATGGCACTATTTAAAATAATTTTTCAGATTTTAGTTACTCGTTGTTTCAATACCGGGAAATAGAATTCATAACCTGAAAGAAATTTTGACTTTATTACATAAAAAAAAAAAAATCTTGGAAGGTTTTAGAAATCGCATTTGGTGCGGAAGGTTTTTGTTTCAAACTGGCCTAATATAACGTTTTTTATTATCCGTTCAATATTCCCCATAGTGTAGTGCCTGTTAAAATTTTGGTTCAAAAAAAGTTATTTTTTTATATTTTTTTTTATTTTAATAATTAATAATCATATAATTACAAATTATATACTATTAACCTAACCGAGCACTAGCTAATAAGGCCTCCGGCGCGTTGTAGTGAAAACAGACCAGTGCCTCTGGTGGGTATCGAACCCACGACCCCCGCACTGATAAGCCAGCACGATTACCAACTAGCCTACCGGGCGCACTCAAAAAAGGTATATGCCTACTATAGAGTAAGCTCAAACGAAAATTATTCGTGTCTTTTGCTGCTTCTTAGTATAAGCACTTACATCAGCGCAATTGTTTTATCCTGCTTCTTAAAACACGATGTATATGCAAATTTTGTATTTTCGCATTTACTCCAAAGTCAATTTGTTGAAAAACTTTGCCATACATCGAAAAAGAAAGTACATCGTTACAAATCTCTTACTAAACCTTAAATACCCACAAAACCTCTTTATAGCATTCACTCCCAAACGAGGTAAAATTATGAAACATATGTTTTTTATACAAATTACTAAGGATTCTTAATGATGTATATTTTTCAGCCACAATGATTTATAAATTAAGAAAGATAAAAACATAAACATATTTAAAACACATTAACACTTCAATACATAATGAGATATTTTTATTCATTAAATATTTCTTTTCATAATTTATGAATTTATATCTTCAGTTACAAAAAAAAAAAAAAAAAAAAAAAAAAAAAATAATCGATATTTAAATGAATATTATTAAAAAACAAGGGAAAGAAATTCTCATAAATTCATAGATTGTCAACACATACATATATTTAATAAGGCATTCAATATCATTTAAGTCACATAAAAAAAAAAAAATAAAAAATATAGAATGAGAATTTAAATGCTAAACAAAAATCACATGATAATTTATAACCTTAAAAAAAAATATTGAAAATATAAAAAACCACACACAAAGACTAAAAATTTGTAATGATGTTGATGATGCTGCTGTTAATGGAAAAAGAAAAGGTTCTATATTTTTAGATACCTTCATAAGCATATAATTTTCATTTTTCTATTTTTCTCGTTTTTTCAAAATTCATAATAAAACTGAAACCAATAACGTGACTTATCAACCATTTATCAATAAGAGGGTGTCAATATACCAAAAAAATTAAAAAAAAAAATAACGTCAATAATCATTAGGAAGACTGTGTTTATTGGAAAAAACCATAGTTGGCAAACACTAACCCTAAAATACCGATAACAATTAAATAGATTAAAAACATACAAAAATAAACCATTCGATTTCCACCCAACGCTTCTGATTCCAACCAAACTTTTTACAGGAGATGTACATCATATAACTATAACCTCGTCCAAATGTAGGACAGCGAATCTTGAAATATTCGAAAATTCTTCTTATTTTAAACAAGCTTAAGATCATTTATTTATTACTTATAACTATATATTTCCAATATTTTGTCTCCACATTGGGTGACTTCTTCAGGAAACAATTATTACAATTTGATTGAAAAAGTTGTTTTAATAATTAAAAACTTATATACATATGTATTTAAGTTTTTAATACATATGTATATAAGTTTTTAATTATTAAAACAAGTTTTTCAATCAAATTGTAATAATTGTTCCCTGAAGAAGTGGAGACGAAATATTGGAATTAAATAATTAATAAATAAATGATCTTAAGCTCGTACTAAAGGCATTGATATCTCATTTTAAAGCTACTTAAATTGTAGTTTCACTACAGCGCACAAAATATTCACTTCTCCCCGCTAAAATGCATTGTTTTCAAAAACCGCATTTCAAAGAACTGTATTTCAAAAACCTGTTTTTTTTTTAATTTAAAAAAAATATATATGTTAAATATAAATTGCTTCCCTATGCCGTGTCCAAATCCATATGTCGAGGTTTTACGCAATCGTAAGTTATGAACAAAAATGTGAAAAAAATTAACTAAAAGCCGATAACTCAGAAACATACAGAAATACCATATACAGTGGGGAGTACATGTAAGTACTTTTTACACCTAAAGATTCAGGTCGAAAACTGTTTGACACTAGAACTAAGTTATACTTTTCTAAAGGTTTTAAGGTACGCTGAATCCAAATCTGGCCTTAGATTCACTCTCCGACATTAGGCGTTCGAGCTATATTAACGAGAAAAGTTTATTTTTTGATCAAAATGCTCCGATTTTTCACGTTCCTGGAAATGTATTTTTCATAATACTTGTAACGGCAAATGAACACACTACTCTTACCAAATATTTTTCGACCTGAATCGTTAGGTGTAAAAAGTGCTTACATGTATTCAAAAGTGCTCACCACTGTAGGTATTTGGTGACGGTATAGAAGAATAATTTATAATTAACATACTATATTGTTTTTAAAAATTTTACAAAAACAGTTTTTTGAAATACAGCGTAGTTTTTTGAAATACTTGGAGTTTGGAAAAATTTACCGTCAAGAAATGAAATATTTTTGTGAACCAGCAAAACCGCAATTTAAGTACATTTAAAATGTGATATCAATAACAACTACATAAATATTACAATAACAACAACAATGTGTTGATGTTTGTTTTTGTGCGACAATATAAAAAAAATGTAAAGCAAGTTCCGAATTTGAGCAAATATTTAATTGATTCAATTAGTTTTTAATTGACAGCTTTTATAATTTTCAACAAATCGATTTAATTAAAAAGTTTAGGGAAATATTTTTATTTTTAATAAAAACTATATCGCACTTGATCAACAAGAGGGTATTAACTCAAAATTTTTAAAATATCACTTTTTTCAAGAAATAAACTAACAACATCAATATCTATCTATTGTAAAAATTTCAACGTATTCCGATTACTCTTTCATCTCGAAAACCACTTTTGAGACCATTTTCATGATAATGTAGTGATTACCTTTATTTCAACAAAAAGGTATTATTTCGAGTTAATACAAAAGTTCAAATAGAAATGAATCGTATTTATAGTAACTAAATGTGCTAAAGTCCCAAATCTTATTTAACAAATTGTGAAAAGCAATCTGACGTAGGCGTGTCCCTATCCGGATTTCATTCCTGCCAAGGAAATCTTCAGGGGACTTTGTTATTAGAATTTCTAGAGATATTTGTTATGTTAAATCACAAACTCAATGAGAATTTCTTGTCCTCGTCTAGGAGCGAGATTCAAAATTTAAAATATCAAAGAAAAAACAAAAACAACAACAAAAAATTGTCACAATTGGCTTTGTCATCTTCCAAATACTACTCTGTTTTTTTGACAGACCTAGCAATGTAGTGACGTTTATTCAAGTAAATTAACAATAGAAAATCATATGTTTTCTATTAGTATCAGTTACATTTAAATTTGCACAAGCACCTGCATATTTGTTATTTAAATTTATTTTCATCGGGATAAACATTAATTGCATTTATAGTAATTAAATGTGCTAAAGTCCCAAAACTTATTTAACAAATTGTGAAAAGCAATCTGATGTAGGCGTGTCCCTATCCGGATTTCATTCCTGCCCAAGGAAATCTTCAGGGGACTTTGTTATTAGAATTTATAGAGATATTTCTTATGTTAAATCGTATTTTTTCATAAAAAATGTATTATTTTGATTTGAGCCTTTATTTATGTTAAAAATAATCAAACTGTTTTATTTATATTTGGTTGTATTTTGAGTTGATACTGTTTTGTTGATAAATTTTGTTTTATTCTATAAATTTAAATCGATAAAATTTCAAAAAAAAAATGGTATTAACTCAAAAAATTGTTTTTTTTTGCAATGAGTGAAAAAATTTAAAACAAAAACAATGTATTTATATTTTCAAATGGAATTTGCTTATTATGATATGTTTGAATTTTCAAATTCTGTTAAAATGTGGCCATAAACAATTTTTTGACTCTACTGAAAATTTTAAAATTTTGAGTTAATACCCTCTTGTTGATCAAGTACGATATGAAACTGTTAATTGTTTTTTATTGTAATGCATAACCAAATATATTATTCTTTACATTTTTTTCATATTTTTATTAAACATAATATATACGATGTGATACAAGTAAATCCAATTTAATCTAAAAATATCTCACTCTATCCACCAAAAATTACTTATCTTTTTATATCTTATTAAATCCAAAGTAGATCTACATTCATCCCACGGAATATTTTGGGATCCATCAGTATCTTAAATTTTATATTTTTGGAATAAATTTTGATCTAACTTAAGCCGGAAATATATTTGAGGGATCAAACCGGATATTACTGGAAACCCCAATTTTGACAAAAATTTTGATCTAACTTGAGCCGGAAATATATTTGAGGGATCAAATCGGATATTACTGGATACCGCAATTTTGAGATAAACTTGGATAATATGTCGATCTACATATATCAAATACGATCTGTTTTTGTATTTGAGATGTAACTTTTTTTTTGATCGGGTAGCGAACTTTGATGACCTACTGTTTCTAAACTGGCTACTTCAAAAGTTAGAAAAGCTTCTTCTTTTGCGATCTGTAATCCAAGCAAACCTGTTTTATTTATTTATTTATTTCGTCTATGGATACAAAAATCCTTACAGACTAGCAAAATTATGACAATATTAAAAAAAAAACTTAAAATATATCATTTAATACAGTTTTAAATTGATAGTGGTTAACACTTATATCTAATTGATTACAATACTTATTAAACAATCTCAAAACTCTAGTAAGAGGTTCATTTAACGCATAATTAGTTATATGTACATCAATATAAAAGAACTTATCTCTAACTCTTAACGATCTAGAAGGAACATATAATTTGATTAAATGCAATAATTCTGGGCAATCAACTACACCACAAATAATACCATGTAAAAAATTTAAGGCAAAAATGGTCCTACGTGTTTCCAAAGTTTTAATGAAAATAAATTCACATTTATCCTCATAGGATGGAACAGAAAATGTAGGATCAGAAGGAGATTGATTAACATTAACATTTAGGAATGGGAGAGCAAATTTTACAAATTTAATTTGAATTTTCTCAATACGATTAATATGGATATCTGCTACAGGGCTCCAAATAAATGATGCATATTCTAGCCTAGATCTTACAAAAGAACAAAACAGAACTTTTTTTGTGGAACAATCAAAAAGATTAGCAGAATTACGACGTATAAATGCTAATAATGAATAAGCTTTAGGTATAATGAAGTTCAAATGGCTACAAAACGATAATTTGTAGTCAAAGACTACACCAAGATCCAATATTTCATCAACAGATGAGATAATATGACCTTTAATACTATATTGCGAATGTAAAGTATGAAGGCATCGATGATATTTCATATAAAAACATTTCGCAATATTAAAAGGCAAACCATTACGGACAGACCATAAAACGACTCTAGACAAATCCTCCTGAAGGTCAGAAATGTCTCTAAAAGAAGAAATTGATTTAAAAATATTGAGATCATCAGCACAGGTGCTGAGAATTTTTGAAACAATGAGAAATGTCATTAATAAAAATATTAAACAATAAAAAAAATTTATTTTTACTGTCGTTGCAATTTTGGAATGCATTTTGCACTTTTTATTTTAGGTGTGCTAAACTATTATTTGTAAAATATACAAATAAAACTGTAAAAAATATTACTTGAGACAGAGTAAAAACTAAATTTTTTTATATACATAGAACATTTTAGGTGTTCAAAGTTTAGTAACGTCATGATGCTTGTTAGGAAAATACCCTAGCCACGTGGTTGATTACTAAGAAGACAAAACTGGAGCAAAATTGATGATTAATAAGTTTTTTGATAAGGCTCTGCCTATTCTGGAGGCTCTAGCTTTTCTAAAACTTCGGATTCTGATGAGATATTTAGCCAGATCGAAATACTTGTATCAACCTAGCTAATATGTTTGATTTGCTTTATTTTTATAACTATACGGAGGCTGAAAGCTCGTTATATATTAAAAATAACATTAAAAATAATCTCGATGTATATAAAAACAAAAAAGCTAATAAAACCACAAAAAAATTAAGTTAACCCATTTTATTAGCAAGCATAGATTCCGTGCCAATTTTCCGACAAAACTTGGTAGGAAGATACATTGGTTTCCCAGCATGCATTTTCAGTTAAAATTATATCCTAATCGCGCCTTCTAGTGGTGTTATAATTATTTTAAATTTAAACGTTGACCTTTTCTACGCACTTAAAGGGTTAATATTTTTTTGAAAATTTAATTTTTATGTATTAAAAAATTGCTAATAATTTTAATAGTTGCTTTCGCACTATTTTTAAGAATTTTTTAAAAAGTTTGTCATTTTTAGACAGTTTTTGAGAATTGTTTTATAAATGTTCCGTTGATGGTTGAGAGAAAATATCACAATTTTGATACTAAAAGCAAAAAACGGATTAATTTTCCACATACTGTTTTTTTTACAAATACGGAAAAATCTTGATTCAATTAGTAATTTTTTTCAAAAAGTAAATGTTAAATGAAACATTTTTATATTTCCAAAAGGTTTCTTAACCATTAAATGCATAAGGTCAGCACCCGGTATGAAGACCAAGCTACCCTTATGTAAAGTCGCTCGCTGAATTCGAATTGGGCATTCATTTTTCTGGGAATGAACCGTTTTCCCGGAAAAGAGGAAACGAACGATGTGTACCATATATGGTACACTATGCATTCTATACATATAACTAATACAATATATATCACAGTTGATCCAAATTCATTATAATTAGCTAAAACTAAGTCCAAAATACTTGTTTCCACACCAATAATATATTTTATAACCTTTTTTTTTCGCTTTCGAAATTCACTTTTGAATTTTTGTGTAAGAAGTGCATAAGCCCACTTTAGCAGCTTACTGACAATTAAAACAAATTGTAAGTGAGCTAAAGCGGTATTTTCATGAAGAGTAATATTGTTTTGAACAATTTAAAGGTAACGGTATCACTATTTAGTTTAATTAGGGGAATTGTCGTAAGATTAAATGGTACATGCATTTAGGGGCTAAATGTGTTTATCGATACCAATAAACCGCTTTTATTACCCCGGTATTCCTTATGTTCTTAAATATTTTTTTCAAGAAAAGGCTTTCAAAAAAAAAGCGAAATATCGTTTTGTTTTTTAATCATTATATGGCAAAACTGGAATTACAAATTTCAAAATTTTTAAGCCACGCTTGTAGACAAGATTTCCAATTTTAATATACTTTTTACTGCGTTCTTATATTACCTTCATATCAAAAGTTATAGGCGCTTAAAAATTGATGTGTCTTTTAAGACGCGTTGAAAAAATGGGTTAAATAACATTAACCTTAAAATATTCTAACATAATAAATTAGAATAACGTTAACCCTAAAATAACACAACGATATAACTAAAAATATGGTTAACCGTAACGAAATATGCATAAACTAGCGATGTCCAAAAACGAAAACCAAAAGAAACGTTTACCAACCCTGAAAAAAACACATTAAATATTTTTCCTACTCATGCTGTTTTAACAAATTTTTAGAATTTAAAATTTAACGGCTCTTTTAAAAAGTGTTAAATTACTTAAAATATTTGGTTTTGTTTTTTTAAAATAATAAAAACGATAACAAAATATTTATGATATTTTTAAAAATTTAAATTTTTGTAGAAAATATTTAATATAATATTTTTATCTTTTTAATGGCAGTGGCAAAGACCTTGTCATAAACTCTAGTAAAAACACTTTTGTGTTTTTATATATATTATATTACCACACCTTGAAATTTGTCATACCCTTTTGTTTCAAATTAACAATTAAAAAACATTTTTCTTGACTACACTCAAAAAACAATTGTGTTGAAAAGCTAAAGAATAGCAAAAATATTTTAGGATAATTCCACATGTTTTGTCTTATCTTTAATTCAACTAAATTTGTCCTGATAATAGTAAATTATCAATTTAGAAAAATAGCGCCAAACGTAGGCAGTTTCATTAATTAATAAGCTTAAATATATAGGTGAACTAACAAACTGGCTCCCAAAATTGTTCATTTTAATAATACACTAAAAAAGTCTGAAAAGTGAGCAACATTTTGGCTGGGATGATCCTTGCAGAAAGAGGGTGTCTATCATAATGTAATGACGAAATTTCAGCATCCTACGACTACCGGAAGGCCGTGCCTCGTGATCATTTGTGTTGGTTATTTCAACCAAAATTTTAAAAATGTTTATCTTCCTATCGCGTTGGTAATCATATGTAACGGTGGCATTGAGGATATTAAGGATATTTTTATATGAAAAAAATATTTTTTTTTTGTTGAAAATTATGAAAAATCACGAACATTATTTTTTAAACAATTTAGTAAATACCCAGCAAAAAATGGTGCTTACCCAGAAGCGCTTCTGGAAGGTATTATTTGATAACGAAGTTCTTCCAAAGCAAATAAAGAAGGCATGATTTTTGTTCGCGATATCCCACTTGGTATGTCTCTTTTAAAGCGCTTCTTTCATGTGCTCTTAGAAGCAATAAATTCATGCCTTCTTAGGCACTAAGAATCGCTTTTTTGTATGTTGACAACATTAGTGCTTCATGGTATGCATACTTTATTGATATTGGGACCATCTGTGTAGCAGTCCAACTCGCTAACCATTACACCACAACGCCTTTAAAATTAAATTTACATCATAGTTTATTGAAATGGCATTGAGAAAAATCTTTAATTTCATATATATCAATTCGATAGGAATGAAAAAGTTTTAAGATTTTTGTTGAAATCGCCAACACAAACGATCGGGGTGCATCGCACACTATCGACACACTATTTCACAATTCTAGGTACCTTAGCTTGTACGATTTATTTTGGGATTCCCAAACGATTTTAGGACACTTTTTTTAAAATAAAATTTGCCCATTCGAACCAGGTCCTCCATGTTGTCAGTCAACCACTATACCATCTGATCTATCTCTACATGTTATACTTGATAGATAAAAACAAATATGACTTGCGTGCTCAAAATATCATTATTTTGAGCTTACAAAAAATTACAAATGAGTTGTTATATATGTATGTATCAAGAATAAGATATCCTGCAGGAAAAAGGGTCAGTTGGGAATTGGGAGCTGTCCCGTGATACTTGAAAACAGGACCGGTTCCTAAAATAACTATCATGTGTTAGGTGAAAAATGAGCCAGTTTCTAAAGTATCTACCACGTGACCGGTTTAAAAGGTGCTATCACGTGATGAGTTTGAAAGTACTAGTCCTGTTGTAGGTGAAAACACGACCGGTTTCTAAATTACATATCACGTGATCGGTATAAAGTATATCGCACACCTAGTGCAAAAGTGACTCAACTCAATATTTTTCATTTTTCAGAAATCGAAAAAAAATATTTGCAACTTTATATCAATTTAAACATAAAGAAAGACATAACTGTTTTTTAGCAACAGTTAACAACAACAAAATACACTGATATTTTTTTTATAGACAAACAAGTATATTGTGCATAGTTTAAGCATATAAAACCGAAAAATTATAATTTTGAGTTGAGTCACTTTTGAACTGGGTGTGCGATATATCACGTAATGGGTCTGAAAGTACTAGTTCCGTGGTATGTGAAAACAACACCGGTTATCAAAATTCCTACCACGTGATCGGTTTAAAAGTCTATATCACGTGACGGTTTTGAAAGTACCAGGCCTGTGGTAGTTGAAAATAAGGCCGGTTCCTAAAATACTTATCACGTTACCGGTTTAAAAGTGTCTTTGCAACCCTTAAAAATGAGTCGTGGCTAAAAAATATTGGATTAAAATTCTGTGCTTCTGTTATACGAGTATGTTATTTTGCAATAGTTCCAGAATATGTTCTTTTGCGCCAGTTATGTGACATGTCCTTGGGGTTAATTTTGTGACATATTCATTTAAACCGGTCCTGTGACCTGTTCTAGATGGCAAGTGATTCCCTCATAGGGCAAGCTCATGTTAAAGTGACCGGTCTCTTTTATATAAAAAAAACCGGTCTCGTCACAATGAACCGGTCACATGAAGTGTTCACTGATTGGTACCTTTTCCTCATGGTGGTAACTAAAAAACTTTAAATACTTCTAAAATCACTTAACAAATAAAAAAACTAGCGTTGCTTACTTTTTATTAAACTTTTTTTACAGTAACATTTAATCCTTTTGTTGAAAAAGTGCGATATGGTTAAATTTGTTTTTACCCAAATTTTTCTTCCAGTGTCTCATAATTTCATATGTGTAAATGAGCTTCAAAAAATGCTAGATAAAACACGTTAAAAAAACATTAGCTACCCAGACGGTTGTTTCAGTTTTTTTCTATATGATATATCACCATTTTGTCTACCCGAAATGCAAATACCATAAGTTGTCTTTACATTTTGAAAAACTCTAAACAATTTCATTTAACACGGTTGCTTCCTTTATTGTATTTTTTAACAAAAAAAAGGAAATACATAATTTCCACTTCATGTTCAGTGTACTTGAAAATAAATATAAAAACTTAGCACTTTATGTTATTGTGAAATATGAAAAATTCCATTCACTCCTTTAAAGGAGCAACGCATTGTTGCAACTTCAAAAAAAAAAAGGACAACCATAAGCATTAACAAGACATTAAATGTTAAGCATTTAACTTATATAATATGCATGGTTTTGGTTGGGGTTTTCTTTGTTTTGTCTAGGTATGGTGTTATAATAAATTATGAAAAAGCTTTCATAAGATTTATTAGCAAAAGGGGAATTTTAATTAACAGGAAAATTATTTAAAATTACTTTTATAATAGGAAATTGTTTTTCTTTTTTTGGGAAGACAAGATTAAAAGTACTATGACCTTTGAATAAATGAACTCAAATACGCTTGCTAACATTCCGTTAAAATTTAACCAATTACATTAACTTATAACACAATACTATTATATATTCAACACAAGTTTTTTAAGATTTGTTTAAAAATTATTTAAATAATGAAAATTATTCAAGTTCGAGGCCATACTCTATATTTCTTTATTAGGATATTGTCCTAACAAATAATCTAAAAAGTTTTTGTTTTAAAATTTATTAATTGACCACTTTTAGGAATGTGTTGATAGAAATATTTCGGGAATTTTCTAGGTTCCACACGTTTTGAAAGAAGTGACAATCCCATGCAAAATATCAAACATTCATATAAACTAGTTGTCACACTACATGAGAATTAATATATGAGTTCGAAGTTAAAGATTATCACCATTGAGTAAAAATAAATTAAAAACTTGTTTGTTATGTGAAAGTGGTCAATTAATAAATTTGAAAACAAAAACAAGACAATATCCTAATAAAGAAATATGGAGTATGGCCTCGAACTAGAATAGTTTTCATTTTCATTGCACAATTAAAGGTCGAAAAAACATAATTTTTATTTTTAATAAAAATTATATCAAACTTAATTATTTATATATTAAAAACAAAGTAGTAAACACAACATAAAGTCGTTTAAACCAATGTTCACCGGTAAAATGAGTTGCTTACCTACAAGCAGGTTTGTAAGGGAATAAGCCAAAAAAAATCCCTTATAAACCGGCTTACATATGCAAAGGTTTTTATATGGCACATACCAACTTGCAAGCTTTACTTTTGATCAAAATAAGCGCGTTTTTAGCGCTTATAAAAAGCTGATATTTCCTGTCGTTCTGTATTTTATATTGTTAAACTGCTCTATAGGAAAAACTATTTACTTTGTGTAGTAGTGAGTTTCAAACCCACAGCCACACAAAACATCATGACTCGTAGCATCACCTCTAAGCGAGTTGAGCCACGGTCGACACATCGATGAGTGGTGGCTAAGTGAAGTTCTGTCAATCACAGCATTCACAATGTTTTGTTTTTTTAATCAGAAGAGACATAATTAACTAATGCCTATGCAAAATTTATTTTTCAACTACAATGCTTCCTCCTTTTAATACTATTGGTATCTCTTTTCCACAAGTAATTATCACAATATGATGCGCTTTATTTTCATTCAATAGAAGAATTTCCTGAGTGTTGCTTCTCTTTAAAAAAAAAAAAAAAAAAAAAAAAAAAAAAAAAATAGTTGGATACCAAGTTTATGTTAGAGATAGATTTGCCGCTAGGCAAATTGTTTTATTTGTTTCTGAAGTAAAGTGTATGTAACCATCATAGAATGAGGCGCTACGAAATAACCCCCCAATGAAATAACCCCCAACGGCCAAAAATGAAATAACACCCAAAAATTGTGTAAAATTGTTTGGGGGTTTTTTCATTTTTTTGGGGATTATTTCATCTTACGGGTTGGAGATTATTTCACTATGAAGCAACCCCCAATGAAATAAAGCCCAAAATTTAAATTCTTTGGAGATTATTTCATATGCAATTATTTTGTGGGTTATTTCATATTTTTTGGGGGATATTTCATTTTGCTAAAAGTGAAATTTTTTTAATATTTGTTAGTTTTTCTGCGTTTCACATTTTTGATTCTTTTGTTACACTGTTCAGTTTTTCTGCGTGGCGGCCTGCGGCCGCTCTTAGGGGTTTTCTACTCCATGGGACGCGGCAGGTGGCTTCGCTGAATAAAGTTTCACTGCGCGCGTCACACTAGGGAAGATAATGAGACGCGCGCAGGAAAACTGTATTCAGCGAAGCCACCTGCCGCGTCCTATGGAGGAGAAAACCCCTAAGATCGGCCGCAGGCCGCCACGCAGAAAAACTGAGCAGTGTAACAAAAGAATCAAAAATGTGAAAACAAAAAATAAAAAAAATTTGGGACATATTTCATTTCTTTGGAGCTTATTTCATTGGGGGTTATTTCATTTCTTCCTTTGGGAGTTATTTCATTACGAAACAACCCCAAAGTTTTGGGTGTTATTTCATTTTCACCTTTGGGGAATATTTCATTTCTTTTGGGTATTATTTCATTTTTTTGGTGGGACTTATTTCATTTTTTTTGGGATTTATTTCATTGGGGGTTATTTCATTTTGTCGTTTGGGTGTTATTTCATTGGGGGTTATATCGTAGCGCCATAGAATGACAATCGTAATTAATTTTATTATAATTAATTACTGAAGAATTTTCTCAGTTAGTTTTTTACAGGAACACTCAGGGAATTCTTCCTATTTATTAATGTGTTAGTTTCTTTGGAAAAGAGATAGAGGAGAGATGAAAGTTGGAGAAAGATGAAGGGCTTCAAATATGGCAACACTGTAATTGCGCTAGGTGATAAATCTTACAACAGTTGTTGCTCGCCACCTGATGGAGAATTGGTGAACTTATTGCAGCTTTTTGGTTCATAGCCCTGATTCATTATTTTACTTCGGTGGGGCTAAGAGCTAAGGGAACACCGAAGATGGGCGCTGCGATACATATGAGGGATAGAAAACTCATACATATTATTTTTCTAAATTGATGTAGCCAACGGGAATCGAACCCGGGACTATCTGTGTAACAGTCCAACGCTCTAACTATTACACCACATCGCCCATAACATACTTATTATTTAAGTTTCTGATAAAAAGATCTAACGCAACTTTGTTAATCGCTATTTTCAGTTACTATTTAAGGTGCTATTTTCAGTTATATTTTGGCTACTTAAAGCACTTTCGTCCTTACATTATTTTTTTGTTGTGTGAACTAAGAACATAACTTAACATTTTTACTACGCATGCAATTTCAAGACTATGTGGAAGTAAGGCAATTTTATGTTTAGGTGCTTGGTGAATATGAAAGCGTTTCATATTTTGAGCATAGTCAGTATTTGACAAACAAAACTATTTACTTGATTTTAAACTCTGATTTTAACTGGAAAATACATTTTTTTTTTTTTTTTTTTTTTTTTTTATTATGTTTTTAAGTATTTGTTTTTAACGTCCTTTTAACAATTATTTTTCAAGTTTTTATCCAAGAATGTTAAAATAAATTTTTCTTATTTTAAAATTCCACTGAAATCATAATATTTGTATCTGACTGCATTTCATCATGCCTTCAAAGGACAAACAAAAATTCATAATTTAATAAAACAAATTAAAAAAAACTGCACTTTATTCGTTTAAGTTAAAACAAAAACTTAAAATATAACAAATTCTAGCCATAATGCTGGGAATTTTTTTTTCTTCTCTTTATTTAAACCAAATTTATTATGCGTACGTGCCTGAAATTTAACTTTGTTTTAATAAAAATCAAGGCCAATATAACTAAGCAAACAATACAAAAAGACAATTATGATTGTTTGAAAATAAACTTTTATTTTAACAGAAAAAAGTCCTCTTTAAATAAAAAAAAAAAAACACAATTTCTACCTTAGTTGGCCTTTATGGTTTATTTATTCATAAAAAAAGAACCGCATCAACAAAATCAGAACTTTGTTATTTCATTTTTTGTAAGTGTGTGTCTCTTTAAAAACTTATCTGTCATACCTGTTGACAATGATTGATGGCCAAGACAAAGAGACATAACAAAGTTGATATTTTTCTTCTTACGTTTAAATCAACAAACAAAAAATAAGGACTTTGTGACAAAATCAGCTAAAAAAGGAAACTTTTTAAATAACCGAATGAACTTTGAGGAAAAAGAAAAAACTCGTAAACTTAAATCAATAAATTGTTTAAGAGATTTTTATGAGACTTTTTTTTTATAAAGTACAACAATTTTATGTCATTTTGAAAATCAATAATGAAAGCATATTGTAGATATTCGTTTTTTGTATGGAAAAGCTAACTCGTAGCGAATCGCGGCCGAAAATGAATTATTTTTTATATTATCTAGTAATTTTCAGAATTTCCAACATTCTTAATTTTTCAAATATGTTTCAATTTATTTATTAAAAAAATACAAAAAATGATTTTTCGGACTTTCTATATTTTTTTTTTTCATAAATTTAGTTAATTTTTCTTTAATAAATATACGCCCAGGAAAACTTCGGTAATGGGTGCGATAAAGTAATGCATTACCTTGTATTGTGTACTCCTTACCTGTATAATTATTGTCCTACAAGAAGTAATGAGTTACCGATAATTTAACACTCATGGATTACCTTGTAATGATACCTCATTACATTGTACATTCTTTTAAAATATAAAATAATGACTTACCGATCATCAATTACATAATGCATGAATTATACACGTCAAGTAATTATTAATATATATTTTTGAAAATCTATTTATAGACACATTACTTTGTGATTTTTTGTAAGCATGAGGGTAATGTGTATATTTTTGATATCACGAACAAAAACACGAAGCACAACAACTCATTTACATTTTAAGCCATAAAATATTATATGTGTCGATAGTGCAGTTGGTAGAGTTCTCGCCTAACTAATTGTTAAATACCAGAGACCCCAGGTTCGAATCCCACCATGACCACGTAATTTATTTAATAAAAAATAAAAAAGTTATTTATTTACGGCCTGTTTTGATAGCGATTCCAGTGCCAGTGATAATGAAGATTGTCGTTTGTATCGCAGAAATTTGCGCGATGCCAAAAATGTTTTGGAATTCCCGGAAAAGTGGTATGTTATGAGTATACAAATTTAATTGAAGTTTTGTGTTTTTTTTTGGGTTTTTTGTGTTTTGTGTACAAAATGCATATTTACCTTTTTGTGTTATTTTCGCTGCTCATAATTATGTTTTTATTAAACTTTTTAGTTAAATGAAAATTTTTTCGGTCGAACGCTTGCTTGACGAATGCTCTTTTGTGAACATCTGTTTTTGAACTTTGTGACGTTTAAAATCGCAATATAGAAACCGAAAAAAGAGAACGAAAATGACAACTCTTACGTTTTCACTCATTTCAAAATGACATTCGTAATACAGAACACCAAAGTCATTTTTATTACTCGTTTAGACGAATTTTTTGAGTGACACGTCATACAAAAACAGGCCATTAATTAAAAAAAAATATCAGTAAAAAAAATTCTTTATGCATTTTTTTTATGAAAATCTATTTATAGACACATTACTCTTTCCCACCATGTAACCATATAAGTAACCAGTTACTTTACCCCCTACTAGGTAATGAGTCCATCCATTACTTTTAGGCTCATCGCCTGTAAAATTCCTCAGTGAAATAAGTTGAAATGTAATGCGTGAGGCCCTATGGCGATACATTACTTTACCCATTATTTGGTAATGTGTGGTTTTGCTGTTATACTAAATCATTTAGACATTAAATTCTGACTTTATTATTAGCCTTTTTTAGACAGGAATTAAATATTATCCACAAAATTGATATAAATGCAAAAACGCTTTTTTTTAAACAAATTTTAAGGACTTTTTAAAGTTTCTAATTAAATAAATTGATGAAATCTTAATTCGTATTTATGACTCGTTTCCAGGACATTTTGCTAAAATCGGTTGTTTTGCGAAAAGTTGAACAAAATTGTAATATTTTTTTTTTTATCAAAGTTTGCATAATTTTCCGATAAATATTACTTAAATTACATTAGACTTTGATTATCTTTACTTCTATCTAAAAAATATTTAAAATGCCTAATTTGGAGATATCGATTGTTTATTGCCTTAGGGGCCTGGGTACAAAAAAGACCAATGAAAATTAATTTAAATTATGGCTGAAAGATTGTAAATAATTTAAGTTGATTAAAATAAATTTTTCACTTGATAAAAATCATTGTTTAATTTAATTTGACCCATATAGGGTTAATGTTACCACTTTTGACCAAAAAAAAACCCCAACTGGAGACGTACAGAATAACTTCTCCTAAATTTTGATACAATTTGGATACATGATATAGGGTACTAAACTAACAAGGAAGTGGCATTATTTATCGTTCCAATCTCAGTTTAAAGTGTTTAAAAGGTGGAGTCAAAAATTACCCCAGTTTTCTTTTTTTTTTAAATGTATTCACATTTCTTCCAGAGAAACTATACAAACATGCATCTCAAATGAAGAATATTTTAACTATTTCTCTACCAACTTTTGTTTGTGGATATATTTCTACATTGACTTCAGAATCTTGTTAGGGGGCCTTTATTGAGAAACAAAAAGGTTTACTTAGATGCCCTCTCCGACTGGCCAAAAATTGGTACGAAACCGAATTTCTTAAATTTCTCAGCCCATTTAGGCTACTAAAACATTCGAATAAACAATAATGTTTGGTTTAATTTTATTCTTATCATTAGATGAAGCAATGTGACAAATTTGGAGTGGAGTCAAAAATGGCCCAGCTTTCCTTTTTTAACATTTCTTACAGAGAAACTATACAAAAGTGGATATCAAATGAATGGTATTTTAACCATTTCACTACCGACTTTTTGTTTGACTACATTGACTTCAGATTCTTGTTAGGTGTCCTTTAAACAGAAATAAAAAGGTTTACTTAAATGCCCCCTCCGACTGACCAAAAATGGTTCCGAAATCGATTTTTT
The DNA here is from genome assembly GCA_021234595.1 of Delia radicum. NCBI lineage: Eukaryota > Metazoa > Arthropoda > Insecta > Diptera > Anthomyiidae > Delia > Delia radicum. The sequence continues at coordinate 30,754,711 of CM037855.1, forward strand.
TTTAATTTCTACTAAAACAATTTGAATAAACAATAATGATTGGTATGATTTTGTTCTGGACATTCATTATATGAAGCAATGTGCCAAATATCGGAATTTTAGCTTGGCTAGTTTTGGGAAATACGCAAAACGTCCCCTTTTCGGATATAAAGGTTGATTAAAAAAATCGGACTTTGTTAACAAATATCGCCACAATATTTCCCTGATGAGCAGTTTATTCATACAATGATTTTTTATTTTTTTTTTTCAATGATCAATAAATTAATAGACACATATATATTTTTTTGCATTATCAAATTTTATACATTTTTTATTTACACTGTAGTGTAAAAGGATACAAGGCCCCGCCCCTTGCTACGGCTCTGGTCAATATTGATTGAATGATTGAAAAATAACGTGTAAGATTTACGTTATTCTTCAATACCCGACCGATATCTTGGAATAACATAAAATTTACATAGTAAAATTGTTATGCTTATAAATGTTATACACATGATTATTGAAGAAATATTTACTTTACACTCAGAAAAAAGATCATAAGTTTATAGTAGTTTAAGAGCATAATGTTATAATTACAATGTCTAAAAAGCATAATATGATCGTAGCAATCATATTATGATTCTAAATGACGATGAGATCATCTTCCGTAATCATAATATGATTAGCCAGAATCATATGCATGGTAATTAGGAACATAATATGTTCATCTCGTGTCCGCAATCATGTTCAGTCATATTTCTTCTATGCGTGTAACTTTCGATTTTCATTAAATATTGTTTGGATTCTTGAACCACTAGTTCTTTATGGTTATGTGGTTCAAAATTTAATAAAAATCGGATAACTTAAGTCATGACAACGTGCGAACAAAGGTTCTCATATAAGAAAAAAAAATTAAAATTTATTTTAAAAAATATATATATATTTTTTAATTTAAAACGAACATTCAACCTCCGTATATTTTCAAAAATAAAGCAAATAAAACATATTAGCTAGGTTGATACTAGTATTTCGATCTGGCTAAAGATCTCATCAGAAAAGGAAGTTTTAGAAAAGCTAAAGCCTCCAGAATAGGCAGAGCTTTAACAAAAAGAACTATTAATTATCAATTTTGCTCTATTCTTGTCTTCTTAGTAATCAAACACGTTTCTAGTGTCTTTTCCTAACAAGCATCGTGACGTTACTAAACCTTGAAGACCTTAAATGTTCTATTTATATAAAATAATTTTTATGTTTTTTTTTTTTGATACATCATTTTTATTTCACTGACACTACGTATTTTTTAATAAATACAACATTAATCAAGTTTTTATTCAATTAAACAATTTTTTAATCAAACCGCGATCTTATTTTTATTTTCTATGAACTTTTAATAGAATATTTATAATATCATTAAAAATCAAGTTTTTTTTTTAATTTTTGAATTTAGTTTTTTATATTCAAAACGTTTTTCTAGTTATATTCTCATTTTACCATCCCTCTTCTATCTTTTTATTGTAATCTTAATCACTTTGCTTAATGGTCATTCATCCAAATCATCAATTTCCTCTTCGTGCAAATATTTTAGTTTGTAACATTTATTTCTTCAACTGCTACTGCTGCTGCTGCTAATCCTGATCGTCATCGTTTTGTATAATGTATACCAGTATCAGGCATCAGATACATTTAGATAGAGTATTCTACAATTTTATTATCAGATTTTCTGTTAAAAAGGATTTTATTTTGTTTGTAATTTTCTTTTATTAAAAAAAAAAAAACAGTGAACCCTCTTTTAACAGAGAATTTTAGTTCAAAAGATATTTTTGAAATTTAAAATTTTTGAAAATAATAAGAACAAATTTCTGATCCAAAGAACTAACTTTTTTGCTTAAGAATTATTTATAACTTCAGTTTTATTTAATCCCAAATAAAACTGATTTTTCTCGAACCAATTTTGGAACTGGCTTTAGATAAAACTCTTGACCAGTTTTATCTTTAATTTTCGGTCCGAAAAACTATGTCCGCAATCGGAATTAGTAGAACAAGTTTTAAAATAGACGGTGCTGTGAAAAAAAATTTTCTGGGTACTTTTGTTTCGGACTTCGAAACTAGTAGATATCAGGTTCGGATCCCGTCTATCATAATTTCTTCAACTTTATTATATAAATTCCCTTATACCCCGTAAATCGAGTCATAAGAGTAAATATGTTTTTTCTCTGTTTTCTAGTAAGAGAGTTTATTGTACTTGCAAAATCTTTAACTAGCATTTATTCAACTGATTTCAAACTACTGCTGCTACTTTATATAACAGCCCAGTGTAGAAACGGTAATTATATGTTATTACTATTCTCATTTCCCGTAATGACATCAGCTTACTCTCTACATTACTTTAACACAAATGATAAGGACTTACTAATAACTAGATAATTTTTCCATTATTTCAATACAAAAAATAATGCGCATATTTTGTGATTTTTCGCAAGGTATTTAATACTGACATATCATTATTTTGCTCGAAATTACCATATATAAGTAATGTTATTAGTAATGACAATTGTAAGTACTTGCCACTACCAAATATGTACTGATGTAATGCTATTGTATGGTGATGGAAGTACTCTCCCAGTGTAGAAACGGTACTGACATGTAATTACTTTTCTCACTACCAGTAATGACACCAACTTACAGTCTGCATTACTTTAACACAAATAATAAGAACTTGCTAATTACTAGTTAGTTTAACCATTATTTCAATACAAAAAATAATGCGTTAACCATGAATACTTATTTTTATCATTATTTTAAATATAGAGTAATAATTTCAACATTTTTTGAAAATCTATTTTTAGATTCATTATTATTTCACTTCTAGTAAGTACTATTTAGTTATTTTTGATTTTTTGTAAGCTAGAAAATAATGACATTTTGTGCAAGCAAGTCATTTATGTTTTCGTTTATCAAGTATAACATGTCGAGATACAGCTCAGATGGTATAGCATTCGACTTACAACCTGGAGTCACAGGTTCGAATCCCGTGTCAGCAAGTTTTGTTTTAAAAAGATATTCATTAACAAAAAAGATGTTTTTAATTAAGTTTTTTTGAAAATTTAATTTTACACTCATTACTTTTGTCCATACTAGTAGGCATATTTTTCATAAGGTGTTTAGCAATGATGTGTCAATATTTTACGCGACATCTCCATAGCTAAGAAATGTGGTTTATAATGACCATTGTAAGTACTTGCCATTACCAAATAAGTACTGATATGACCACTTATCTGGTAATGCTTTTCTACACTGGGAGAGTACTTGGTACGATTGGCTAGTTAATGTTTAGTGCTTATAGACAATAAACAAAAAAAAAATCCAACAAGAAATTGTTAACAGAAAAGATAGATGATATCCATACTCAAGTTGTAATATTGAAAATCTATCTTTTATTGCTAGAAAAGCTTTATAGGAAAACAAAAATTACATAAAAATAAGTATTCGAGTTTTATAACAAAAAAAATTTCCTAAAGTTAAGAGGTCTTTTAGTAATAGATTTTAATAACAGATTATACTTTTTATACAAAAAACCAAACCAGTCATGTGGAAATTATTGAATATACATAAAATTCTTTCTACCGTAAATGTTAGTTTTGATGACCTTGATTAAGGTTACAAGTTAATGATTGTAAAAAAAAACATTTATATTTTATTATAAAAATGTAATTACAGGAAGTGTAAAAGTGCAAAAATATATAAGAATTCGGAATTTTTTGATTTCAATTATCGATTATATAGATTTATAAACGATGTAAACTTTTTAAGTAGTAGTTTGAAAAGTGATACAATTTTTTAAATTTACTAATTTTTAAATTGTAGCCCAAATTGAAATGTGAAGTCTGAACCAAAAAGCGGTTAATTACATGAATTAGTATTTTTTAGCAACGATGTTTCAGTAAACAAAATCGTGATGCACCTAGAACCGATTTAATTTATTTTTCAAAATTTCGAGAACTTAACTTACCTCTAACCGCCCTATGGGGAATGGGACCGGTCCTGCGTGTGCCACAGTATCGGTCCCTTCGTGCCAGAAACCGGTCCTCTGCTAAACCCTATTTTATGTAAACAACTGGCAACTTTAACATGGGCTTGTCATAGGAGGGGGTCATCTGTCCTGTTTTAAACCACATAGTGGCATGCCACAGGACTAACCAAAAATGGGCATAAAGATGGGCATAAAAATAAACGAAAACTAAACAGCTTCCAATGGGTAAAATTCTGGCCAACGGGCTTTTTCTTGTTAATAAGCATTCTGGTTAAGAGGTATGTCCTCCCTGTACCAGTCGCAGGATTGGTAATTTTAGGACAGTTGACACTGCTTAACCCACTTCAGTATTAAATTATACCATTCCTGTGATAAGTCCTTCTTTAACCAGTCACTTTAAGGTCAATTGACTCCTCAAATGCGTCAAATTAGTGTTTTAGACTAAGAAATTAATATATTCCGATAGAAAACTAAATTTACTAAATATTTTGCAAAAAAAAATTATCGTGTGCGGTCCACGGTTTGGAAGCGAGAAAGCTTCAAAATCAAAATTTCGTAAAATTTCAAAAACTAATTATTTAAAAAAAAAAAAATAGTTTTTACAAATCTTAAAAACCAATTTAAGTTGACTAAAAACTCTAATAAGTACGATTGAAACTTTATCTTTAATAATAAGTCGTTACTTTAGTCCAAGGCCTCACATGATTTAATCAGGATTGCTCTAAAGGAAATCGTCTTAACTTATAAACTAATAGACAGATTTTTATGAAATTTTGCAGAAAGAAGACATTAAGTATTAATAGCGTAGCGTAAAAGTTTGCACAATATAAATTGATGTTTAGATACTTTTTCGCCTAATTTCGCTTTTCAAAAAGCGAAAATCCCGATATCTTCTTAAATAGAAGCAGACAAAAATTGTTTTCCGAGCGTGGTTATATCTTGGTACACTCAAATAAAAAAGTTAGTAAAGTAATGTCAGCAAAATCTTTTGCTGAAAATCAGCGAGCTGATTTTTAGCAACAAAATTAGTGTATTCAGCAAAAGTTTTACTAAAACTTAGTGGATTAGAAATTAAAAAAACCCTTGCTAAACATTAATAACATTTGTCTAAATGTTGCTATCTTTTAAAGGAACGCTAATGCCGCAGAGAATTATAGAAACGAAACAAAAAACTAACAAAATATAGCATATACAACCCTTGTTTTGGAATAAGAAAATGGAAACATAAAAATCTTTCTGTCTACCTGCTCTATATTTGTTTGCAACTTGACCACTCAATTTGACTACAAATACAAATTTAATTTAAATATTTTAATCTAAAAGTTAAATATTTTATTTTGTCTTTTATTTAATTAATAGACAATTACTTTCACAAGCCGGAGAAAACGCAAAATTTACGTTGTTTCAATCCACAGTTTTGTTTCATGTATAAAAAACAGATACAAAAATCATCCATGGTTGATATTTTTTTATGTGTCTTACTAGAGTTGTACTTTTTAGTATAATTTTCCTCGTCACTACTACATCTTGACATCTAATTCATTCTGCGTATAACTTTTAATCTGGTTGTTGTTCACACTATTGATGTGCTAATCAGCACAATTTTTTTAGCAAAATAAATTAGTAAACATTAGTAAAATATTTGTAAAGCATTAGTTCAAAACAGTTAAGTGCTGACTAAAATTTTAGTTTATATATAACTAAAATTTTAGTTTAAAACATAATTTTAGCGAAAAATTTACTGAAAAATAGTGTACCTGATTTACAAGATGTTTTACTAACTTTTCTACTAACTTATTTTTTTGAGTGTATATAAGCACTTTATAGTCCAAGCGAAGAGTCGAATATTTATTGAGAAATGAGTTTAACTGAGCAGTTTTTAGATTAATTTGAGTTAATTTCGAATCTATGTGATGTGTCCAAATAATTTAAGCGTATTACAGAAATTATGCCTGACCAATAGCCACTGTGAGAATTAAGTTTCTGAATATGCAAAATTTTTCCTTTAGAAACTTTTCAATAACCCTTGAGTATATGATGATGCAATATGCAAATCAACACTCCTTTAAATACATCAGTATTAACAATTTACATAATAATTGTTAACAATAAGGTATAGCTCTTGGCTTCCATGCATTAGCAAGTTATTAGGTTTAAGCCAAGTAAACTTGACAAAAGTAGTAGTTACCTACTTGATGAATAAAAATAAAATAAATTTTTGCATGATGCCTTCAACAAAATTTTGTTACATTAAAAACAAGTGTAATATTCATAGTCTTACCACATGCATTCGCATCTCAGAAATCGACAATATGCCACACTCATAATAATTATTTAACGTTAAGGTAAAAATGATGAACAACATTTTGAAAAACCTCCATGAAAGCACTAGAGAAATGAAACACAACATAAACTATAAGAAAACCATCAACTTTTTCAACGCCACCATGTCATCCATACATCATTAAGTATTATTATAACCAGAGGTACTACAAACTTGACCACCAACATTGAATACGTCTTGGGTAGAAAACTAGGCAACTGCAGAAGAGGAATATATTAAACGACAAGAAAGAAAAATATTATTCAAGAAGTTACTTTTTACATCGGAGCAAAAAAAAAAAATAACAGAAAAATAGACAAGAAGAAAAGCTTTGTTCTTTTACAATTACAGTGAAATGCCTATTTAACTGACCAATAGCAAAAAAAACTCTATTGAAAAAGGAATTATGTGAGACGAGCTTAAAAGCCCTAGACTTAGTTACCGGTTGTTTTATGTATCGGAATATATTTAGAAAAAAAAAGCTCTTTTAATAAATGTTTGTTTGATTTGTTTGTTTATTAATTAATAATCATATAATTACACATTATATCCTATTACCCTAACCAAGCGCGTTTTAGCGAAGACAGAACAATGCCTCTGGTGGGAATCGAACCCACGACCCCCGCACTGATAAGCCAGCACGCTACCAACTAGCCTACCGGGGCGCACTTTTAATAAATTTGTTCAAGGTCGGTATTCCGACTCAAACTCACAGATTGTAATGAACTTTGGATATGTGGAGCCAAAAAAAAAGAGACACATATTTAGTTTTAGGTGCCCAATCTCACGTTTAACGGTTAAAAGTTAGTGGTTTTTGTATGAAAACTTGTCTTTAATTTACGAAAATTAAATTTATTTTTACGCAGGGTTAAAGTACTTAAGAAAACAAAAATGTTGAAAAATTTCATTAATTTTCATTAAATTTATGAAGAGATAACTTATGAAATCGAATGAATTTCTTTTATAAAACTATAAAATTTTATTAAAAAATATTAGGAAAAATGTCCCAATATTAATCAAATTTCTTGGATGTAATGAAATTCTGCATTGAATCTATGAAAATTTTTTTATGAAATTGTTTCATTAATATCATGAAGGATAATTCTTGCAGCATAGCCTGGATATTACACCAACATATCAAATTTCAAGTTCCTTGCAGAAGCGGTTTGTTCAGGCTGGATAATTTTTCGCTTCATGTCTCTCCCCGTATGAATTTTCAAAAAATTCGCTCTTTACAAATGTCTGTACCCACATACCAAATTCAAAGTTCCTAGCTTCTGCGGTTTGCCAGCGTACCAAGGTTCAGAATTTTTCTGTTTTTCTCCCCTCCCAGTGGGTGTTTCCAAAAAATTTTGCCTATACAGATGTTTGTTAGTAACAAGTTACCTACATACGCCAGGGCGCCAAAGGGAATACTTTCCCTGTTTTGCCCCTCCCCGTAGGAATTTCCAAAAATACGCTCTGTATATTAATTAATAATCATATAATTACAAATTATATACTATTACAAATATCTATCTATCTATTATAGATATCTATCCTTATTAGGAATCCACATACCAAATTTCAAGATTCTTTTCTTTTTCTTTTTCCCCCTTTTAACCAATACGTGACCACTCTTCTTGACAAAATTCCAAAAATTACCATTCCAGGGAGTTAGGTCATATCCGATAAAACACATAGTGGAAATTTCAGCTTTCTAGCCAAAGGGGTTTATGCAGGCCGCCAATGGGAGACTTTTCCCCTTTCCGCCTCTTTTGGAAGAAATTTCCAAAAATCCCGTACTAGCGGATGTTCACACAAGAGGATAGACCTCTATGCCATATTTGAAGTTCCTAGATCCAGTTGTATAGGCTGGGCGATGTTGAGTCAATTAATCAGTCACATTATTCTTTTATAATTATGTGAGTTTAACTTAGAAAGTATTTTAGATTGTCAAAAATGCTTGACCAAGAAAAGTTATGAGTTTTGGTAACATTTTGCTTATGGAAAGCCAACGGATATTACAATACTTTTCTCAAATTATTAAAATCTTTTTGTATTATCACAAAATTTTATTTTACAACGAGGGAATTACCTGCATGATATTTATGAATTTTTTCATAAAATCTATCAATTCAGCCAATGATACTTTTAACTAAAGAAGCTAAACTTTACTTCACATATTAATTATTAAAAATTAAAATTCATAAAAATGATGAAGGATTTAATTAGTAGTAATAAAATATTCCTTAATTTTATGAACTAAAGTGGTATTAGTTAAAAGGGAGTTTGATTAGTTAATTGAATAAAAATTGTGTCTGTGTAGAGAGCTAAGATGTTTTTAGTAATTATTAGTTCATATTTCATAAATAAGAACTCTGAAATTTGGGTTTTCAATAAATTTCGAATATTCAAGAAATTTTCAACTGAAAAATTAAGACTTTTTTTTATTAAAAAAAACATAAATTCTAAGACCAATTTTTTTTTTTAAGAAATTTAAATTCTAAGACATTTTCTCAAAGAAATATTGTGACGATCAAAAAGGTTTTCATATCATTCAAATTTTTTGGCTAAAGTCATCGGAATTCTGGTTTGTTGCCTCGGGTATAGAATTCTTTTGGTTCAGTTTTTTTAATGCTTTGGTACCGTCATTGTATTTTTTTGGTACCTTTCACTGTTTTAAATAAAGTGAGAAGAAGAATGGAATAAATACCTATGGTGACGTTAAAAAGTATTTAAAACTAAAGTTTTCTTAGAACTACTTAATGCTAAAATATGCATTAGTTTATATTACAGCTTTAGCATAAAATATAAAAAAATAAAGGGAAATTTTTTACCACACACCTTCACATGTTGCAATTTTTAGCATGAAAGCTAATATAAAAAAATTCCATTTCAGATGGTGTTCTAAAAAAAATCTAAAATATTTTAAAATAAGAGCCTAACAATAAAATAAATTACTGCAGAAAACAAATAAGGATTGATCATATTTAAAACCCCATAACTTTGAAACCGCTCAACAGCAAATGCCAGCTTTCAATACCAAACCGGTCGTTTTAATAATAAATTAATTGACTAAGTTCTAGTAAACCCGCCTCTATATTGGCGTAGTATTTCGCATTTCAACGATAATTTGCATAACATTTTTTCGGCATAAATTTATTGGAGTAGAAATTTAAAGAGTTTTATTAAAGTGATTTTTATAAGAGAATTCACGAATATTCGGTAGTCGTCATGATTTTAACTTATGCCTATTCAACCGAATACCGAACAATAGCACTATTCGGCAGACATATTTAGTTAAAATAAAATAGCTTTAAAATGTGAATTTGAGGAAATCTAGGTTTTCACAAAACTTTTTAGTTTTATAAAAATGTAAAAAAAACATTGAAATTAATAAAAGAAACGCTAAAATTAAAACTCTAAAAATTCATGGATACAATTGGCCAAGAAAGTGGGCGCTAGGAACTTCGAATTTGGTAAGTAGGTTTCTAATCCCACGCAGATATTTGTGAAAGCGAACTTTTTTACCCGGGCAAAAATCCACACATATATACCCATTTATGGATATGTGTGAACTAGGTCATGTATGAATACAATATTATATCAAATCATTTAACTTTATATAGATTAATATGGATATATGTGATGGCGCATGGATTTTGTTTTTCAAAAGTTTTTGATATGTTCCCATACATTATTATCTAAATATATATCTAAATACAAGTTTGATATAATTTTAATTAAAAATAAAAATAGATCTATCAACACATTCCTGAAAGGGTCAAATAATAAAATTGAAAACAAAAAAAAAAAACTATAGATTATTTGTTAGGACAATATTCTAATAAAGAAATATAGAGTATGGCCTCGAACTTGAATAGTTTTCATTTTCATCTAAATATATGTATCCCATTATTATCTAAATATATATCGATTGATATTGCCGTAAATGTAGCATATATTTCTACATATCGTGTATATTAATTAGCATGATTTCATATATAATTTTATATCGCCTAAAACAATGTAACTTTTGTAATAAAGGGTCCGCCAAATAACTTTTTTTTTTTTTAACTCCTGAACCAATTGGACTTTGTATGGCGTCATACCAAGGTCTTTATGCAAAATTCGTCTCAATGATGTCTCCGAAATGTTCAATTGTTGAGAACGACGGTGAATTGATGTTGATGGCGCTTCACGCACACTTTCTGCCACAGCAGCAATATTCTCGGGTGTACGCACTGTTTTTGGCTTTTCACGCTTTGGTTTATCGGTGAGGATGCCGTTTCTTTCACTTTTTTCACAAGATAACGAACATACGGACCAAATTCGTTCAGCGGAAGGATAAAACTAATTATCTGTCAAATCTGTCATAAGTTTTCTGTGGAAAAATATATATTTTGTAATAAGGACGCCCCTTGTTACTTTTCTATTACAAACCAACCCTATTATTTTAGCAAGGCATGTCCATCGAGGTAACTACTGATATCGGTAACATGTTACTCCTCTTTTTCAACTGCACGCAGATAAAAAATATGACTTAACATGTTTGCCAACAAAAAATTATCATATTATAATCGTGACAATAATATACATGATTCTGGCTGAACATATTATCACATATCTATAATCATAGTATGATTATGAGAAGCATATAATTCTCTATTGTAGACAACTGAAGATTTGGGTGATGCCAATGAAACAATTGTATTGCCTATCATAAAATTATCAACTTTTTTAAAAGCAACAAATAAAATCTTATATGCGGTGGAACGATAATCTAACTGAATGTATTTTAAATTTAATTTCCAACAACATTAAACTGAATAGAATTGATTTTTTAAAGATTTATTTTATTCCATAAAAATATGCTTCATTTAATATTCAAATTTATTTTTCCCACATTTTTTTTATTTCTGATATCTAATGGATTTTTTTTTTCATATGCCTAATGGAATTGTAGTCATTAGTCCACAGTATACAACAAATGCAACAAAACAAAAAAATACAACAAACATTTCTATTGAATTTTATTCAATGACAATTATGTTTGTAAACTTTTGAATCGCTGCCAAAAACAATTTATGCAAATTACAATTATTTAATTATAAAATCTTTTTTAAACATACACGTTTAAAAACCAATAGCATTGCAAACATTTGTAAATCCACTCGATGTAGTAATTAATTTCACTATTAAAATCAATAAAATAGTTTTAAGTAATTTAACAATATAAACAATTTACGTTATTATTTAATTGCAACAAAAAAAAAAAAAAAAAAGTTTTTTTTTTAGTATTTCATTTAAAATGTTAAAAAAAAATCCTTTATAACTACCCAGCCAGAAAAATACGGACGGCAAAGCATTGGCACAGTGCTTTCAATGGTGGTATGAGCGTTGGCAGAGCATTGGATATCTGAAGATGTAAGTGCTTTGCCAGCCCCAAAATGATAACACCGGGCACGGATTGGCCGTTCCTTTTTTAAAACGTTGGCAAAGCACTGGCAATGAGCGCTTTGTAGTACCAATTAATAATATAATAAGTGCTTTGCCAACCCCAAAACGATAACACCGGGCTGGGCTTGACCGTTTCATTTTTAAAACGTTGGCAAAGCACTGGCAATAAGCGCTTTGCCAGTACCAAAACCAAAAACGACCAATAAAGTCCTACTTAGTAATTCACTTCAGTAAAGAGTTGTATTATTTCTTGTTGAATGATTTTGGTAATTTGAACAGAAATAACAATAGGCTTGCTTCAGCTAAGTTAATTACAAAATAACTGAATATTTTTTTATTAAATTATTTTTGTGATAAGTTTGCACAATTTTTTATTACAATTTTACTACAGAAAGAAATTTGAAAATAAATTTCTTAAGTAAAATTTTGGTACAAAAACTACAATTTTACTAAAGAAAGAAATTTGAAAATAAATTTCTTAATTAAAATTTTAGTACAAAAATTTACAAAATAACTGAATATTTTTTTATCAAATTATTTTTGTGATAAGTTAGCACGATTTTTTACTACAATTTTACTAAAGAAAGAAATTTGAAAATAAATTTCTTAAGTAAAATTTTAGTACAAAAACTACAATTTTACTAAAGAAAGAAATTTGAACATAAATTTCTTAAGTAAAATTTTAGTACAAAAATTTACAAAATAACTGAATATTTTTTTATCAAATTATTTTTGTGATAAGTTAGCACGATTTTTTACTGCAATTTTACTAAAGAAAGAAATTTGAAAATAAATTTCTTAAGTAAAATTTTAGTACAAAAACTATGTGCTGACTATAATAGGAGGCCTTAATATTCTTAACTTCAAATCATAAATTGCAATTTAGTTTTGAATTTTTCCACTCTTGTTGTGAACAAGGGATGTACGTACCACTGTTTTTATTAAGTTAACGGTTGTAAATTTTGTAAATAAGTGCTGGCAATGCACTTTTTGCCAATCTTGGTAAAGTGTTCTAAGTCAGTACTGTGCCAGTGCTTTTATTATTTTTACTGTTGTAAATTTTGTTAATTCAGCACTGGCAAAGCACTTTTTACTAACGTTGGCAGAGCGTTGTAAATCAGTGCTTTGCCAGCACTTTATTTGTTGGATCATTGGCAAATAGTGCTCTGCCAGTGCTTGATTTTTCAGACCATTGGCAATTTCTGGCTGGGTAATAGTGTTCGGTAGAATAGTTGTCTAAAATACTTTATTTTTTTTACTATAAAATTTTGATGTTGGAAACATGTTTGTTGAGCCGATTTTATTCGATTTTGTTTAACCCTCTGACGGGTAAGGCTGCCTCATAAAATTTACCACAAATGCATCAAATGAGCGTTTCATACTTAGAAATTACTATAATCCGATAAAAAAATAAATTTGCTAAATATTTTGCAAAGAATTTTTTGTGTGCCGTCGACGGTTTGGAAGCGAGAAAGCTTCAAAATCAATATTTCGTAAAATTTCAAAAACTAATTATTTTTAAAAAAATATAGTTTTCAAAAATCTAAAAACCCAATTTAAGTTGACTCGAAACTCTTTATAATAAAGTATAAGTAAGATTAAAGCTTTATCTTTAATAATAAGTTCTTACTTTAGTCCAAGGACTCACAGGATTTTATCAAGATTCCTCTAAAGAACATCGTCTTAACTTATAAAGTAATAGACGGATTTTTATGAAATTTTGCAGAAAGAACACATTAAGTATTAATAGCAAAGCGTTGAAGTTTGAACAATAAAAATTGAAGTTTAGTTTTTTTTCGCCTAATTTCGGTATTTCCAAAAAGCGAAAATCGCGATATCTTCTTAAATAAGAGCAGAAAAAAGATAAATATTTTTTGTCCAAAACTTCTCTTTTATGTGCTTTAGTTTCCAAAATGCACCCTGAAATATTTTGGCCCATATCGCCTAAATTAGGCAACGGTCGCTGTGTCGACCGTGGCTCAACTCGTTAAGAGGCGAGATTACGATGCATAGCTTGTTGCTAAGACCGTGAGTTCAAATCACAGTACGATACCAAAAAATAAAAAGTTTTTCATATAGATCAAAATTAACAATATAAAATACTTTGTTCAATTGACACATAAATTAACCACTGACGAGTCCCAGGAGGGGGACGAAACTGCGGCAGTCTGGTGTATCCCTTGTGTCCGTAAACAATTTTTCAATAAAAATGTTTTCTTCTTCTTCTTCCTGTAAAGAGACTAACTAAAGATAAACAATTTTGTTGAAGAACTTATTATTTGTTTTTCGATTGGTGCACATAGTATGAATTTCATTGCAAAACATCGTTTGCCAGTTAGAGGTTTAAGGAAAATGCTGAAGTTATTTGGCCAAACTTTCGGTGGTTGAACAGTGAATTCATTGCCTAAGTACGGACTTCTCTTTATATTTGACATTCAAAATTGCATCTAATCAGCCCAATAAACTATTTTCCATTCCCCAAATTTGTCCATAATGCTTTAAAATACCGAATACCTACCTAATGCATTTTCTGGAAACACTGTTCGGTAGGACACATATAATTAATGAAATAATATGTTAATATGTATTACAGAAGTACGAGCTAATTACAAAGTTATTACAATTTCAATAACATATTATATTAAGTGATAGTTCTATATGAAAACTTATGATTATTTAATTAATTAATTTGGAATCTTCATTAAATATAATTTGTGTTGGGGTTTTCTTTTTCCAGAAACTAATATTGATTACTATTACATCTTGGTTTTAAATAAAAGAAAACAAGTGTAAAAATAAAAAGGAGAATAAAAACAAAAAGCATGTGTTGTATATCTACCAAAGGTAGAGCTTGCACTTAATGAACAAGTTTTTAATTTATTTTTGATCAATGGTGTTAATCTTTAACTTCGAGCTCATATATTAGTTCTCATTTAGTGAGAAAACTAGTTTTTATGAATGTTTGATGTTTTACATGGGATTGTCATTTTTTTCAAAACGTGTTCTGATGATGGGAACCTAGAAAATTCCCGAAATTGATGTATCAACACATTCCTGAAAATGGTCAATTAATAAATTTGAAAACAAAAACTCTATAGATTATTTGTTAGGACAATATCCTAATAAAGCAATATAATTGAATCATTTTCATTGAATTAATTTTTTTTTTTTAATTTTTATATGCACAACTTCACTGTGCATAAGCACAGAGTTTATTTAACTTCCCATGTTAATATGAAATTATTTATGAACATGAATCACAAAAAAAGTTTAAAAGTTGATTCACGAAAAAAAGTTTCCTTTGTCCACCCCTCAAAATGTACTTTTGTTTGTTTTATGATGATTCCCAAAATATCTCGTATCTAGATTGATATTGCGGGACCTGGACCGTTTTCAATAAATATATTTTCTTTAGTTTTTCCAAGAATTTTGTACTATAATTTAAGACAACGTATACAATATTAGTATCGTATGAAAGGTTTTTTGTAAAGCTCGTCTACGGTATATAAAACATGTCAACACATGTCCAGACACATACTTTTTTCAGGGACACTTTATAAAAAAATTCTTTTTTAGGTTTTTTGTATGGAGATTTTTATTTAATCCAATCTGCAAATTTGATTTGCATTTCATTTCTAGTTGATGTAAGCAGTGGGTACCTATCCACCTCAGTCTCTCTCAATCTGCCCTCTTTTTATTTGTTCATAAACTCCCACACTGCAAGTGAAAACATGTTGCAGAAATTTAAATGCTAAAATTAATTGTTATCATGTTTTTTTTTAATAATAATTAAAAACAATTTTTATTTATTTCAAATAATAACGATAAAATCAGCAAGATAAAATTAAAATATATGATATTTTAATAGAAAATAACAAAATATAAACAAAATAAAATTGAGCATTTTAAGCAACAATTTTTTATCAACATGTTGCATTTATTTTTTAGTGTAAAAAAAATATTTTCATTTGTTTACCCAAATGCGGTATTTTGGTGCTGAGAGGCTTAGGAAGTGTAGTATCTCTATTTGTATATACTCTTTGATGTAAGGATGAATAGGAGAAAATATTGAACACGCGTGTTTTTCGCGGCATAAATTCTTACGCGAATTAAAACCATGTATGCAGTTTTTTGATTTTTATATATATAGCAAACTTAAATTGTTGCATTTTTAAAAACTTTATAAAATTTTGAATTCGCGAAAAGAACTATGCCGCAAAAAAATCGCGTTGTGGAAATTGTTTCTTTCAGTCGAATTTGCAGCCTTACATCAACTAGGAACTCAGTCGGCTAGCAGACTGGATTAATTAACTTTTTATTTTATATTTAGTTTAAAAAAACGTGAAAACGGCATTCAAATTGCAAAAATTTAAATTATCTCCACACATAGATGATTCACTTGACCAGAAAACTATTGCGAATTTCGTAAAAACCTAACAAACTTATTTTAGTAATGTCATGAAGCTTGTTAGGAAAGACTAAGGAATAGAGTAAAATTGATGAGTAATAGGTTTTTTGCTAAAGCTCTGTTTATTCTGGATTTTGTTCAAAAAAAACATGTTTCCAATACCAAAATGTATCCTCATTGCTTCCAGATACCAAAAAAAACCGACCAAATATAGTATTTTGGAGCAAAATTGATGTTTGAAATGGGTTTTGCTAAAGCTCTGTCTATTCTGGAAGCTCTAGTTTTTCTAAAAGTTCGTGTTCTTATAAGATCTTTAGCCAGATCGAAATATTAGTTTCAACCTAGCTAATATGTTTGATTTGCTTTATTTTTTGTAAATTTGCGGAGGTTGAAAGGTAATTATGAATTAAAAATAACACTAAAATAATCTCAATGTATATAAAAACAAAAAACTAATAAAACTGTAAAAAATATTACTTGAGCCAGAGTAAAAACTAAATTTTTTTTTTTAATGGAACATTTTTGGTCATCAAAGTTTAGTAACGTCATGATGCTTGTTAGGAAAAGACCCCAACCACATGCTTGATTACTAAGAAGACACGAATGGAGTAAAATTGATGATTAATAGGTTTTTTGTTAAATCTCTACCTATTCTGGAGGCTGTAGCTTTTCTAAAATTTCGAAATACTAGTATCAACCTAGCTAATACGTTTGATATGCTTTGTTTTTGTGAGGTTGAAAGCTCGTTATAAATTCAAAAAAAAAAAAAAAATATGTGCGCCCGGTAGGCTAGTTGGTAGCGTGCTGGCTTATCAGTGCGGGGGTAGTGGGTTCGATTCCCACCAGAGGCACTGGTCTGTTTTCGCTACAACGTGCCGAAGGCCATAGTAGCTAGTGCTCGGTTGGGGTAATAGTATATAATTTTTAATTATATGATTATTAATTAATAAAAAAAAAAAAATAAAATAACATAAAAATAGTCTCGACAGTTTTTTTTATTGTTTTTATATACAATAAAAACAATAAAAAAAACTGTAAAAAACGTATTTACCTAAATTAACTAAAGACAAAACTTGGAAAATTTTACATTTATATCACAGAAATCTCCACGAAAAAAAACCTAAGAATACTTTTTTTTACAGAATATCCGCGAAAAAGGATATATCTGGACATGTTTTGTATACCGTTGGACGCGCCTTAAAATAACATTGATATTAGACTAATATTGTATACTTTGTCGTTAGTTAAAGAACAAAATTCCTTTAAAAACTAAAAAAAAAATATTTATTTAAAAACTGTCCAGCTCAGACCCGAAATATTTTGGAAATCATCATAAAACAAGCCAAGGTACATTTTGCGGGGTGGACAAAAAAAAAAACACACAGTTTTTCTCCATACAAGTTGCGTAGGTGTAATGACCATATATCGATACCGCTGATCATATATGGTTTAATTTATCATATTCGGATTCGAAATCCATAAACCATCATATATGATTTAATATGCTCATATGTGATCAGGCACGTAGCTAGGGGGGGGGGGGGCTTGGGGGCTAGAGCCCCCCCCGAAATGATTTGACAAATTTAAAAACTTAATACAATTCGTTAGAAAGTAACAATGTTATTTATAAATTTAATATGAAAATATTTATTTTTGACTTGGATCAAATAGGAAATAGTTTTATATGGTTCGAATCTTAAAATTTCGTTAGAAAACATCGCCTGCAAATGGGCGGCTATCATTGTTAGAGTTGATTTATGACAAAAAGCAATAAATAAAATCATTTCATAAGAGATTTCGAAGTCTTTGACTTAAAATATAATCAAAAAATTGTTTGAGACAATGCAAACTAAAAATTAAATATGTCTACACAGAAAAAACTAAAATTGAGTTTTAATTAAAATATTTGTTGACTCAGCAAATATTTAACTGAATTCGGTCGTGTTGATGCAATTGTAGAATAATTTGTATCTATTTAATTAATATTATTTTTAATTACATATAGTTTTATTCACATCTATTAAGAATTCAATTGAATATTGTTTACTATTGGAAAAAATTACAAAATTTTAAAAAAATCCCCAAAATTGTAAAAAAAAATCGCCAAAATTTAAAAAAATCGAGACCATTTGAAAAAATCGCAAAATTTGAAAAAAATTGGCAAAATTTAAAAAACAATCCTCAAAATTGCAGAAATTTAAAAAAACTCTCAAAATAAACGCCAAAATTCGAAAAAAAATTTAAAAAAAATCACAAAAATTAAAGAAACGCGAATTTTCTACTGATTTTTTTAATTTTGGCGACTTGTTAAAATTTTTGCATTTGTTTCAATGTTGTTATTATACGTTATAAAAACTGAAATTTTTTTTTTATACCAAATTCATATTCAATTAAACAGTTAATTGAAAGTAAGTTTGAAATCGAACAAAAGTTTAATTGAAATTTTTTTGAGAATGATTTTTTCTGTGTATTTTGACACAATCTTTTAAAATGGAGATACCACTAAGACTCAAAATTAAGTTTACTTGTGCCGTAAAAGTCGTTACTTTACTTACAGTGCAATTTTTTTATTTAAGTTTGGTTTGCTAAGCACGCATCTGGTAACATAGTTTTCAGTATTTTTTTTACGATATTGCGATATCTCATATATTTTTTTAATTTTTTGAAACAAATTTAAGCCTCAAACTTTGATCGATATGCATAATGTGTTAACGTGGTCCAATGTGATTTAATTTTCTCAATTTTTTTTCCCCGAGTTAAAACGTTTGCATAAAATAATACATTATTTTATTATTTTATCTGCCAGTGCATTTAACCGGACATAATTATATAAATTCATATATAAAATTAATTTCGTATAAAAAATTTAATATGATGTCATATATAGTTTCGTATAATCGTATATTGCATTTAGAATACGCTAAAACTAATCCAATTAATAATTACGTTATATTTATATACCTAATCATTGCAAAATAATATATATTTTGATATTATATCATATTTTAAAAACACAATTTTATTTTAGATAAAATTGTATATTACCCCATGCAGAGTCACACTAGAAAATTTGTCAATTATATTTTGGATGTAAATAAGTATTACATCAATACAATAGTACAATTAATTGCATCATTTTGTGTATAATTTTATACATAAAATTTACCGCAATTTTTGTCTTTTGAATTGATTTCTTTCTGGTTCTTAACCCTAAAAAAAGAATTTGTTTCATTTGTAACAGTATGAGTTCTTAATTGAGTCTAAGATTTTTTTCAATCTAAAACTCTAAATTTAGTTTCAACGTTTTTTCCGTGTTTGTTATTCAATGGTGTAAGTTAATAAATTCCACAAAATTTTCATTTTCGTTATATTATTTTTTATTTTTGAATATAATAAAATTTCAAAATGCTATGGAATTTGTTACAAATTATAAAGTTGTAAACCTTTTGCAAGTGGCTAAAGTCTAAAAGGATTAATAGATATTTCGGATTTTCATGACATTTTAAAAGCAAAAACAGGATACAACTATAGCTTATTTTGTATATATCAGTATCAGTTCAGATATAAATTTATACCGCTATATAAAATCGTATTAAATTGTATCGCGTCATTATTCGGATGTTATTTAATTATTATGCCCATTTCTCGGATAAAACTGTATTAAGACTCATATTTAATTTCTTATGATTATATAAAGCATCATATTAATTTTAATCGGGTTATTAGAAGTAGAAACTTTTTTACTTTTTTTTACATTTATCAAGTTTTAGCTACCCTAGACGTATATTAGCACATAAAAATATAAAGTTACGCAATTTTATTTTTCGCGGTTTTCAAAAAGTTTTCCGCATAATCCTTTTTTTATTTAATTAAACTAAAAATTAATATTTAGCTAAAAATTTAACGTAATTAGACAATAACGATGCATATCCAACTTAAAGTACACAAACGTTTTCAAATTTGACGTGTTTCGCGGATTGTGATCAAACAGATTAAAGCGTTGTTTCGCGATATAGACATCAAAATTCGCAAAATAATGAACACAATAAGTAAAAATTGAAAAAATGCATTTTAAGGAAATGCACTTTATGCGGGAGGTTTTTGTTTCAAAATGACCTGAGAAAGCGATTTCTATTATTAATACATGATTGCCCATTACGTGTAGGTAAAAATTTAGCAAACAAAAAAAAAAAAAAAAAAAAAAGCTGTCACTCTAGTGCGCAAAAAAAAAATATGTAATCAAAATAAAAAATCGAAAAGCCCCCCCCCCCGAAACAAATTCCTAGCTACGTGCCTGTATGTGATCATATACGACATATATGCCATTATATTAAGCTATATATTTTAATACAGTGAACTATATATAAACATATATGATAACCTTTTCCGATATATGATCGTATATAAGCCCACCTATGTTAGCATATGTTCATTAGAGCGACTCACCGAAAAAAGTGCTCGATGTACCCTCCTAAATATGAACCTTGGACTTTTTTAAGATGACATTTAAAATATTTCGGCTCCAGCTTTGACCTCTCGTGAGCTGGACCATTTTGAAAATGGGTCTATTTTTGCATGTTTTGTTAATTTAAGAATCTGTTTCCTTACCAACATATACAATATGGGTATCATAAGAAAGGTTTTTTTAAGACGCGTCCAACTGTATATACAATTTGTCCAAGGACGATCATCCATGTCCTTTTTTAAGGATATTCTGTAAAAAAACGGTTTTTGAATTTTTTGTTCGGGGTAGTTTGTAATAAAAATGCCAAATTAACTTATTTTAATCTTTAGTCAATTTAATTAAATACGGGTCTCAGCTTTTTTTGAAATTCGTGCTAGTTTGCGTTTTGACAAAAATGCAATGGGTGGTAACTCTTCGTTTTAAAAAGGACAATATGGGTATCAAATTTTTTCTTTTGCCAAGTACATGATCTTTGTGTGTAAATAATTTAGATTTTTGCAAATTAGATGCATTTTACACGGTGCTCTGGAATATATATAAATGCAATTTTGTGGTAACTCGAATATGATAGCGGATTTAGTTGTTAGATCATGTATGAATGAAAATAAGACTAAAGAAAGAAAAATAAAATGATCCACAACTTTTTGGCGACTAAAGATTAAAATATGTTAATTTGGCATTTTTATTACAAACAACCCGGAACAAAAAATTCAAAAATCGTTTTTTTTTTTTTTACAGACTATGCTTAAAAAAAGGACAAGCATGATCGTCCTTGGACAAATTGTATATACAGTTGGACGCACCTTAAAAAACCTTTCTTATGACACCCATATTGTATATGTTTTTAAGGAAACATATTCTTAAATTAACAAAACATGCAAAAATGGACCCTTTTTAGATGCCATCATAAAAAATACCAATGTTCATTTTGATGGGGGTACACCTTGCACGAATTTCGCTTCCATACAACTTGAGTCGCTCTAATGTTCATATACAATTTCATTCTCAGCTGCAGTGTACTGAATCTTTAAGTTTTTGCTCCACCGGTTTTTTTAGCCGCTCCTTCGTGTGCATTGGACTATGGAAAATAGGCCATAACTTTAGATTTTACCTAACGATATTTTTAAAATATACCTTTTTTTTGCCTAAGGATATGGATTTTTTTATGTGTTTAAAGTGATTTTGTCCATATTCTAGCATATCAAGAAACCCCCATATTTACTGATAGTATTTCTGGGATCGGTTAAAAATTTACATTTCTCACATGTTTAAAAAACATTAAATTCATATCGCTCTTAAATATGCCAGACTTTTAACATAAAAATTAAACGAGTATTAAAGTGTTTCCTTTTTTTAAATCCTTTCATAATTTTAAATTTACCACACACAGTTTTGTATGTCTTAAAAGCTAACAAAATTTAATTTTATGTCTAAAAACATTTCAGATAAATCTTTATGATAACCGTTAAGATATGAAATATTAATAAAAAGCTCTGGTTAATAAAACGTAACACATGCAAAAAAAAAAAAAAAATTTCAAATAATTGCCGCAAAAAAACTTGATAAATAAAAATTGGCCAGAGTCTTTAATACGTCTTATACGCACAGCACGAAATTTTTTATGGAATTTTCTAAGTAAGCATTAATTGGTAATATGGTAAGATAAAAAAAAATCATATTCTAGTAATTTCATGGTTCAGCGGAGTCACTTTTTGACACACACATTTACAAAATGTTCAGTTTTAAGCAATTAATTAAACAACATGTTTCGTAGAGTTTTGTCTTACAGTTTTGACTATCTTCTATAGTCAAGTGGTCGAAATTATTTTGGAAAAAACTAACTAAAAAAAAAATGCAAATGTAATTAAAAATTAATTCATTCATTCACTTATACATTCAATACAAGTCACACTCAGTTAGTTAGTCATTTAAGTTAGAAGCAAGAGTTCTTAAATTTTTAAATGCTGTTCTTATGAAATTGTGTAGTGCCAAGGCCAGTTTTTGTTTTTTCTTAAGTATTTTGTTGGTTTTTGTAAATATGATTGCAGTTTATAGGTTTTTGTCCTCCTTTTCTACCAGTCATCATACTCAGCATGTGGCAAAATGTCGTAAATGGTTTTACTACTTGACTTTACTATCTTATGTCTATCTGTATGTCTACACACTAAACTTCTACCTGTTGTAGAATTAAGAACTTCTTGTAAAGTTGTTAATATGAGTTTTGTAATATAATTACACCGTTTACCAGTATTGGAATTTTAATTTTGATTTAAAGACAAATTTCAATACTAACTCCACACAGTACGTATATTTTTAGAAAGTTCTAGAATCAATTCAACTTTCAATTGATTTTGCTCAAAATTTACAAAAATCGGTACATTCAAGTGTATAAATTGTAATGACATGTTATTACTTTTCAAACTAGCAATATTGACATCAGCTTACTATCTGCACAACTTTAACACAAATAATAAGGACTTGCTAATAACTACTCAAAACTACTAAAAAAACAAATAGTAGAAAAGTTATTGAAATGTCTTGTAAATCATGTAATCATTTTAAAAAACTTTTTGCTGAAATTGCGTTTTTAGCTATAATTTTAGTTATACAGGGTGGGCCAAAAGTTACCATGGGGTTTAAAAGTTTAATAACTTTTTCGTTTAAAAATTTGTGGCTGTAGCGTTCGAATTTCTGCAACAATGTTTGCCTTGAGTTCTGAGTCTTGAGTTATCTCTGGCTTGTTCACATACACTCGCTCCTTCAAATAACCCCAAAGAAAATAGTCGGGTGCTGTCAAATCTGGCAATCGCGCTGGCCAAAAAATTTCCGAATTTCTGGAAATTATTCGCTCTCCAAAAATTTGACTTAAAAGTGCCATTGTGTCTTGGGCAGTGTGGGCAGTGGCTCCGTCCTGCTGAAACCACATACCAGGTCAAGAGCAGGACGTAAAAAATGTTCTATCATAAACCGATACTGCTCTCCATTTATGGTTACAGCACTTCCATCTTCATTCGCGAAGAAGTAAGGCCCAATGATATTTTCCCACACCTAATGGGGTGCAATTGGCGTTGATGAATGGCTCTTGGATTTTCAGAACCCCAGAAATTACAGTTCTTCTGACGTTAAAATGTCGACGATATGCTCTTTGAGTAAAAATAAATGATCTCTGATTTCAATAATAAAGTTCTACCATTCTGGTTCTTTGTTCAATTGTGAATCTCTCCATTATTTATTCTCCAAGTGTTATTTATATAATCTGAAAAAAAAAAATAAAAAAAATATATAAACGAAAAAGTTATTAAAATTTTAACCCACCCTGTACTTATTCAACACTTAACTGTTTTTAACTAATGTTTTACTAATTTATTTTTCTAAAAAAAAATTGTGCTGATAATCACATAAAAAGTGTGGACTACAACCAATTTAAAACATATACGCAGAATGAAGTAGATATAGCGGCATGTAAAGATGTAGTAGACACGAAGAAAATCATACTAAAAAGTACAACTTTTGTAAGACATATAAAAAAATAAATCTTGGTAGACTTTTGTATCTATTTTGCATACACAATAAAATAAAAGTACACGAACAATGTGTATCGTATACATATAAATTGCGAATTAAAAAAACTTAATTTTTGTGTTATTTTTAGAGTTATTCTAATCAGGCTTTCAAGGTCATGGATTTTCTAAACGTAAATAAAAGACTTTTTTATTTCATTTTTCGTATTCCTACGTTTCGTCGGTATTTTCCGACATCCTCAGGGATTCGTTTTTTATTAAATAATTAGTCTTCTCGTCAAATTTACATAATTTTTAAAAAATGCACATCACAGGTTTTATACGACATTTAATGAACGGCACAAAACAGATTTAATTAATTAAAAATAAATGTAAAAATAAATCTCGAAAAATTAAAATATCACAGTTGAATTATTCTTATAGCTAAGATCACAGTTGGTCACCGGCTTGTCAAAGTAATTGTCTATTAATTAAATTAAAGATAAAATAAAATATTTAAATTTAATAAAGATTAAATGTGTATTTTTAAACTAAATGATTATAGTGAATATTAATGTAGTGTGGTCAAATTGCAAACAAATATACGTTCAGGTAGACCGACTAAATCGTAAGACAAAGACATGTTTCTTACGAAATTTTTTATGTTTCTTTTTTCTTATTGCAAAAAAGCGTTGTATATTTCATAATTTGTTATTTCGTTTTGTTTCTTTCAATAAAGAAGCCATCATTTAGACAACCATTGATGTAAGTCGTTGAAAGATAATTTGTTTTTGTTATATATAATTATTTCTATATATTGCCAGATATTAAGTTAATTTGTGTCGTCAGCGTTAAATTATGAACATTTTTATATTTTGTAACGTATTGTAAATTATTTTCAAAAGAATAACAAAAAATATAAGATTTTCAGCAAATAAATTAATATATAATGAGTATTTTTCAGTCTACTATTATCAAGCAAAAATTTTATTAACTTTCAGCAAGCAATTTTTTAATTTTTAATCAACTTATTGTTAGCAAAACTTTGGCTGAATCTACTAATTTGGTTGCATAATCTTAAATTTTCAGCAAAAGATTTTGCTGACATTAGTAATTTTTTTGCAAGCCCCCTCCTGACTAAAACTTTGCTGACTCAGCAACAGTTTTTGATGGCTTTATTAACTTTTTTTTTGAGTGTAGTTAAATTTATACAAAAAATAACTCCTTAGTAATTATTATTATTATTATTATTATTATTATTATTATTATTATTATTATTATTATTATTATTATTATTATTATTATTATTATTATTATTATTATTATTATTATTAACTAATAATCATATAATTACAAATTATATACTATTACCCTAACCGAGCACTAGCAACTATGGCCTTAGGCGCGTTGTAGCGAAAAAAGACCAGTGCCTCTGGTGGGAATTGAACCCACGACCCCCGCACTGATAAGCCAGCACGCTACCAACTAGCCTACCGGGGCGCACAAATCCTTAGTAATTATTTTTGTCATTACTTTGATTATAAAGTAGTGATCTCGAAATTTTTAGAAAATTAATTTTTTGACTTATTATTTCTTCAATTGTATTAAGTAGGGAAGGTGGGGTAATTTGAGACGTGGAGTAATTTGGGACTTTGCATTTATTCTCATACTAATGCATTTTCAGAATTTCTAACTAGTGTGTCTTGTGTCTTAATAAAATATTATTTATTTGAGCAATCCATATTTAAGGAGTCGTATTTTTTTATACCTTTTATACCTTTTTTTTGTACTAACTTCTTTTACATTTTTTAATCAAGTAAATCTAAAAACTATTGTTACGTTATATATATTAGGAATGAATGAAGTATTAGGTTTCGCAAATATTTTAAAATGGTAAAAATTAAGGCAGTTTTTGTGACTGTGGTCATAATGGGGTAATATTGGACGTGTGGCGTGGGTGTGTTAAATTGGGACGTGCAATTTAAGCAATTTTAACGCTTCTTTATGTTGCTTGTATAGCATATATTGTAACTTATTAATTTATTTGGACACTACGCCTCGGAAGTACAACAAAAATGCAAAATTGCATATCCTATAGTATGATTCAGGTAAAGCCACACAGGATATTCAACTTAAAGAAGGGATGGCGCTTGAAAGGTTTCCGCTGAGAAACATCATGCTACTAATTCACCTATTAAAAAAACACGGTTCTCTTCATCTTTCCCAATATCTTTGGATAGTAATTTTTGCATGATTTTTTTCAATGAAAGGTCCCTGAAATTAAATTCTAACAAGTCAGTGAACTGCAACACAGAGTAATGCCAAATCAAAGTGAAAGAGTAAATCAAAGTAATATCAGAGTTAATAACCTACAATTGCTTGGTAATGTATATGGTAATGACCTGTCATTGCCATGTTTTTTCTGGATAGACAAACGTGTGTTAAAAGCAATAAAGGATGTCCGAATACGATAAAGAATGAAATATTCCTTGGCACGTAATGATAATATCCCTCACAATATGAATGTACACCTTTCAAAAGAAAGAAAGACCCTCATCATCATTGAGAATTTGATTTCATAAAGATTTCTAAATAAATCGTTTAAACGAAACAGCCATTAAAATAACTTCTAAGAATTCCATAAACTGCAACTCATTCCGTACACTTGAATTCGGCAAACAGCCAGCTTTTTCACCTGTGCCCATTAAGAATATTCAAATTAATTATTAAAGATTAATTTGTTTGCCTGCTTTTTCTTATCTTTTAATATCTTTAATATTTTTATGTCTTTTTAATTCTGTTACTTTAATTAATTCTGTTACTTCATTTTTTAATTCTGTTACTTTTTCTTCATATTACCACTCTCTCAATTCACCCAAAACTTTATTTTTTTTGAAAAATTCAAAAAAATTCAACTCACTAATGTGTTATTTGGGAAATAAGTTAATCCACTAATCAATCTGTAAGATGTGTCTAATGAATGAATTAAACATTTCTTTTATGTCTTTTTAAAGCTAGAAAAAGTTCACCCCAAATTATCCTAATGCCTATAATATGGCTATAACCATATCCCTCTTGAATATATTTAGTATCATAAGGATCAGTCATTACATTAAGCCCTTAAACCATATTTTTCTTTTCGTGTGAAGTAAATGTGATATACTCTTCATTTTATTGAATTTTTGAAAGATATTGAAATAAAATGGAAATGGTGTACTGTATGTATTTATTTGTTCTTGTCTAAACATGTTGTATAACATCATGTGGTTATTTTGATATGTATAGATACATATATTTTTGCCTACAGCAACAGTTTTGTTGCTTGAAATTTATTAAAGAATTTCTTTTTCCTATTTTGCAAACTCACCTTGAGGCCAATTAACTGTTTTAACAGTTTTTTTTTCATTTGCTAATAAATATAAGACAACTAACAGAGGAAGTGTGTAACAATTATTTTAACAAAAAAAAGAAGAGTCGACAAAAATAGCTTAAGAGTTAGAAACGAAATAATTTAAAATCAAACATTTATTTTTAAAATACTCCTATCCATCACATATTGTGGCTTTATAAAAGGTAGGCTATTAGTCCCGGTTCACACACGGCAATTTTACTTGCGCAAGTCTTGAGTTTATAGAAGAGGGAGGAAAAGAGAATGGAAGGGGGTACAGACTTGCACGTACTCCAATTCCGTTTTGTTTTGTCATCCGCAATTTTCAACACGATGTTGGTTGATATACGAAAATTTCTGAAACAAACTTTTCCTGTGTGAACACAAAAGCAAGTTCAAAGGAGAATTAAAGAAAACTTGCGCAAGTAAAATTGCCGTGTGTGAACCGGGACTTACTTTTTTGTACTAATGTTTAATACAAATTATATTTTTTTTCAATTTATTTTTCACAAATTACAATTTTTTCTATTTATTTTCATTGCTGATTTCTGCACAATATTTTACTAATTTGTTAAGCTCAAGTTGCATTTTTAATATATATATTTATTATTTTTAATTGAGCACTTTTATAATCAAAAGTATTATGAAAATACCAAACGATAATCACACTTAATTTTAATTTGAAAAAATACAAGTTTTTATAAAAAATTAAAAGATTGCTAATTTTAACAAATCTTTTTCAATTATGTAACAAATCGATTTCATATTCCAGTATTTTTTTCTAAAATTAACAGAAATATATGCTTGAAAATTGCATACTTCTGATATTAGAAGTACAAATTTAAGTTCGCACAAAAAAATCTAAAAATAAACTTTGAAAATTTTACATTTTTGTGTGTTTTTTTTTTTTTTTGTCTTCTAATATTTACAAAATTTTTTCACTGATTTAAGCAGACTAATTTGTAACTTTCACTTTACTTAAATTTAGCTCAAATATAACTTAAGTTTTGTAGATTTGAAAGATTTATTTTTGCATTGTGCTTGTGCTTGATAAAAAAATTGCTAATGTCAGAAAAATCTTTTGGTGAAAATCAGCGAGCTGATTTTTAGCAACAAAATTAGTAGGTTCAGCAAAAGTTTTGTTAACACTTAGTTGATTGAAAATTAAGAAGTCATTTCTAAAAGTTAATCAAATTTTTGCTGAATTTTTGCAGACTAAAAAAAACTCAAAAAATTTATAGAAAAATTATGCTTTATTTGCTAAAAATCATGAAACATATTTTTGTGATTATTTTAAAAATAATTTGCAATACGTTACAAAATAAAAAATGTTTATACCCTCACATTGACGACATAAATTAATTTAATATCTGAAAATATGTATATAGAAATAATTATATATATATATAAAATATACAAAATTATCTTTTAACTGAATACATCAATGGTTATTTAGACAATAGGATATTTAGACGATGGGCTCTTTTAAGAGAAGACAAATATAGTAATCATAGAAACGAAACAAAAAAAATATATTTAAATATGACATATTAGATTAGATTATAGTGGCACTATGCACCGCGACCAGAAATTTGTATTTTGTGCTGCCAGCGAATGCACCCTATAGGTTCAGGCTCCCTACGAAGCCAATTATCCTACCAGGTGTCCTAAGGTTGACATATACAACCTTAGATGTGTGTCCTTGTGTTTCACTTTAGTCTATTTACCTGAACGTATAATTGTTTGCAATTTGACCACACTACATTAACAAGCACTATAAACCTTTAGTTTACAAATGTACATTTAATCTCCATTAAATTTAAATATTTTGTTTTGTTTTAAATTTAATTAATATACAATGACTTTGACTAGCCGATGACAACACAAAATTGAAGTAGTTACTATATGTATACACATTGTTGGCGTCCATTTGTTTTATTTACGAAGAACAGATACAAAAATCTTTCACAGTTAATTTGTTTATATGTCTTACATGAGTAGTTTTTTTTTAATATCATTTTCCTCGTCGCCACTAAATCTTGACATTCCGTGAAATCTAATTTATTCAAAAAATTTTTTGAATAATACTGTACTTGATTTACAAGACGTTTTACTAACTTTTCTACTTACCTATTGTTTTGCGTGTAGCATAAAAAAAGCTCCTAATTTTTGTAGTTTTCCTGGAATTTCACTTTTGGTTGCTTTTGTTTTACTAGAGGACGTATTAAGGCAAACAAATACTAAACTTTCTTAATGAAGCGTTGTTCTGAAAATTTTGATAGAAAAATTGCCAACGGGTCTACTACGTGTGCTTAGCGAGTTAACAAACATAACCCCAAAACCGGCTATGACAGTTATGTAACGGTATGTAAAAAATTAGGTATATTTGTCAGTCAACTTAACGTTTGATCTACAACGGAGACTCTATTTAACGTTAAATTCCAATAAAATGCCCAAAATATAACTATTTTTCAAACACAAAAAAGTGTGTAAAAATTGCAGAAAAACTTGCAATTTTACAGAATAATTAACTAAAATTACCGTCTCTGTAATTATTAGAACAAAAATGTGGGCATTGTGGTGTAATGGTTAGCGCGTTGGACTGTTACACAGACGGTCCTTGGTTCGATTCCAGGTGACGACAACATCATATATACATATGTATCGCAGCGCCCACCTTCTGTGTTCCCATTGCACTTAACACCAAATAATGAGCCAATGCTATGAACCAAAAGTTCTCAAACTCTTCATCAGGTGTCGAGCAACAGCAGTTCTAAGACTTATCATCTCGCGCAATTACAGTGTTACCATGTTTGAAGCCCTTTATCTTTCCCCACCTTTTATCTCTCCACTATCCAATTTCCAAAGAAAGCAACTATAACAAATAGAAAGAATTTCCTTAGTGTTACTTCTTTATAAAAAAAAAACTAACTACACACAGAAAAATAAAGTGCCAACCAAATCGAAAACTGTATTTGGTTTAATACAACCAATCAGTTTGGTTAAAGCGACCATATTTAAAGATGATTCCTGCAACTAAAATTGAACTGTATTAAACGAATTTTATTATCAAACCAATATTCAGTTGCAGCAAACGTATTTCAGTTGGAAAATTACTCGTTGGGCGTTGTGGTGTAATGGTTAGCGCGTTGGACTTTTACACAGAAGGTCCCGGGTTCGATTCCCGGTGCCGGCAACATCAAAATAATATGTATGAGTTTTTCTATCCCTCATACCTATCGCAATGTCCACCTTCGGTGTTCCCATAGCAATTAACCCCACCGAAGTAAAATAATGAATCAGGGCTATGAACCAAAAAGCTTCAATAAGTTCGCTAACCCTCCATCAGGTGGCGAGCAACAACTGTTCTAAGACTTATCATCTAGCGCAATTACAGTGTTGCCACGTCTGAAGCCCTTCATCTTTCCCCACCTTTCATCTCTATACTATCCCTTTCCAAAGAAAGCAACACACTAAATATAGGAAGTATTTCCTGAGTGTTGCCTCTCTTTTTAAAAAAAAAAAAAAAAAAAATTTTAGCAACTCGGGTTTAAAACACGAGTAAAATATATTACATAAATCAGCAACGAAAATTAGTAAAAAAAAATTTAATTTGGAAATAGCGAATAGGAAAATTGTTTAATATAAAATGATTTGTACTAAAAATTAGTACAAGAACTGTATATTGGGATATAACACGTTTTACAAATTTTCTCTACCTATTGAAAATAGAGAATAGGTGAAATGTTTACTATATAAATGAGTTTGTACTAAAAATTAGTACAAATACATAGCATATAACCAGAGCTGTGAATGAATCATTCATTTTGATTTCAATTCATTACGAATTTGAATTGAATTTTGAATAATTATTTTCACATAATAAAAGAATTGAATGAAATTTGTATTAATTCAAATGAATTTGGTAAAATAAATTGGAATTCATTTTCAATTCAAATGAATTCGGCAAAATGAATTGCAATTCATTTTCAATTCAAATGAGTTTGGCGAAATGAACTGCAATACATTTCCAATTCATATGACTTGAATTGATTTTGAATTAATTCAAATGAATTAGAAAAATTAATTGCAATTCATTTTCAATTCATTTGTATTAAATTGATTTTGAATTAATTCAAATGAATTAGAAAAAATATTGCACCGTGTTATTAATCATATTTATAAAATTTTCTTATATATGATGAAGAGTTTCATAAAATTCATTTGAATTAATTCAAAATAAATTTAATACAAATGAATTGAAAGTGAATTGCAATTAATTTTTCTAATTCATTTGAAGTAATTCAAAATCAATTCAAGTCAAATGAATTGGAAATTAATTGCAATTCATTTCGCCAAACTCATTTGAATTGAAAATGAATTGCAATTCATTTTGCCGAATTCATTTGATTTAAAATGAATTGCAATTCATTCCAGCCAAATGCATATGAATCGATTCAAATTTCATTCAATTCGTTTTTTGGCGAAAAGAATTAATTCAAAATTTTACTAATTCAGTGCATGAATGATTCGCGAATTAATTCAAAAATGAATGATTCAGTCACAGCTCTGCATATAACATATATTACTAGTTTTTGAGCTAACTTTTTTATTTGAGTGTAGTTAACACATTATATTAACTTTAAAATATTCAATTGTCCTAATATTCAACATAGATTTTAAATAAAATCCTAAAACAACAAACAAGCTTAACGGAAACAGAATTTTAAATATTTAATTTATGGAAAATTTCCTAGTTGGACATGCGCATAAATATGTATAACGTACAATTTTATTTAGACGTGAAAAAAAAGACACTAGACTACAGGATTAGAGTTGAAATATTACCCACCAGCCATATGTCCATATAACGCGAAACCTATAAATTACATTTGGGAACAAACGTTAATTTGATCATGAATGATTCTAATTTCAGCAAACGAATGAGTTGGCTATGAATACTAGGAACTCTCCTTGTTTGGTGTACAAAACTATCTATTAGTTATGCTGCCTTCGCATTAAGCATTTACAGGAATTCAAAACCCAGAAAAACAAAAATACAAAAAATATTGAAACTTTGTTTTAAATATTCTTGTAGTTGGCTTTATTCGTTTTTTTTTTTTTTTTTTTGTATATAAAATGTTATTAATGCATTTTTGAACAAAAAGACACGTCCGTTTCATGAGAAGTTTATAAATGTTGTTAAATTCATATCCTAAACTACCTACCTACAACCACTTAAATGATCAATGATCCACATTGTCTGCATATTTAAATTTGTCCATCAACTTTATTGTAGTCTTCAACTGAATGTTGAATATTTTTTATTTTTTTGTTGATTTGGTCGCCTACATTATATAAAGCATGTGCCTTACATTTTAACACAACACTTAAGTTAACAATTTTTTCCCCAGTGTTGGTCTTACTTTTCAAAGCGTCATGCAGAGTGTGGTAGGCAGAGATGTGTATTAGGTTGCATCCTAAAATTATTGTAGAAATTTTGAAGGTACAAACCTCGGTTAGATTAAGATTCATTAAAAAAATATTGTTAAATTTAGTGGCTGCTATTAGACTTTGATTTTTTTTCTAATTTTCAAAAAGGACACATGAGGAATTTAAAAACTTATCGACACTTTTGGGCAAAATATTTTCAAATTATTTTTTTTTTTTGCCATGAATAACGCTTTGTATATCTGTTAACAGAAGCTTAAGCATGCTAATTCCATTCATCATTTATCATTTATTTATTTAAAGCAAATTAAAAATATTAAAATTACATGATTAATATAATTTTATAGATCTATTGATAAAGAGTGTTTTTTATAGAGGTATAGAAGTTTGAAATGGAAGAAAACAAAGATGCTTTTTTTAAATTGACATGAAATTTACTTTATTCGAAAGATAATCTTCTGGCATTATAATTTAAATATGACTTCTGGCATATGTCTGGCTCGGACGTAGTCTAATCTGTAGGTCCAATTATCGATGACTTTTTCCATTATTGGTGGCCGTATATTGGCAATAACGCGGCGAATGTTGTCCTCCAAGTGGTCAATAATTTTGGGCTTATCGGCGTAGACTAGCGAGTTCATATATCCCCACAGAAAATAGTCCAGCGGCGTTAAATTGCAGGATCTTGGAGGCCAATTCATGGGTCCGAAACATGAAACTATGCGGTTACCTAACGTTTCCTTCAATAAATCAATTGCGACACGAGCTGTGTGACATGTTGCGCCGTCTTGTTGAAACCACAGCTCCGGCACATCATGGTTTTTCAAGTGATGAACGAAAAAGTCAGTAATCATGGCTCTATAGCGGTCACCATTGACTGTAACGTTCTGACCAGCATCGTTTTTAAAGAAGTACGGACCAATGATTCCACCAGCACAACACACATTCAGTTTTTCTGGATGTAACGGTGTCTCAACTTACACTTGAGCATTATCATTGCTCCAAATACGGCAGTTTTGTTTAGTTAAACAAAAGTGAGCTTCATCGCTAAACTAAATTTGCAAAATTCGTGTGCGATACGTATTTCCAACAGAACCACGATTTTCAAAATAAATTTGAAGTTGTTCAGGCGTCAGTCTATTCATGTTGATGTTTATGGCGGTTTTATGATATTTAATTTGGTTGCGGGTAAGTGTTGGCGGAATTAATACAGTGCTTGAGTTGTGACATAGCGAAAAGAGTTCGAAAATAACACTCGCTGTGCCCTAGAGTAGTCCAAAAAATTGTGAAAGTTGAATTTTGCGATCTCCACATTATTGCTCCTATCCCAGAAAACGTTAACTTAGAGGAATTAGTAATTTGTCTCTACAAGAAATTCATACAAATTGAGGGTTGTCTTTAAATTCCATTATTTCTTAACTTAGCCATGTACCTTTAAAATAATTTCCAATATAGTCTAAATTTATGTGCATAAGAGGAATTTAAAAACATAATTCAAACAAATCTGAAAACTTTAAAGTAATTGGCGGATTTCTTAAACATTTTACGTAAAAATACAAATTTATTTTTGTTAAAATTGTAAAATTTTTCAAAATGTTTTAATTTTTGTATTAAAAAGACTAAACTTGTAAACTTGTTTTTTTCGGACATTCTATATTTTCATATATTTAGATAGAATATTGTTCTACCTTAAGTCCCAAAGTCTAATATGATATTATCATACTCGATTTTATTTGTTGCTTTTCAAAAAGTTTCATCATTTACATGATAGACAATACAATTGTTTCATTGGCTTCATCCAAATCTTCAGTTGTCTGCAATAGAAAATGGTAATAGGCTTAAGTCAAACCGTGACATTACATACAACACACAAAATAAACTATATGAGAAACTGTATAAACTGCCTGATCTGGTAACCCTTATCATAAAATTGAAACTATTTGATAAACAACACTTTTTGTATTAAAAATACAAAAACAGTTTTTTGGACTTTCTGTAATGTCATATATTGAGATAGAATATTGTTCTACCTCAACTCTAAAAATATAATATGATTTTATCATAAAATAAAAATCTAATATGATTTTATCATATCATATTAGATTTTATTTGTTGCTTTTCAAAAAGATTGATCATTTTCATGATAGACAATACAATTGTTTCATTGGCATCAGCCAAATCTTCAGTTGTCTGCGACAGCAAAAGATAATTGGCTTAACTCAAACCGAGATATTACATACAACAGACAAAATTTACTCTATTAGAATAATTTCATCTGCCTTAGTGTATAAACTGCCTGATCTGGTAACCCAAATTATAAAATCAAAACTATGAGAAAAACAACAATTTTACATGCCGATGTACTAAATTTTTGCCGAAAAAATTAGGGACATTTTTTTTTCATTAATTTTAATCTAACATGGGTTTGTCCCGTCCAAAATTCATACATTTTTTTTTAAGAAGCAACCTAATGTATATGTTTCAGTGAAGTCACTATGGGCATGAACATTTTCTTAAGGGGAATTTTATTCGAGAAAATCTCAAACTGGCGGTTTTCTGTCACATTTATAAGGAGTTATCATAAAAGGGAAATATTGACGCCTAGTATCATTTCACTGAATTAACTTCCGACAGGACACTGAACTGTACTAACATAGAACCTTCTACTTGTTTGCCTCTAAAATGACCTGAGATAGAACATTATTCTTGGGACGAAGTGATCTGAAATTAATGATCTCTATTATGAAATTTGATTTTTTTTTTTTTCAATTTAACGATTTTTAAAATGTTTTGAAAAATGTTATGGTTTTTTTCCATTTTTTAAATTGTCATATGGCAATTCTGACATTATAATTTTTATAACTGCATAAATTTTTGTATATTATTTTTCAGTTTTTATATGTAGCAAAAGCGGGTTACATGTTTGAACTAACAGAACTAACATAACAGCAAAATTTTAGGTCCATAAGTTTATATTTCTAATTGTTAACGTTACGCAAAATTTAACCATTTTTTGCGATTATACTTTTTGCTTCCATTTGGTATAACACAATCTCCCAACACTTGAGAGATGAATTCAACATGTACTTAGTTGGAGTGCCATCGCCCAACAAATAAATACATTGCAGTCGAAAACAGTTTTAAAATCGTTTGTGTTTTTTGTACTGTGCACTGACGCTCCTTTATGAAATACAAATTTGAAAACCATGGGTCCTAAATGTTATTATTCTACATAATTGGAGATATGTTTCGTTAATGTGCCTTTAAGGGATGAAGTGTACGACCCTCACAAAAGTTAAAAATCATGAGTGTGAATTTTGTTAAAAAGGCAGTTTTTTAATGGCACATTCGCTATTTAGTTTTAAATGGTCCAGTTTTCTGCGTGATCTAAGTCTTGTTTCATTAAGATCGGGTAGAACCCATCGGGAGACTCTGAAAAAATTTCAATCTTTTATCTAAACAAGTTTTGCTCCGGCACATCAATACTGTTGCACGAATTTGTACGTTTTGTCTATGCTTTAACAAAAAAAAAAAACTTGGGAGAATGACAAATTTTTAAGAAATAAAGATTTTATGGACCTAATGAAATTTAAGTAATTTAAAAAGCATCATGTTTAAAAATTGCACATAAGCAGTTAAA
Organism: Delia radicum; assembly: GCA_021234595.1. Lineage (NCBI taxonomy): Eukaryota > Metazoa > Arthropoda > Insecta > Diptera > Anthomyiidae > Delia > Delia radicum. The sequence continues at coordinate 30,791,337 of CM037855.1, forward strand.
AACAAATGAAATTCCACTTGAAGAAGTCGTCATGACTTACGTTTCAGTAAATTCAACAAACATTGTGATTTGTTTTTTACTGTTCAAAAAATTAATCACAATTATAGTACAAATGAACTACATATGCAGTAAACAAATATATATTTGTTTTATTTTTTAAATAAAAAAAAAAACTACTATATCAAATGAATGTAAAATCATAATACAGTAATTTGATGTGGTTTACTTTTTTAAACAAACTACAATTGTAGTCAAAGCTGAAATTTCTTGTACAATTACGTACAGTATAGTTGAGTGTGAGTTACTTTAATTTTTAATATAACCTCTGAAAGAAATTAAGGTTTTTAAATATTGCGTTAACCGCAATTTTAAGTAAAAATTTCAATTTTTTGAAACGCCACAAAATTTAACATAGTTTTTTGGAAAGCACAAAAAAAAGGGAATAAATTTCCCCGTAAACGACAAAAAATATAAATTAATAGTATACAAGTGCAAAATTCTTTTGAAATCAATAAAAAAAATTTAATTTTAGAAATGTTTGCAAAATTTTAAACTTAATAGCGCAATAACTTATAAACGCCTTACAGAAAATGATTAAAGCAAATGGATTTGATGAGCCTATATAGTAGTTTATTATCCTGTATAAAGCTATTAATGTAACATAAAATGAAAAAGAAAATTTCAAGCCCAATTTTAACCCTCTAACCGGCAAGCAAGTCTCCAGGAGGGGCATTTTAAATTGGCCATAAATTAGCTAAACGAGTAATTTTTAATAAGAAATTAAGCTATTTCGATAGAAAATGAAATTTACAAAATAGTGTATGAAGTAATTTTTTGTGTGCACGGGTTGGAAGCGAGAAAGTGTTCAAGTTAAAATTTTGTGAATTTTCAAAAAAATAAATATTTTGAAATCAACTCAATGTTTAAACATTTAAAAGTTATATATATGTCAACTAGAAACCGTAGATAGTAAACACAAAGTAAGATTGAAGCTTAAGCTTTAAAGACATTTATTTAGTTTGGTCCAAGGACTCACAGGATTCGCATAGGATGCCTCTAAAGGACATCGTCGTAACTTGTAAACGTATGGAGGGATTTTTATGAAATTTTTCGGAAAGATTATATTCTGTATTACATAATTTTTTCCGTAAAGACTACTATATATACACGTTAAATTAATTAAAAAGAAAGACTACTTACTTTTCGTTTAAAACAATTAATTACGATTGTCATTATCTGACGGTTGCAAAACACTTTCTAACATAAAATTTGAATAAACTTGCTTAACGGCGACTCAATCTCTAACCTACACTTGGTATCCAACTATTGTATGTGAATAAAGCGCATCATAAAACGTGACAATTACTTGTGAAAAAGAGATAGGATTAAGAAGAAAAAGCATTCTAGTTGAGAAATGAATTGTGCATTGGTATTAGCTAATTCTGTCTCTTCTGATCAAAACAATACTTGTGTGTACGTAGTGTGACCAAACTCCAATTTAGTCGCAGTCAACGCTGTGTCGATCGTGGCTCAACTCGTTAAGAGGTGAGATTACGATGCATAGCTTGATGCTAAGACCGTGAGTTTAAATCACAGTACGACACCAAAAAAATAAAAAGTTTTTCATATAGAGCAAAATTAACAATATAAAATACTTTGTTCAATTGACACATAAATTAACCACTGACGAGTCCCAGGAGGGGGACGGAACCTCGGCAGTCTGGTGTATCCCTTGTGTCCGTAAAATTTTTCAATAAAAATGTTTTCTTCTTCTTCTTCCTGTAAAGAGACTAACTAAATTGCGTTTTTTGTTTTATTTTCAACTGTTGAAAAATTAATTGACCAAATCGGTTAAAACAATAGATTATTTTGGTTTATTTTAATACTCAATATATTAAAACAACTTTTTGTTTTAAATAGAAAATTTTAACTGAATATTTTAACTAATGCCGAAAGCCCGTTTTTTTTTTTGTTTATGTTTATTGAATAACAGACAGAAAGTTAAAAATATATTTCTTAGTTAATTCAACTGTATATTCCATTAAAACAACGTTACCGATGAACTTTTTAAATAACTGTTGAAATTTTATGGAAAATTTCGCGTTTTTTTTTTTTTTTTTTTGAAAAAACGAAAATCGCTATATCTTCTTAAGTAAACGCAGAAAAAGTATATTTTTTTGATGGTATTTATATCTTGGGAAGAGGAATAATTTATTCTAAACTTATGGATTTTTATGAATTAGTTTTTCAGATTCGTTCTAAACCTATTTTGGCGCATATTGCCTAAAGCAACCAACGAAAAAAATTGGCTAGAAGAACATATTGTTTATTTTTCGTGCCGAAAGCATGGTATAAATTTCATTACAACAATGCTTAGGCCCGGTTTGAGGGTTAAATATTTTTGAGAAAAACTCATATACAATCGATAAAATAATTTTTAGCAAATAAAAAAAAAAATCTCATATATTGCCATCAATATGAAAATCAGATTCATATATTAGACGGCTTTTTTATATTATAAGAAAAAGGTACCATTGTAAAAGGACAAGAAGTGATTTTTTAAAATAATTATTTTGGATAGCAGTTTTTCACAACTTTGTTTTATTGACGATAGTAGTGAAAATGTTAAATTATTTTATGGTTTTTATAACAATTAATTATCAAAAAATATAATACAGTTGAAACATATAGACGATAAAGGGTACACGCAAAGAAAAATTATGGTTGAGGAAACCATATTCGAAGAGAATCACACATTTTTGTATGTATAATTGCGACAACCATGTTACTATGATTGTGACAACCATACTCTTATCTGTTTGTGTATGATAATTAGATTTCCGTATTATGGTTCCAAATATATCCCAATATTAGCATATTATGGTTCTGGAAATTTTTATAAATTATCATAATATAAGCCCTACAGTATTCTCCCAGCATTCTGTTGCAGCTGGATATGCAAATTTTTTAATAGTATATTTATTTAATAATTCACACATTTAAATAAACTTAGTTTTAAAATAATTTAGGTAATCAAATTGTCTTTGAGCTGCAGAATAAGCTTTGTAAAATATTTTGTCAGCTATACAAGCATGTGATTACAGGATAAAACACGCATAAAAATATTGTTAAGAATACAATTTGACAATACATTTATAATGATCAAACCATGTTCGCAGCAATCATAATATTTGCATTATAACCATATTATGGTACCAGTTATTATGATCATGAAAAATAATTTGGGCATCATTTATTACCATATTATTGCAAACATATTATGACTATTTCGTACTTCACACTTTAAAGCACGTGTATTCTGTTTAAATTTGTTTTTTTTATATCTTTCATATCTTTCATATTTCTGTAATTTTTTTTTTCTTTCACAATATTTTTTTTTTTTTTGCGTAATTACAAACAAATACAAAATAAATAAGTTTTTGCCACTTTGTACTTAATTTGTAACACGTTTATATCCATATAATACACAGTAACTGTATTTGAGGGGTGAGCGACAATTAACCTTTTGCCTAGACTTACATGGTAAACCAGGACTACAAACTTATTCCTTCTATCACAAAAAAAAATTATTAATTGCAATTAACAAAACTTCATAGTATTTCTATTTTCAATGGCTTTGTGTTTAAGATTATTTAATTTGTTGGGCAGACTGTTTCTCACAAATTCTTCTCACAATATCTCAAACAAGAATGACACTAAAAGAGCGAAGCCGCTCATAAAAAACAGACTGATCATCTTATAGTTGGCGCAAGTATAAAATGTCTTTAGTTAGATAGAGGAATATGATAATAAATACTATATTATGAATGTAACAATACAATAATACGAGTATAATAACTGAAAAAAAAATAGAAATTTTTACTAGAACATGATGAAAGCAACCATATTATTAATGAAATATAATAATTTGTTTGAAACAACCATTTATAGTTGTAGAAAACATAGTTTTGTGGCAGCAATTATTTAGCAACCATATTATTTCCTGAGTGTACTGAATTGAAAATTGAGTACTTAGAAGCTTAATAATGAGCTATTTTTTAGTTTTTGTACTTGGAAATTTGCCAACAGTTATTATAGTTCTTTTAAAAATAACGAGCTCTTGTCCCATTGTACCTTGATTCGTTTGTTAGTTTTCAGTTTAGTAATATTTGGTTTTTGTTGGTTGAATTTGAGAGTCAAGTTAATTTATGCAATATTCAAAAATGTTTTTTTTTTTGTTATTTTTTCTGTGTAATGTTGAAAATTGTTTATTGTTGTTAATTTTTTTTTTCCGTTCATTTTACTTGCATTTATTTTTTTGGCCAATACACAGAAATATGGTCGTCTGTTTGTTTCCAATTCAAATTTTGTATATCAAACTGTTTCACATTAACATTATAACTACACAACACAACAAACAATCCAGCAAAAAGTACGTTAATGGAAAAAAACGGCAACAATAATGTTGATTTTTAGTGTTAAGCCCTTAATTAAAATTCTTGTACAACACAAACACTTAATGCCTTTTTGCATTTGCGCAAATGATGTTTAAAAGGGGCTTAAAATATCAACAAAAGTAAAAAAAAAAAAGTAACATCACAACATAACGAGTGTAGCAGGCTAAGTACAATATGATGGAAATTGATAACACACCTCGACAATCTTGCTTGGTTTAAATGCCGATATGTGATTTATATACTTTTTGATGCTCTGATTCCAAATTCGGTAGTCAAATGTTTAGATCACGGCACAATTTTGAGAAAACCGCGTTTTAAAGCTGCTGAAAATGTCTATATCGGCTCTTTCTGAAGCCTTTTATCAAACTGACTGATGCTATCTAAGGATTCAGAATAAAGATCACTTTAATCTTTAAGATACCGCTATGAAATTGTTTCAAACTGATAGCGTAAATATACATTTATCAAATGACTGCTACAAAAAAATATAAATACATTTTTTTATGATATCGAGAAAAAAGAATTATAATTTCGCACAATTTTAAAGATCGCTTATATTTGAAATAAGGTTTAAACAAAGTTGGTGCAATAACTTCAACATTTTGCGCCGACATTAAACAAAAGGAAAGTTCTAAGTTTATATCGTGAGCCTGAAATAAATTAATTCTGATCGGATGCATTACCTAAGCTACCTTTAAAAATGAAATATTTGGCAATTTTTTTGATGGAATATTTTTAATTGCAATTTTTAACTATATTAATAAACAAATTTAAAGCGTACACTTAGGCTACTATGTAGCTTAAAACAGTTGCAAATGTAAAAAATTAAAAACAAATGAAATTTCATGTTCAGTAAGGACGACTTACATTTCAGTAAAATCAACTAACATTGTCATTTGTTTTTTAATGATCAAAAAATGACTAACAATTGTAGCAAAAATGAACCACGTGTTAGTAAAAAATAAACAAATATTTTTTTTTTAAATAACAAAAAACTTTTGTAAAAAATTAAAAAAACTGTCATTTGATGTGGTTTGTTTTTTTAAATAAAAGTTAGTAAAAAATTTAATTTGTTCTACATTAACAATAAAAAACTACATTGCAACCCTACATATTTTTAACGCAAAAGTTCCCTGAGTATATGTGTTAACTCATTATGGAGAATACATTTCAGTGTATCTACCATCACACAGTGGTAACAAACAGAAGTGACGTAATGTAGAGTTTTGATTTGGAACATTCCGGACCCACGGGGGCGGCAATATGACCACCCCAAAAAAAGCAACTTTTTGCATATAAAATTTTGAGTGCTCGCCATTTTTTTGTTTCTTATCCGATTTAAATAAAAATTAACATATTTGTAATAGTATAAATATGAGTAGCAATCCCACATCTCCCAAAGATAAAAAAGTTTCCAAAAATTGGATTTTTTTAAATTTTTTGCTTGCATGTCTACACACAGAAAACAGTTTTGTAGTTGCAACCGAATATTTTGCCAACCGACTTAAATACAATTTTGTTGGTTACAATGGAATTCCAACCAATTTATTTTCTGAGTGTCCATTTAAAGCGGGAATTGGAAGAAACTTACCCTATAAATTACGTATATGTTGGAGTATCTATAACCGCTTCCGCTACCTAATTGGAGGTGTGGACAATTTTTAACAGTGGGTTAAAGTTGGCGGCCTGGAGGAAAAGTAAATACAAATCAAAAATTTTCAGTTGAGGCCACCGAATTTTTTGCCAATCGAAATCTGGCGGCTACGACTACTTTCGTAATGTTAAACTATATCTTATTACGTTCGAAATTTTATTGAAATTAAAATTTGTTTTTTAGTTTGTCTGGTATTGAACCGTGGCCTTCAGATTAATACTGTCCTACTGATTGCACCGCAATCACTTTTAATGTTCATTACATTATTTGCTATTTAAACATTTGAATATTTTGTTTTATTAAAAAAGACTTCTTGTGTTTGTCTTTTCCGAGATTTGAACTTGGAGTACAAGGCAAAATCTCTACCCACTACACCAAAAACACTTATAAATGTTGAGCGTTAAATTTGAATTTAAATACATTTTTATTTAATTTTTGTTTTTATATACATCAAGATTTTTTTTATGTAATTTTTAATTTATAACGAGCTTTCAACCTCCTTATATTTACAAAAATAAAGCAAATCAAACATATTAGCTAGGCTGATTCTAGTATTTCGATCTGGCTAAAGATCTCATCAGTAAGCGAAGTTTTAGAAAAGCTAAAGCCTCCAGAATAGGCAGAGCTTTAACAAAAAACCTATTAATAATCAATTTTGCTCTATTCTTATCTTCTTAGTTATCAAGCACGTGGCTAGGACCTTTTCCTAACAAGTATCATGAAGTTACTAAACTTTAAAGACCAAAAATGTTCTATTTATATAAAAAATTTTGTTACGAAAACAAACATTGTCTCAAATTCTTCTACCAATACCAACCATTAGTTGCTTCTATAAACAATGCAATCCACAATTCGGTTGGTGCTACTGAACCTCTAGTTTAGTGGAATATTTGATTGTGAATACCGAATTTGCTACAACCACTTCTGACTATCGAAAATACGGTTGCTACTACCGAGTCTGTTTTCTGTGTGAAGTTGGACATCGCGAACAAAAATCATGCCTTCTGGATTTGCAAGCGCTCGGTAATTAAATAATGCCTTTAGGAACTGCTTCTGGGTAAGCACAATTTTTTGCTGGATATTTTCATTTACCTGAAAAAAAAGCTTTGCATTAAACTCTTATACGTATTTATAAATTTTTCATAACCACTTAATTTTCACATTATTTTTTGTTCATATTTTTTTTTATTATCAACGTGGACAATATAAAAATCAATCATTAACAATTGTTTTTATAAAATATGCATATTAAAAAACCCTAAAGAGTAGTTAATCACTTTTGTGGAAATTTAATAAAAACAAAACTTAAGTGAGTCACTTGAATAAGGAACTTTTAATACAAATTTAGGAAAATTGAACATGTTTATAAAAATTTTGAAAAGTGATTTTAGAAGTGTTTGATTCGTTTTTTTATAACAATTTCGTAACATTTCTCCGTGTAATAATTTGATTGGTTTTTAGGCTTTTATTCATAGGAGTTAATGAAATATATAAAATATATAATATGCGTACTTGATGAGAGTACATATTTTTATAAATTTTTTTGTTGTATACTTTTTTATGGTTAAATTATGCAGTATGATAAAGTATTTTAAATAATTAAATTGCTAACGTTTACTACAACTACTATCACAAAGGAAACTATGGTATATAGTAGTATGCACATTTCAGTTGAGATCTTTTCTTATTTAACTCTTTGAGGACCATAATTTTTTCTCCAAAGGAATTTTGAAATTTGATTTTTAAAATAAAGGGTCCGCCATCTAACGTTTTTTTTTCAACTAGTGCTTATTTCGTGAATGGTAAAGCCAAAAACGATGCGTACAGCCGAGAATATTGCTGCTGTGGCAGAAAGTGTGCGTGAAGCGCCATCAACATCAATTCACCGTTGTTATCAACAATTGAACATTTCGGAGACATTATTGAGACGAATTTTGCATAAAGACCTTGGTATGACGCCATACAAAGTCCAATTGGTTCAGGAGTTCAAAAAAAAAAGTTATTTGGCGGACCCTTTAGTTATATTTTAAACATCAATATTCCCTATATTCCTTCCCTGCTTCTCATTTCGGAATGCGAAAATAACTGCCATTTATTGGCCACACAGTGTTGGCTCTAGAGACTCTATATTCTTTTTCAATTTCGTGATCTGTCACTAAATAACAGTTAACTAGTAGTTAACTTTCAAAATATTGAATCCATAGACCCCCTCCCAGTTGCCCATAATTTCGTTTATAAAAATTTTTAATTTTGCGTCTAAATAAAAAATAATTTTTTACCGACTTTAAGAACTAATAACGGGTAAGTGAGGATAGCACTGGGAAAACACTTTTTTCCAACATTGGCAGAGTGGTGTCAGCCATTTATTTGCCATTGATTTTCTCTGTAGGCCACTGAAATTATTGTACAAAAACTACTGGCAAACGCTTTTTGGAAACGCTGGTAAAGCGTCTTAAACAAGTGTTCTACCAGTAGTTTATTTACGATTCCTCTGGGAAATTATTCATACTTTAGACTGGGATATTATTCATACACTCACAAGAACTTTACCATAAAATTTCAATAGTTATTGAAAAAGTTTATCGGTAAAGTTGTTTCAATGGAATATGTAGTTAAATTATCAAAGAAATATATTTTTTAACTGTCTGTCTGTTATTCAATAAACAATATAAACAAAAAAAATCCAACTTTCGGTAATAGTTAAAATATTCAGTTAATCTTTTCTATTTAAAACAAAAAGTTGTTATATTACATTGAGTATTGAAAAAAATAACGAAAACAATCTATTGTTTTTACCGATTTGGTTAATTTATTTTTCAACAGTTGAAAATAAACTAAAAAATACAATTGTTTTGAAGGAAAAGTAAGTTGTCCTTTTTTAACTAATTTTCAGTTAATTAAATGTGTATATTCAGTAGTCTTTACGGAAAAAATATTGTGAGTGTACTTTTGAAACATAGTCTATAAACCGACACTATTGTTGGCAGATAGTGTCAGTGAAGATGATTATGATGACGACGATGATGTTTCTGTTATTTTCCATACAAAAAATTACAGGTCTGGTATTCATTACGATATTGCCAGTACCCAGAGAACGAAGTCGACACGAATCTGTCGGCGGCGGCTAAGGGTGAAAGCCCGCGGTGGCGGCTAATAGCTGCTCAGTTCTAAAGAATAATTCATTTAATTAAATCACGTTATTTTGCCACAAGAACAAAAAAAAAAATTATTTAAGTTTTGTATTCATGAGAGTTATTTAAAAAAAATGTTTAAGAGTTTTCATTCCAAATGGTTTAATTATTCAAAATTTTGTTTTCATTTGTAAACTTTTTTTGTGTGTTATTTGTTCAATCCATAATTTTATTTTTTTTTATTATTTTATTAATTAATAATCATATAATTACAAATTATATACTATTACCCTAACCGAGACCAGTGCCTCTGGTGCGAATCAAACCCACGACCCCTGCACTGATAAGCCAGCACGCTACCAACTACCGGGCGCACTTTATAATTCTTATTTTTGTTTTTAGTACAAAAATCATTTGTTAGTAAAAATTCTAGCTATTTTCTATTTATAAAATACAATTTTTTTTTGAAATTTTTTAAATAAAGAAAAAGACCCATAAATGGAAATTAATAAAGAAGTTTATATTAATTTCCTACAGTACTACGTTTTGTGGGTACAGCCAGCTGGATTAGCTGATTTAGTCGGCTAACATTTTGAAGCCGAAATAAGACGCATTAGCCCCGCAAAAAAAGTCGCCGGCGGCTGTCCGACTATTAGCCGCTCGACTTCGTTATCTGCCAGTACCTATCAAAGACCTGCTTGAGTGTCTCATGAAACATTCACAAAACATTTGTTTACAACAACAACATTTTTTTACTCCGATAATAGAAAATCTCTTACATTTTGAAAACATCGAAAAAATTATAGTAACCTATGAAAAAAGTTTGCATTTTTGAAGCACAATCACCTATTTTTTTTGCTACTTTTAGTATCAAAACCCGTCAAAGCTGGCATCAGCATATACAAGAGAATCTTTTGCAAAACATTCACTCAGACCTTTGGTACCTAGTACTTGCAGTACTCTGTGAAATTTCAACTGCTGTCGCTGCTCATTATGTATTGTGTCCAGTTGCAGTGATTGGTCTTTCCATGTGAAATATTCGCATACATATTTCGCTTATTTTTATTGTAAATAAAAAATTTTTTTTGCACATTTTTTTTATTTTTTTTCCCCATATACACAGTATAAATTAATTGCGGTTAGTTGTATATATCGTATGTGGTATACTACTTTGAAATTAAATTAATTTTTTATTTGTTGCTGTTGTTACATATTTAATTAAGAAATAACTGCCAGCAATATAATACAAATAAGATCCTTGATATACAAAAAAAAAATAACTTATTTATTTTATTAATAAAAACAGTTTTTAAAATTAAAACAAATAGTGGCGTGAAATTTATTTCAGGTTGATATAAGCGTTACAAAGGAATAGCAAAAAAAAAATAATTCTTTTTATAACATTAAGGAATTTTAATGATTTGTTGAATACAAATTTAAGGTTGCCATATTGCAACAAAAAAAATGTATAAAATGTAACTTATAAGTAAAATCAAATTGTTTTCGTTATGTAAAAAATATCAAGGCTAAAAAATAGTCTCGAGTAGATGCAAAAAACTAATTAAACTGAAAAAAATACTACTTGAGCCAGAGTAAAACAAATAAAACATTTTTGGTCTTCAAAGCTTAGTAACATCATGATGCTTGTTAGGAAAGTAACCTTGTCACGGTAAAATATCCTAACCACGTGTTCGATTACTAAGAAGACAAGAATGCGGCGTTGTGGTGTAATGGTTAGAGCGTTGGACTGTTACACGGATGGTCCCGGGTTCGATTCCCGGTGATAACAACATCAATTTAGAAAAAAAAATATGTATGAATTTTCTATCACTTATATGTATCGCTACACCCACCGTCGGTGTTCCCATAGCACTTAACCCCACTGAAGTAAAATAATGAATCAGGGCTATGAAACAAAAATCTTCAATAAATTCGCCAACTCTACATCAGGTCGCGAGCAACATCTGTTCTAAGACTTATCATCTTGCGCAATTACAGTGTTGCCATGTTTGAAGCCCTTCATCTTTCACCGCCTTTCATCTCTCCACTATCCCCTTTCCAAAGAAAGCAGCACATTAATTAATAGAAAGAATTTCTTGAGTGTTGCTTCTCTTAAAAAAAAAAAAAAAAAAAAAAAAAAGTTGATGATGGTTAAAACGCTGCCTATTGTGGAGGCTCAAGCTTTTCTAAAACTTCATTTTCTAATGAGATCTTTAGCCAGATCGAAATACTAGTTTCAACCTAGCTAATATGTTTGAATTGTTTGATTTTATTTGCTTTATTTTTCAAATATGCGTAGGCAGAAAGCTCGTTATAAATTAAAAATAACTTTAACTTCATAATTCAATTGTATTGTTTAGTTAATGTGGACAGCAGGTAAATTATTGAAACACCTAAAATTCGCCGAAATTTATAAGATAACATAAAATACAATTTTAGTATTAAAATGCATTGGTTACCTAATATAAATAACAATTGGATGGAAAACGTATTGGATTGAAAACGTGTAAAGAATTTTTTTAAGCATAATTTTAAGGTGACCATATTACAACAACAATTTGAATTAAATGTAGTATTTGAAGTAAAATTAAACTGATGGGATCTTTAGCCAGATCGAAATACATGTATCAACCTAGCTTATATATTTAATTTGCTTTATTTTTGTGAATATACGGAGCTCGTTATAAATACATAGAAATATAAAAAAAAAAATAAACAAAAAACAATAAAAACTGTAAATTGTTTACATTATGTAAAAAAAGCTACATGTTCAATGAAAAGACTTTCTATATACTCATATACAACTTGATATCATTATATATGCTTATATGTGTGGCAATATATTACGATACATGTTCATATCTTATACTTAATTTTTAATATGGCGTAATATACCATCATATATCATTGTATCGTATATTATATACTAGCTTATCTTGTATATTTGATCTTATGAAAAATACATATAGATCTATATATGACCATATATTCTACCATATATGATCATATGTAAGTGTATATGGTACAATTATTGAAAAATTATTTTTTTCTTTTATACAAAATTATATATGACAAAATATATCATTATATATAAATATTTATAATAAAATTGAATCAAAAAAATTTTAACAATTTTATATATTTTTTAGCATCGTTTATAATTATAATATAAATGAATTTCAAATGTTACTGCAAAAAACATGAAAAACTACGTTTTTCTGTTTTCTAATGATTACTAATATTTTTTATTAAAGTACTTATTAACGTACTTATTAACTTATTAACGTTCTAATTATTAGGTTTTAAACCAAGGAACATATACATTATAGAATAAGCATGGCACTCAACATCTGTTAAATTTTATATACCAACTGATTTCAAGAGAAACTGTTTTTAGAGGGGTTTCGTTGTATATTTTTTAGTATATACAAACAAAATTTTGTGTTAATTATACAAAACTTATGCGGAGAATAGATTAAACAACACAAATTAACTTTAAAATTTTAATAAAGTTGCCTAAAAGTATTAAAATTTATTACTTAAAAGTAACACTGCTGGTAACACATTTCTTTAAACTCTCTTAAAACCAGTTTAGGTTTGAATGAAACACTTAACCCTTATAAAATTCATAGTGGATTCTAAATTTTCAATTTAAAAAATTAAATAGTTCCTCATTTCCACTATATCCAATATACTTTCTACCACTGATCCTATTTTGTGGTTAACAAAATAGTTGCTTTGAACAATCTGAAATCGCTGAAATACGTAATAGGAGATTTATCGCTCATAAAACAATCAATACCAATCCATAATACCAACTGTATAGTTGTTATTTTGTATAACAAGGTCGTGTAAAATTTGCTGTTTTTTTTAGCTTTTGAAATAATCTGCAAGTCTTTTACTTGCAAATTTTGCGAACAAAAAATTTGATTTTCTTCTTCGGTGATTTTTTTTAATTTTATTTTATTAAACATATTCAGTGTGGTCTATAATTTAACCATTAATCCACTTACAAACGAACAACGCTTGCAGATTATTGAATTTGATAATCAAAATTCATGCTCGGTTAAGAAAGTGCATCGTGCACTTCTTCCAATTTATGGTAAGTTTGTGCGACCTTCTGAGGCGGAATCAGATTCGGAATCTTGTGATTTTAATTTAGATTATTGGACATTTAACCGCCAACACGCATAAGTAGAGTGCGAACAGAGGAACATATTGCAGCTGTATCCGCCAGTGTTGTTAACCGTGAATTATCGATTTGGCGCAGTTCGCAGCAATTGGTCCTCTGTTATCCCGCTACGTGGACAATTTTGCGGAAGGATTTGGGTGTAAAACTTTTTAAAATACAGCTGGTGCAAGAATTTAAATCATCTTTAAACATTGATTTATATAGATCGTTCTATCGACTCAACTAAAGAGTTCATACATTTCTCTAAATTTTATGTGTTTTTTTTTAATCAAATCCGAAAGATCTTAAAAAATCACCCTTCAGTACTTAATTGGATTAAAATAAAAAGTACTGACTTTGGAAACATTTTCATTCTTTTTTTTTAAATTTTTTAATTAAAAAACTTGAATCAAAATTTTATTAGTTTTTTGTTTTTATATACACCGAGACTATTTTTATGTTATTTTAAATTTATAACGAGCTTCCAACCTCCTTATACTTACAAAACTAAAGCTAATCAAAAATATTAGCTAGGTTGATACTAGTATTTCGATTTGGTTAAATATCTCATCAGGAAACGAAGTTTTAGAAAAGCTAAAGCCTCCAGAATAGGCGGAGCTTTAAGAAAAAACCTATTAATTATCAATTTTGCTCTATTCCTGTCTACTTAGTTATCTATTTATACGAAAATTTTATTTTTAACTCTGGCTCAAGTAATATTTTTTTACAGTTTTATTGGTTTTTTGTTTTTATATACTTTGAGATTGTTTTTATGATATTTTTAATTTATAACGAGCTTCCAACCTCCGTATATTTACAAAACTAAGGTAAATCAAATATATTAGCTAGGTTGATACTAGTATTTCGATTTGGTTAAAGATCTCATCATAACCCAAAGTTTTAAAAATTATAAAAAAAACTACTGAATATTTTCTCAAATTTCTTTTTTTATTTGAAAGTACAATCCTTCCTTCCTCGGCTGGCCATGCAGTAGCCTACACGATCGGTCCAATTTTTAAGCACATTATCGATTGTGTGCAGCTGTATTTCACTAATGGTGTCACGAATATTGGCCTTTAAAGCGTCAATTGTCTCTGGCTTGTTGGCGTAACAATTATCTTTGACGGCACCCCACAAATAATAGTCCAACGGTGTCAAATCGCAGCTCCGAGGTGGTCAAACGACATCAGCTCTGCGGCTGATAATGCGATCTTCAAAAACAGGGCGCAAAACATCGAGTGTAGCTTCAGCTGTGTGGCACGTAGCGCCGTCCTGTTGAAACCAAATGTTGCCAATATCCTCCTCTTCAATTTTTGTGAACAAAAACTCGTTCAATAAGGCCCGATAACGATCACCATTGACTGTAACGGCCACTCCTTGCTCATTTTCGAAGAAAAATGGCCCAATTATGCCTCTGGACCAAAATCCGCACCAAACAGTGACTCGTTTTGGGTGTATCGGCTTTTCAATGTATGCGTGCGGTTTTTCTGTGCCCCAAATGCGACAATTTTGCTTGTTTACATACCCGCCAAGATCAAAATGAGCTTCATCTAAAAAGATGATTTTTTTTTTCGCACATATTCTGCAACATTGCCACGATTTTCAAAGTAATGTCGCAATATTTCCCAGCGTTGTTCAAGCGTATACACAACCATATTCGTTCAGCGGAAAGATAAAACTAATTATCTGTCAAATCAGACATGAGCTAAGTGCTACCATTCACGGAATAAGCACTAAATGTATCATATTATATATAATTTAATCATATTTAGCAAAACATTTTGCTGAATCTAGCTACTTTTTTTTTGCTGATATTAGTAATTATTCTGCAACGGTTCTCCCAGCAAAAATTTTGCTGACTTTACTGACTTTTTTTTTTTTGAGTGTACTTTTGTGAAATTTTCGGATATTTTTCATATTTTGAAAGGAGATCCTTGATGCGCTGGGACTTTGACTACAAACTTCTATACCAAGTTTAGTTGAAATCGGAAATTGCTGCGGAAATATGTTTTTATACGTTTTCAAACACATTTTGGAATTATGTTCTTTCTTTTAATTTTTTTTCTTTTTCATAACAAAATTATGACACAACTTTGACATTTTAACATGAATTTTAAATAAAATAATTTTGTTGACATTTACATGACTACCTGTGTGTGAGTAGGGAACAAACAGCCCACGCTGTGTTTTTAACAGAAAAAACAAGCTGCAAAGCATATCAAATTTTTATAAATCATCTATAACTACCAGCATTTAAGCTTGTAGTTTATACTGGTCGTTTTGATACCTGACAGATCGACAATGCTCATAAATTGATTAAATACAACAAAACAGCTAAATGATAAAAAAAATGTACAACAACTTGAAGTCTTTATGGCAAAAGAATGAAAGCTGTATGTGAAATATGGCTACAATCAGTGAAAAAAAACACTACAAATTGGTGTCATGTTAAATTGTTAATACAATATGAACAATTTATTTAAATTTATTATGGTTTTTATAGAAAATTTAATATATTAGTCAGTATTTTTTAAATATATTAGTCAGTATTTGTTTAAAGCCAGGGAATTTATTTATTTGAATTATTAAGAATTTTTATTTAAAAATTTAAGTTTATTTTTTAAAACCTCAAATTTACTCACACGCAAATATAAATAAATACTTTATTTCGTTTAATATACAAACAAAATGTTGGCTTAAAAAAAAAAAAACAAATGAAAAACGATCCATTTGTAGGCTGGTTTGTTGGTTTGTATATGAATTGTGGTCAAATTTACTGTATGTGACAAACGGACTCGTACGTGACTTTTATTTTAAAATACTTAATTTTTTGGTCATCAGCCAGAGAGAAAATTTTCCAAATAAATTTTTGTATTTTTATTATTTGAAGTAGAGATAATGGTCAATGGTTTGCATATCAGTTTCCCTTATGGAAAAAAACCCATGCTATTGGGCTTAAAATATTGAAAAATATTTCATTTCTTTTTTGTAAATATTAAATTTTAGTTAATTTATAAAATATATTGAATATAATTTTCAATATAGTAATGAGGGTATTTAGTATGAATCCACAATAAATATCTGGAACTTAGTCGTACATATCAAAGTTAACCTAAATGTCAAAGGCACTCTGCTTTATTTTAAAAAACATGTATTTGCAAATTGATCGTTTTTGAAAAATCAATCCCGATGGTTTGAATTGTTATTTTTTTTTTTTTTTAATTAATAATCATATAATTACAAATTATATACTATTTCCTTAACCGAGCACTAGCTACTATGGCTTTCGGCGCGTTTTAGCGAAAACAGACCAGTGCCTCTGGTGAGAATCGAACCCACTACCCCCGCACTGATAAGCCAGCACGCTACCAACTAGCCTACCGGGGCGCACATTGAATTGTTATTATTTTAAAAACAAATAAACTATGTAATTCGATAATACTGATTTAACTGAAGCGATTAAAAAAAAATTAAATCCTGTTTGTCCCTTTTATAGACTTTTTAAATACACTCAAAAAAAAAAGTTTGTAAAGTCAGCAAAAACTTTTGCTGAGTCAGCAAAATTTTAGTCAGGAGGGTACTAGCAAAAAAATTGCTAATGTCAGCAAAATCTTTTGCTGAAAATCAGCGAGCTGATTTTTAGCAACAAAATTAGTAGATTCAGCTAAAGTTTTGCTAATACTTAGTAGATTAGAAATAAAAAAGCCTTGGTAAAAACTAATAAATTTTTTGCTGAATTTTAGTAGACTGAAAAAAACGCAAACAAATTGTAGAAAAATTGTAATTTAGCTAATTTATTTGCTGAAAATCATAAAACATATTTTACAATAATTACGAAATATAGAAATTTTCATTTTCCCACATTGACGACATGAATTAATTTGATATCTGAAAATATATAGAAATAAATATATGTGACATAACAAAAATTTTCTTTCAACTACTTACATCAAATGGTAGTCTAAATGATGCTTTCTTTTAAAGAACGCAACTGCGGAAGATAAATATAAAAACGAAACGAAACGAAAAAATAAACAAAAACAAACGAAACGAAAAAAACAACCCTTTTTTTGCAATAAGAAAAAGGAACCATACAAATCTACCTAAGATGTGTATCTTTGTCTTTCGCTTTACTCTGTCTACATGATTGTTTGCAATTTGACCACACTAGATTATTAATCTATTAACATTTATTATAGAAATACATATTAAATTTAAATATTTTCTTTTGTCTTTTATTTTCTTAATAGACAATTATTTTCACAAGCCGGTGACAACGCAAAATTTAATTTGTTTTAATCCTCAATTTTGTTTTATGTATGAAAAACAGATACAAAAGTCTTCCATGGTTGATTTTTTTATATGTCTTATTAGAGTTGTACTTTTTAGTATCATTTTCCTCTTCTCTACTACATCTTGACATGCCGCGACATCTGCTTCATTCTGCTTATATCTTTCAATCTGGTTGTCGTCCACACTATTAATTTGCTCATCAGCACATTTTTTTTTAGCAAAATTAATTAGTAAAACATTAGTATATTAGTAAAGCATTAGTATAAAACAGTTAAGTGCTGAATAAGTATAACAAAAATTTTAGCTGAAAACACGATTTCAGCAAAAAATTTGCTAAAATATAGTATACCTGATTTACAAGACGTTTTACTAACTTATTTTTTTTGAGTGTTAAGGTGTTTACCCAACTCAATCGAAATCAAAATCGTTAGGGTTTCATCACAAGCCTGCCTACTTACAAAATTTTTCGAATTTGCACTAATGTGTAAAAAAAAGGTATATATGGTCTTATGTTATTTCATCTTAAAATATATTATAACATATGATTATATATCGCTAAAAGGCTGACATAACTCAAAAACACGATTTTGCAGAAAACGCGTTTAAAGTTTTCAATCCATATCTGCCTCGCTCGACCCTTTCCCTATTTATTTGGTCACGTTTTTTATAAATATGGCTTCTAATGCATTTTTCTCTTTGTGAGAGTTGGGTTCGAATTCGCTATTAATCCAGAGACCCGTGTGTAGCACAACTTCACTATAAAGTATATACTCTCTCTATTAGGTACACTTTTCAGAAAAAATAAAATATATTCTCCTCTAACTTGAAAAGTATACATGACATTAATATGAGCCCAGCAAAAAATAACCCGAATTTGGTAAGTAGTTCGTATGCTTACATTTGTATGCTTCCAAAATAGCGCTTCACCGCCTTGCATACAATAAAGCAATTAGGCAAGACATTCTGTTGTGCTTCCCAAAATGCCTTCTTTGAAGCAGTGAATAATGCTTACAATGAAGCAGTAAAGAATGCATACCGTGAAGCAATAATGTTGTCAACATATAAAAAAAGGACTTCTTATTGCCTAAGAAGGCATGGACTTGTTGCTTCTAAGTGCACATGAAAGAAGCGCTTTTCACCTGCTTACCAAGTGGGACATCACGAACATGCGAAATTATGTATTCTGGATTTTCTTTATAAGTGCTTTGTAATTAAATAATGCCTTCCGGAGGCGCTTCTGGGTAAGCACTATTTTTTGCTGGGAAATTTCTACAAAGTATGAAATTTCTACACGCATTAATATGAAATTTTTTCACGCGTGTTTTAACTCATAACTCAAAAATCGCATTTTTTGACTTATGACAGTCTTTTAGTAAATTAGCGATATGGTGTCATTCATGGCCACCTGTTATTACATGTATCTTATTTGGAAACATACATGCAGAAAAAAACTAAGTGAATTTTGTCGGAGTATTAAGTAATTATACAACTACATAAGTTTCAAGTCAGTTTTACAAGTTTCTATAGAACAAATGCAATTTTTTAGAATTTTTTACTAGGCTTGTATATATTTTACAAAAATTTGTAAATATTTTACTATAACTTTGCAAAACTAACTTAATACTTACATCGTTGTATAATTACTAAGCACTTCGATAATATTCCCTCATGTTTTTTTCTGCGTATATATAACGATATATTGTTATACACTGGCCTTTATAAAATCAGATTTAATACACATATGCTATACATAATAAGATATGGTAGATCTATTGTCATATATAATAATGCATTCTCATATATAACACAAAATGTATTCATATATGGTGACATATAAGCTATGTAATTTAAGATATAATAATATATACTGTCTTATGAAAAATATTTTTTTTGTGTGATTATATATAATTATATATATATAATTATATATAACATTAAATGATGTAGAATATAATTATATGAGATGCCACAAGATAAACAATTTAGTTTGAGATATTTTTTATGCATATAAGACATAATTATATATTGTTATACATAACACCATACCTAATTATATATGCGCAGATGTCTAAATTATTTTTCTTTAAAAAATTTTTATATAACATTATCGGGGGATTTAAGTAAATCTAATTTAATCTTAAAAGATCGCATTCTATACACCAAAAATTACATATCTTTTTCGATCTCATTACACATACAAAAATAAAGTGCCAACCGAACTGAAAAGTGTATTTGAATGTTAACAACTTATAAATTTAGTTAGAACAACGATATTTCCATTCGATTACTGAATATTTTGGGTGTTGAAACTTAAATTCAGTTGAATTAACCGAACTTTGTTGTGAAACCTGATGTTAAGTTATGTCAACTGGCTCAAATTCGTAATAATCGATTTTGATTCGTATTAACTGAATTTCAGTTGGCAAATGTCGGAATTTTTTTCTGTGTGTAGATCCAAGTAGATCTAAATTCATCCCACGGGATATTATGGGGTCCATCAGAGATACATACTGATCTAACTTAATGCGGTAATATTTTTGAGGGATCTAATCAAATTTTGAGATAAACTTGGATAAGCACAAATATCGACCTATATCAAATGAGATCTGATTTTGTATTTGAGACGTAACTTTTTTTTTAATCACACAAAAAAAAAATTTTTTAAAAAATTTTGCCCCGAAGAGTTGATTTTTTTTATATTTGTTGATAAATTTCCAATTTCAATCTCTTCATAAATTTTCTTGTTAAAATCTATAGGTTAGGTTAGGTCGAAAAGAGGATTCGGAGAAGAAAATGCTTCCCTAATCCAACTCAAGTCCCTGAGAACTTACACTTAAGCCACTTAAATTCATCCCACTGGATATTATGGGGTCCATCAGGATCTTAAATTATATATTTTTGGATCGCCCAATTTTGAGATAAATTTTGATCTAACTTAATGCGGTAATATTTTTGAGTGATCTAATCAAATTTTGAGATAAACTTGGATAAGAATAAGTATCGATCTATATCAACTGAGATCTGATTTTGTATTTGAGATGTAACTTTTTTTTTGATCACACAAAAAACTAAATTTTTGAAAAATTTTGCCTCGAAGAGTTGAAATTTTTTTAAATTTGTTGATGTATTTCCAATTTCAATCTCTTCATAAATTTTTTTGTTAAAATCTTTAGGTTGGGTTAGGTCGAAAAGAGGATTCGGAGAAGGGAAATGCTTCCCTAATCCGACTCAAGTCCCTGAGAACTTACACTTAAGCCAGAATGTCGGCTAGTTGTGCGCTCTAAAAATCTTACCCATGTTTATTTCCTACCCCAGGAACTCCGCCGCACTGACGAAATTCCTCAACATCTTCCATCCTATGCCGCTAAGATCCTCCAATGTGGATATTGGGTCACTGAATAGTATTTCGACACGGATCCCTTCAAATGCCGGGTATTCACAGATATAGTGTTGCAAGGTCTCCTCGTCCTCCCCACAGTGTCGAGTGTCCCGTGAGGATTTCCATTAAAAGACTCAGTTCCTTCCTCCTAAGATTCATAATTTCGCTCGTCCTGTCCCTGTCCGGGTTGCCCCAGAGAATCCCCGTAGTCCTGCCAACACCCGCCTTCTCCCAGATGGTCCCATACATGGTGTCAGCCCAATCCACCAGCTCCGCAATGAGAGCTCGAAAAGGTCTAGCGTTCCGCAATGTCACTAACTACAGGGAAGATCCTCCCCTAGCCAATTCATTAGCAATTTCGATCCCCCTATACCACAGTGTCCCGGCACCCATATAATCTCTATGTGTCCCCGTGCAGAGAAATTGTTAATTTCCCCTTTACACCTGATCCCACAGAGTCCGTAGATAGAGCCCGGTTAGCCGCTTGGCTATCCGTGAAAATCACAATATCACCGGTTAAGCCCATGATATTCACCCGCTTAATGCATTCCGTAATCGCAGTGATCTCCGCCTGTAGTACGGTATTATGGGCAAGAAGACGGAAGCATTTGCGTACATTGAAGTCAGCGTCACAGAAGCCCAGACCCGTTTTCCCATCCAGTTTCGATCCATCCGTGTAAAAGTGGATCCCCGGGTGGTTCCCCAAGAAGGTCCCATTTAACCATGGTTCCCTGTCGGGGATTAACGTGTCACAGAGCGTCGTGACCGACCTCTCTGAAATCCTGTCACAGTCCCATTCTGGGACCCTGGCAGCTGGTCCAAAATAGTACGGTGACCGGTAATATGGCCATTACTGTCCAATTCCCCGGTAGTCCTCAGCCGCATCATAGTCAATGCGTCCACGTACTTCACCTGTACCTAAAATCTCTATATATATTGCATTAGTAGGGGTTTATTGAGTATTTTAATTATTTTAATCTTTTAAATAAATTATGATAAAAAAATAACCCCATTCCGTAAAACCCAATAAATTTACCAGGTGTTTTACAAAACATTTTTAATTTAATTAAAAACCACTAAATGAACAGTTTAGAAAAATATGTAGATTATGTTTAATAAAAAGATTAAAAAAATTTTAATTTTAAACTGTCATTAATAAACATAAAAATTAAACAAAGTGTTAAAAAAAATTCACAAAAAATTCATAAATTTTAATTAACAGATGCGGTTAAGTTATTAAACCATGACCTTTAAATAGTCAAATAGTTTTTATTTAAACACATGTACGGTTTAATTATTAAAATAACTTCCAACTAAGGGTTAGTTTCTTTAATAATTTATTAACATAAGTTAAAACCAGAGTATGAATAACTTAACCTAATTCCCTTTGAGAAGTGAACATTTTTTTCACGAGGGTAAAAAAATTGTAACAATTTAATTCTTATTTGACATTTTTATATAGGGGAAAGGGTCAAAAGATGGACATGGTATGCTTAAAAATTTAAAACAAATCTTCAATTAATTTGTAACTTATTTGATTGCAATTCAAAATTTTCAATATTGATTGCGAAACTTTAATTAATTTGAAGTTTTATTGGTTTCAACTGAAATGGTATTTAAATATAACAAACTCGCTTGTAGCTTGAAAACTAATAAATTTTATGTTTCTCATAGTTTTATCATATTTACAAGTCATATGCGAATTTTAGGACAACACCTAATATCAATGCTTTTAAAATTGAAAGAAACCATACGATATATATATATATATTTAGGATAATACACCTTTCTGTTAGATATAATATAATAATAAATTAGATATAATATGTTATATAAAATTAGTATAACGTATAATTTAATAAAATTGGATGATGACAAAATTCGGACAAAACTGTATCAAATCGCTTATACTTGAATCTAAATTAATCTAATATGATAAAGTGAGATGCTATTTGATATAATTTCATCGGGCCATTTTTCGGATGAAACTTTATATAACTAATTATGGAGTGTTATTAACCCTTGTGTGACATCCTTGGTACAGCTGTACCAATTTGAACTTTGAAAACAAAATTTTGATATTATTTGTGCATCTAAAGAACTGAAACTTAATGAATGCCTCAAATATACATTTAAGAATGTAATGATCACATTTGTTTTATCTGTTCATGTCTCGTTAATCGGTGGGAGTGGCAAACGTACATCTATGCCTTCATTGTCATCCTTGGTACAATTATACCACAAACATATATGTATGGAAAATTTATTTATTTAAATCCAACTATCAGCACACCGTTGAGCTATGGAAAACAGATTGGTTTCTGATATTTGGAGCTACTATGACGCGTCAGAGATTTCACACTATAAATCGTTGTATTCGATTTGACAACAGTGCTACACGTACTCGAAGAGAATAAACGCATAAAGCTGCTGCGATAAGTGATATGTTCAATATGCTCAATTCTAATTTGAATCGGCTTTATAAAGCCAACGATGTTGTGACTGTTGATGAGCAATTGTATCCGTACAGAGGTCGAACACGTTTCACGCAGTACATTCCGAGTAAACCAGCAAAGTACGGGATAAATTTATTTTGGGTCTGCGATGCGATAACTAAATTTCCATTGCAAGGAGAACTTTATACCGGCAAACCACCAGGAGCTCAGCAACAAACAAATGTTGGAGAGAATGTTGTGAAACGTTTAGTTCAGAGGTATTACAACACGGGTCGAACAGTTGTGGGAGATAATTTTTTTACATCACTTCCGCCGTGCAAAAATCTTATGTCCAACAGCTTAGCATATGTGGGAACTTTACGAAAAAATAAGACTTGCGTTCCAGAAGAGTTTCGATCAAACAGACGCCGTGAAGTACACTCATCATTATTTGGTTTCCACAATTCTGACAGCAACGATGCAAAGCATATATAAACTTAAAATTTCTTTTGTTTTCAATGTAATAGCCCATTTTTTCAATATAAGTTATATAGTGGTACAGCTGTACCAAGGATGTCAGTGGAAGGGTTGTAAGGAAGGATGTCACACAAGGGTTAAATTCGATAAAATCATATAAAGCTCCATATGAGTTTTTTTTTTTTATTGGTAATTTTCTATTAATAATTACCAAGCAACATTATTTTAGAACAAATTACCTCTGCACCTGTTCTAGAACAGCTTCTTTTACCGTCGGCTACATGGAACCGGTTCTAGAGCAGATTCCTGTGAGTCATAATGTAAGTTTTCGCTGTCCTAGAACCAGCTCTATAACTGGTTCTTGAACCGGTTCTAAAGCAATCTGTCCTTGTTTGCTGGTAAAAAACCTATTGCAAATAGGACAAACTCCTTATAAAAAGAATCAGTTGCAAAACTGAAATTAGAACCTCCCAAGTACAAAAGTTGAAATACGGTAACACTAAATTATTTTAAATTATATTTAAATTAGATATGCGATGATAATAAATTTGAACCTAAAAATTATAACACATTATTTATTCCTATTTATTAATGTGTTGCTTTCTTTGGAAATGGGATAGTGGTGAGACGAAAGGTGGTGAAAAGATGAAGGGCTTCAAACATGACAACAATGTAATTGCTCGAGATGATAAGTCTTAGAGCAGTTGTTGTTCGCCACATAATGTATAGTTGGCGAACTTATTGAAGCTTTTTTGGTTCATAGCCCTGATTCATTATTTTACTTCAGTGGGGTTAAGTGCTATGGGAACACTGAAGGTGAGAGCTGCGATACATATGAGGGATAGAAAACTCATACATATTATTTTTCTAAATTGATGTTGGCGTCACCGGGAATCGAACCCGGGACCATCTGTGTAACAGTCCAACGCGCTAACGATTACACCACAGCGCCCACAATCGATGCAATCGTATTCAATTAGAACGAATTTGATGCAATTAGATACAAATTTGTACAATTTGATATATATTATAGACAATTTCTTCAAAATTTTGTCCACATACACATTTTTGAGTATTATATATAATTGTATCGAATAAGATATAAATTAATGTTATTGAATAAGAATTGTTAAACACAGTTCCTTGATGTTCTCAATAATCTATACAAATTTGTACAATTTGATGTATTTTATATACAATTTCATTCAAATTTTGTCCACATACACATTTTTGAGTATTATATATAATTGTATCGAATAAGATATAAATTAATATTATTGAATAATAGTTGATAAAAACAGTTCCTTGATTTTCTCAATAATTTTATTAAATTATATATAATTTCATAAAATTTTAAAAACAATTATATGTAATTTAAAACAACTATTTTTAATTATACCATGCTTTTGTGACTAGAGATGTCACAACTACTGGATTCGAATACCGAATCATTGCTGAACAGTTCTTCAATTATTTTTTATATAAAAGTACACTGTGCTTTAGATATAGAAGAAATTAAACTATATTACTGTTAAGTTTTAAGGTTGACATTTTAAAGAGAAAAGCTTTATTAAAAACTTGATTTTCTCAATTTTTTAGATCAAAAATACAGATTTTTAAGCGATTTTATTTTAACCGAATAATTCTGCCGGAAACATGCAAAATATCCCGTTTACCGAATACCCACCCACAATTTTTTCTCTTCTACTTTAGCATTTTCATCGATGACTAGTCATAAAAGGGAATCATTCGAAATATGATTCTTTGTTAGTTTTTCTTCCTAAACAACTTATTAGAAGTTATTTAGGCATAAAATATTCGTAGGAAGTTTTTTTCCAGCATTAAAATAATGATTTATTCTTATGACATACCAATGTTAAATTCATCGAGGAAAATGCTCTATTAGAATCATTTCTTGGTAGAACAGTTTTTCCTGGGTGACCGAATATTTGTGACTTGTCAATGTTAAGAAAAAATCATGTAATGGCTACTAAAAATGTTTCTGTTTAATATTACCGGAAATTTTATTACTTTAAGCCTTGCGGTATTTTTTGCCAAATTTAGCAACTCATGTCTGCTGAACTGTAATAAACTCAAATTATTGGAAAAAATTAGTAGATGTTACTAAAATTTAGTAAAATTTCAGTTAACTGAAATTTAACATTAATTTTCAAATATCAAATTCTTCCTCGCATAGCAATATAGTACAAAAATTAAGAAATTATATAGTATTTTTTCGCGATCGTTAAAAAATTTCACACACCAAACGCGATGAAGTTATGAATTTCTTATCACTATTTAGATGAAGGGCTCAAAAAAATCGCTATATATGACGCTGTTTCGTGGATTTTTTAAATGCATTCAATTTTAGTGTCAAGAGCTATCTGATATAAGACAGAAATACATATATCGCAAGCAAATAAAAAAAAAAAAATAAATAAAAAAAAAAAATTCTTGGTCGAGTTTTAGAAAGTGAGTAAATTTTTTTCACCAAAATGAACTGCAGAAATGATTTTTATTGTCAATCAACATGGACCATAGCGTGGTGCGATGAAGAAGATTTGTAAACAAAAAGTTATAACCCTAATCTACACCATTGAAAAAGTCTCTTAATATCAATCGAAATTCCGAATTTTCATTTAAATTTAGTAATTTGGTTTCTTTTGGTAATGCAAAAACTATCAGAAATAGTTTCAAATTCTGGATCATCAATAGAAAATCCGAATTTTTTGTATTAAAAGTAGAGTTGTTTTTTAATAAAAATAATATTTTATGAATTTCAATTAATATTTTCTGATTATTATTTGATGTGTTCTCCTAAATGGAAGTTATTTAACATATCTAAATTTATAATTTCTAACAAATATTGTTAATGTTATGGCGTTCTCAAAATATGAATATATATTTTAAAAAGAGATAAAAGAAAGTAGTAATTATGTATTGAATAAGAACGAATATGTTAAACAGATAGACACAATGGTTGCGCTTGCGTATGTGTGTATATTCCTATAATAAATGTAGATGGTGGTTGGTTATTTTAAAATTGCATCTTTGCATCTGTTTTTGCACAAAAACATAACAAGCGCTTGTTAACGTTGTTGCACGTAAAGTTATAAACAAGAAAAATTAGAACGTGGAGTTATAAACAAGAAAAATTTTAACGTGGAATTATAAACAAGAAAAAATTGAACGTGGAGTTATAAACAAGAAAAATTTTAACGTGGAATTATAAACAAGAAAAAATTGAACGTGGAGTTATAAACAAGAAAAATTTTAACGTGGAATTATAAACAAGAAAAAATTGAACGTGGAGTTATAAACAAGAAAAATTTTAACGTGGAATTATAAACAAGAAAAAATTTGTCAGCTTTAAATTAATATATAAATAAGGTAAACAATTTCTTTATGTGATGTACTTAAATATTGTTCTTTTTCTTTCTCAGCGCTTGTTATTTATAATTAAACGAAACGAACAATAATACATGTATCATACACACAGACAACAATGTTCCGGAAAAATTAAAATGATATTAAGTGTATTTTCATATTGTTCCCCAAATGTGTAAAAATGCCTTCAAGAATAAAATTAAAAGTATTTATAATTTGTGTTTAGTAAAGTGATAGTTACAGAAATTTTACTGAAATTTAGTAGCGTTTACTATTTTTTTTTTACTAATTTCTTTGTACTAAAATGATCAAAATTTAGTATTTTTTTTTTTTTTGCTAATTTTAACAAAATGTTTTTAAATTGTGTTTTACAACAATTTTACTAAAAATTTAGTAGTGGCTAATATTTTTTTTACAAATTTCATTCTACTAATTGCATTAACATTTAATAACTTTTTTCTAGCTAATTTTAGCAAATCGTTTTTGAATTGCATTTAACAACAATTTTACTAAAACTTAGTAGTGGCTACAAAATATTTCTACTAATTTCATTGTACTACAGTTCAGCAGACATGTGTTGGTAAATTTAGCAAAAAAAACAAATACCGCAATTCTCAAAATAGTTAAATTTCCCGTAAGTCATTACAGACTTGTTTTCGTTTGAGTATGCATAGAAAACTGCGTCTATCCAACAATGACAGAAACCATAAAGTTCTGCTATCTTAATCAAACATTGTATACGCAATGTCCATCTTAGCGCCCTCTCCCCTACACAATTTTTATTTACATTTTTTTTTTTCAATTTATTTTGTTTTTTTCTTTATATTTTTTAAAGGTATCAAAAATAAAAATTAGCATATTTTATGAAGACCTTTTTATATAAAAAATAAATTTTTACATTTGACTAATTTTCTGTTTGTTTTAAAATATTTTAGTATAGTTTACAATTTCTAATGTTACAGTGATTGTAATATGACCCTTATTAGAATATAATACCCAAAGGTATATATTTAAGTGTATGTAATATTTAAAAAGGACCCTAAGAGATTAACAATAAAAAGATATGAATAATTTAAAAAAATTTCGACACATTGAGAAAAATAATTTCCAGTTTTTTTTTTTTTTTTTATATGACAAAAATATTGATTTGAGTATGTATTAGCCGATGCTTAAGCATGATAAAACCATCCGCGTGAATCATTTTTCTTTAACGGCACAAAAATTATGGCGGCTTAAACCGTTTACTGCATGAAATTCCATATAATAATGATAGTTGTACATATTGTATAGTTTGTTAGTAGTCTTGCGATATTTTCACTTTATACAATTTTATTACACTCTAATTAATTTTTGTTTAAATTTACCCAATTTATAGTAGGAAACTATATTCCAACTATAAATTGGGTAAATTTACACCTTGCGTGTAATATTAGACATAAAGGTTGTAAGTATACATCATTGGCTGTTTAAAAAATGTTGCGCAACATACTAGTTTTTTGTAAATTTACACTGTATGTGATTAAAAATACACATATAAGATAGTAAAATTACATTTAAAGTGACTTTTTTTGATTTATTTGTTTGCAGTATTAAATCTAACATATAAAGCTGAAAAAAACTTTGCCAATTAACGAATCGGTTTATTAACGATTTTTATATTTATTTCTTATGTATACAAAAGTATTTCAAAAAAAGTTATTAATAAGTAAAGAAATCTTAAGGAAATTAAAAATAAAATGTATTAATTGCAAAAACAAATATTTTTTATAACTTTCAGTTTTAATGTGCAAGTCTTTAAAATGTTTCTTGACTATTTTTTTTTTTTTAGAAATTTACACACATTTAATGTTTTTTTTACACATTTTGTTTCTACAAATGTTTATAAACATTGAAATCAGTGTATTGACACCGAATATACTAAATATGTGTGTAATTCTGCATACAAAAATGTGTATATTCGTGTTTCACACATTTTGTGTCTAGTTTTACGCATTTTGTTTAATATTACGTAACAATTTACTCAGTTTATAACAGTAATTTTACATTCATTTTTTTAGAGTGTAGCTAAAAATCAAAAAGGATAAAAATTTCGAATAACCAAAAATATAGCGAATATATAATAATCAAAATATTTATGTTTGAAAGCTTATAATTTGTCCTTAATACCTAACATGTTTGTTTAACAACTTTTTTCTTATTACTGCCTACAAATTGGAATTATTTAAAAATAATAAAATTAGCTCTTTTGGAAATCACCCTTTTTTATTCTTGCAAGTTTTTCGCCACAAAAAAGAATATATCTATTAATTTACCATTGTTTTGGACATATAAGCTGTCGACTATTACAAAGGAGAAGTGGCTTTATCGTATTTAATAAAAAAAAAAAATGTGTCTTGGTTACTTATATCAGGCGCTGCATATAGTCAAATTATTCTTTACATATATGTAACACCATGCAGTAAAGGGTTAAATTTAAAGCAAATTAAAAGTATTAAAATTACAGTTTGTATTTGGAATTAACTAAAGTTTCATCACTTTATACATATCATTTTGATTTCTCAAATTTCAAAATATATATTTCACCACCAAAAAATGTAAAAATAGACTCAAAAAATGTTTTGTCATATATTAGAACTTAAAAAGAAAACCACGACTATTTTGAAAACTCCATTTTTTCGACGGTTTTATATATCAATCCAGATATCCGGGTCTAGAAACGATAATGACATATCATTACTTTTCGGACCACCAGTATTGACACCAGCTTACTTTAATAAAAATAATAAGGACTTAGAAATAACTAATTAATTTTTCCATTATTTCAATACGAAAAATAATGCATTACTTATAAGTACGTATAATCATTATATTAAATATAAAGTAATGATATAAAAATGTTGATAAAATCTATTTTTTGACTCATTATTTTTTCAACTCTAGTAAGTACATATATCACTACTTACTTTTGATTTTTTGTAAGCTGGAAGGTAATGAAATTTTGTGCAAGCAAGTCACGTTTATTTTTATTTTCCAAGTATAACATGCCAAAATAGTATAGATGACAGAGCGATTAAATAACCACCTGGAGTCCCAGGTTCGAATCCCATGTTTGCGCATTTATCAAAAACATCTACAATTTTTTTTTTTTTTTAATAAATTTAGTTTTCTTGAACATTTTTTCACACTTATTATTTTTGTTCATACTAGTAGGCATATTGGTAACCAGGTATTTTTTGATTTTTCGTAAGGTGTTTAGTAATGATATGTCATTATTTTAAGCAACATCTCCTTACAACATTAATGAGATTTGTAATAACAATTGTAAGTACACGGAAAAAAAAGTTAGTACAACAATTAGTAAAACAGTTTTAAATCTCTCTTTAATATTATTATACAAATTTATAGTAAAAAATTTCAAGTAAAAGTTTTTCAACAAAATTGTTTACTATTCTTATTTTACAAATTACTAATTTTTTTTACTAATTTTGGTTGTTAATTTAATTAATTTAACCTTACTAACTTTTGGAACCCTATTTGCTACAATTGGCAAAACAAAATTACTAATAATATATTATATTTTTAAGTCCAAATTATTTGATCTATTACTGACTCTTGTAAAGGGTCCGCCATCTAACGTTTTTTTTTTTCAATTAGTGCTTATTTCGTGAATGGTAACACTTAGCTCATGTCTGATTTGACAGATATGTTGCAGAAAATGAGCAAGGAGTGGCCGTTACAGTCAATGGCGATCGTTATCGGGCCATGTTGAACCAATTTTTGTTCACAAAAATTGAAGAGGAGGATATTGGCAACATTTGGTTTCAACAGGAAGGCGCTACGTGCCACACAGCCGAAGCTACACTCGATGTTTTGCGCCCTGTTTTTGAAGATCGCACTATCAGCCGCAGAGCTGATGTCGTCTGGCCACCTCGGAGCTGCGATTTGACACTGTTGGACTATTATTTGTGGGGTGCCGTCAAAGATAAGTGTTACGCCAACAAGCCAAAGACAATTGACGCTTTAAAGGACAATATTCGTGAAGCCATTGGTGAAATACAGCTGCACACAATCGATAATGTGCTTAAAAATTGGACCGATCGTGTAGGCAACTGCATGGCCAGCCGAGGCAGCCATTTGAATGAAATTATTTTCCATTATTAACCGGAAGAATTGTACTTTCAAATAAAAAAAGAAATTTGAGAAAATATTCAGTAGTTTTTTTTTATAGCATTTTCAAAAAAATAAAGTTATTTGGCGGACCCTTTAGCTGAATGACTCTTGTATGAAGGATTCTTGTAGCTTAAACCGTTAAAACGATATGGGTAATTAAGTGCAACTACTTTTGCAAAACTTTTTTTGTTATTTTTTCAACAAATTGTTTTTTTTTTCTGTAGGTCTTTTTCTACTAAATATATTTAGTATCTTTTTTCGATTTTTATCCATAACTTTGAATCCCGTAAGAGCTCTAAATATTAATTTGGCAACGGCATAGTGGAATAAATTATAATTAAAATGTATTTTTTTAAAATTTTTAACAAACCAATTGCTTGAAATACAGTTGTTTAAACCGCCGATTTTGAAAAAAAAATGCATTTTACCTTTAAAAACTTATATTTTAGCTTATTTTATTTAAAACAAGGCAACAGTGGCTTTAAAATGAGGTATCAATGAATTACGTAGCTTCAATTACGTAAATTTTCGACTTCTGTTCATAATTTAAAACGCGATATTTCAACAACCGTTAGAGCAAACAACCCAAAACTTTTACGATGACATATTTATATGACACTTATACCAAGTTTGGTTAAAATTGAAGGGGGTAGAGGTTGAAAGTTGCATATTTTTATAATGGTTTTATATGGAATGTGTCTCTTGTAAGTTTCAAGTAATTTTTTTTTTTTGATTCGTTGACTTTTAAATTAACACAAATTCGTTTGATGATGACGCTTCAACGTGAAACTAAGCCTGTCATAGCTTTTAAGTATATTCAACCTAACCCTGTCCAGCATTATTCACAATTCGTAAAACCTTGAGAAATATTAGGCCTCCCTCATTTTTGTACATAAATAATAATTTTGATTAAAAATAGCTTACCGCGGCTCTTCTCAACAAACACTATTTGTTGGGATATATGCCGTTTTTACAAATTGTAATACAACAAACACACATACAAGTAATGACATACAAAGTATATCGACGTGTAAAATTGTTGTTTTTCAAATAGTTTGATTTTATAATTAGGGTTACCAGATCAGGCAGTTTATACACTAAGGCAAAGAAAAAGATTTCCATAGTGTTAGTTTATCTGTTGTATGTAATGTCTTGGTTTGAGTTAACCCAATTATCTTTTTCTTTTTGCAGACAACTGAAGATTTGGTTAATGCCAATGAAACAATTGTATCATGAAAATGATCAAACTTTTTGAAAAGCACTCGATAAAATCTAATACGACAATATCATATTAGATTTTCGGACTTGATTTAGAACAATATTCTAACTAAATATAAGTTTTTAAAATATTTATAAAAAAACTAGAACAATAATCTTCAAAATATTAAATAAAAAGATCAAAACATAATTCCATAGTTTCTAAACAAATATTTTGAGAAGTCTAAAGTGCATTTTCGATGAAAAAATTATCATTTAATTTCATCTGAATATTAAAATTGAAAAATTTTACTATCGTTAAGCCTATTATAAAAAATGTTCATTACCTCTCAACAAACCAATTAATAAAATTCATTTTTTTATCCAAGTTAGCTATCTTAGAAAATCTAAATAGTTATTAAAGAGCTTTCGCATTGAATCATAAAATTAAGTTATCTTTTGTAAATTTATCTTTAAAATAACCAGTTAAAAAAAATTTATAATAACTTATTTATTTTAAACTTACAAAGTTGTAAATCATTTTGAATAAAATTGTTTCCAGTAGAAAATTCTCATATATTGATTACAATCTTAAAAAATGGATTGGAATGCTTAAGACTATAAAGTCAAGTCAGTTAAAACAAATATTGAGTGAAACTCCCATATTTTCTGCAGCAGCAGTAGCTAAGTTATTTTGAACAAAATAAATAGGCGTTTATTGTTTGATATTTTCTAAAATAAAGATAGAAATCTAAATTTAAACTTAAGAAAAATATCTACTAAAATATAAACGGCATGCAGAAAAACTACTACTGCAGGTGCATTAACAAAAAGCTCTGAAACTCTTTGCGTATATCAAAACTCTTAAAATATAAAATGTTTGTTTAACGCCCCTGTTGATTAGTTTAGGTTTGAATGTTCATCTAAATGTTGCTCAAGTTGATGATGCTGATTTTAAAGAGTTTTTGTTAATCATGTGA
This sequence comes from Delia radicum, assembly GCA_021234595.1. NCBI lineage: Eukaryota > Metazoa > Arthropoda > Insecta > Diptera > Anthomyiidae > Delia > Delia radicum. Next base: position 30,825,068 of record CM037855.1, read on the forward strand.
TTTTATAATTTTAAACAAGTTTGTTGGTGCTTTTATAGCTCGTCATTTGCACTTCGTTATATAAAGATATAACAAGAAATGTATAAATTTTATAAATACTTACACAAAATGTATTTGTATGATACCTAAAGTGTGGTAGTAAAGATCAATTAACAATTTTTGTAGGTCCGTCCTGGAGTTTGCTTAAGCTTAACCAGTATAAATTGTGGTTTGTAAAAATTAATGAAGTTTAATAGCGCAACTTACACTTGAAAAAATTTAGGACATTTAAGGCCTAAAGGTGACAAATTTAAAAGCTTTTAAAAACATACAAAAAGCTCAAAAAACTAAACATTATTAACGAATGTTGAGTTATGGAGTTATAAAATATGTAAAGCTTTTATGAACCATTAAGAGCTTAAATAATTTAGTCTTATTTAAGGTCTATTCAAAGCTTTAGTATGATAATCATAAAAGCTCTCGCATTTAGCTAAAGAATTATACAATTTAAGCTTTTCATCGTTTTAAATCGGACTTCCCTATATTTCTAATTTTCAGTGCTGCTTGGTATCTTTAAAATATTATAAAATTAAATTTAACTAAATTAAACTTTAAATTTTTTTTTTCGCAAAAGCTCAGATTTTAAGTATTAGAGGTGCAGCAAGTATTTTGACCTATACATTTTCAAATGCCTCAATCTACTTTCAAAATATAAAATGTTTACAAATATAACAATAATTTTTACTTTTAAAAGCTCATATTTATACTTCAGGGATGGCAGGCAATACCGCTAAAATACCGTTAGCGGTTAAGAACCCTTTTAACTGACTTTCGCTATCCCTAAAATACCATTACCGAAATAACTAAAATAGACTTATCCGTAAAAAACCGTTATCGATATAACTAGAATATCAATATGCTTAAAATATCATTACCGAAATAACTAAAATACCGCTATCGCTAAAATACCGTTACCGAAATAATTCAAATAGCGTTAGCCGTAAAATACCATTATCGAATTAATCTGACAAGATGTGAAAAAAGAAAAAATAGCTGCAGATATATTTTTACAAAGTTGGATCATAAACTAAGCAGTCATTGGAATTCGGGCATAATGGGTATAAAAATATTGAAGTGCATTGACATTACCTGAATAACTAAAAACACGTTACGCTTAAAATAACGTTACCGAAATAAGTGAAAACCTGTTATCTCTAAGATATCGTTACTGAAATAACTGGAACACCGTTGCCGCTAAAATACCGATAGCGAAATAAGTAAAATATCGTTAACGCTAAAAATGCGTTACCAAAGTAACTAAAATATCGTTACCTCTGCCGTTACCGAAATAAAATAAAATAGCGTTACCCTTGCCGATACCCTCATCGAAGCGGTAACCATATATGTTATAGTTTAAAATATATTTTTGTTTAGATTTAAAATCAACAGAATCAAAGACTAAAGAACATTGCTTGATTTAAGAAAGACTTCGATTGAGCTTTTCTCACAACTTGAGCTAATTGCTTTTTTCTTATTGCTTGTTTCTTACAAAAAATCAGTAAAACTTTCATAAATTTTAAGTAAAATTTCGGTTATCTTTAACTTATATTTTTCTTAGTGTATACAGATTTTTGATTTTGCAGCCATAGTTTAATAACTCCTTTCAAATTTGAGTATATAGCATATTTGCTTTTTATCTTTGATTTAAAAATTTAATACATTGATGGCTTTATTATAAGAGGAGGTCTCTGCAGGAATATAAATTATTATCTTAAAGACTTTATATGTACACTCAACATGAACGTTTTTAAATCTATTTAATTTTATGAAGTTACTCATAAAAAAATTATGATGAAGTTTTTAGTTAAGGAGTCATTAAATAATCTACATTTTATAGTTAATGACATTTTTCAGTAGAACAGTATTAACGGTTACTAAGTCTAGCAGCATTTACACGAAAATGAAATAAAAATTACAATGTTTTTCCGGCCACCGGTTTGTCCTTTCATTTAGTTTACGTATTCTGTTGGCATCATATTATGATAGTTTAAGAGCAATAACTAACAATCATAATATGATTGTAGCGATCATATTATAATAATAAATGACGACGAAATCGTACTCGGTAGTCATAATATGATTAGCCAAAATCATATATATGATAATAAAGATAATAATATGATAATTTCGTCAAAATATGATCAGCCAGAATCATATATATGATAATAAAGATAATAATATGATAATTTCGTGTCCTTCGTTATGGTTAATCATATTTTTTCTCTGCGTGTATATCATTTATATATTTCCTATATATTGTATTAATATTTCAAAAAGAAAATGAAATTTGTGGTGGTCAACGTTTTTTTAATCCTTAGACCAGACACCTTTTGTGTTACCAATTACAAAAGCATGAGGGAAAAAATATGTATAAACCCAAATGGAATATCTCATAACTAAAAATTTTAAAATTACCATGTAAAAAATATGAAAACAGGTGTAAATCTTTAATTTATTCCTGACAATTTTTTTTTTTTTAACGGGGAACCATATGAAATTCATTTGTTTTATGAGCATTTTAACAAAGTTTTTTATATTCTTTTATCCTTTTAATATAAAAAAATAGAAAAAATCTGTTTTAAAATGATTTTTAGCATTTCTAGTTATGTAAAATTCAAATAAAAATATTTCAAGCATTTTTTAACCCTTTCACAACCTAATTTAAGCTGCTGAAAATTTGTAATTTTTTTTTGCGAATTCGAGTTTATCGACCCAACATTTATTAAGAAACGTATAGTCAAAAATATTTTTTTTCTACTCCTTCTATGAAAAAATCTATGGGACATATAATCGTACTCAACGGTCAAAATTAGTAAACGAATACCTCGATCAAGTAGTAGCGAAATACGTGTCGAGTTTATTTCTATCAGACATGGGCGGCGTCATTTACATTTCACAATCATTCACTAATGAAATTTGTCATATAATTAATAATTTCAGACCTACGCTCACACTTGTTGGCTTAAACGCTTCCTTGGAAAGTTGTCAATTTTGTCAATACCAGACATGGGACATAATACCAATATTTGTTTATTTAATTACACACCAATTACTTTTTTACTTCTAATTACATGTAATTGGGTGTAATTGAGTAATTGCCCTTTTATTAAATACCCAGATGTTGTTACTAATCCCCATGTTTGGTATTTAAAATTTTACAAATTTCATAAGGAAGCGTTTAAGCCCACAATTGTGAACGTAAGTCTGAAGTTATCAATGATATTGAAATATTTTACAAGTTAATGATTGTGAAATGTAATTGACACCGCCCATGTGTGATTTCTATATACTTTTTTTTAAAACACTCAGGAAATTCTTCCTATTAATTATAGTGTTGCTTTGTTTGGAAAGGGGATAGTGGAGAGATAAAAGGTGGTGAAAGATGAAGGGCTTCAAACATGGCAACACTGTAATTGCGCTAGTAGATAAGTCTTAGAACAGTTGTTGCTCGCCACCTGATGTAGAGTTGGCGAATTTATTGAAGCTTTTTGTTTCATAGCCCTGATTCATTATATTACTTCGGTGGGGTTAAGTGCTATGGGAACACCGAAGGTGGGCGCAGCGATACATATAAGTGATAGAAAACTCATACATATTATATTTCTTAATTGATGTTGTCGTCACCGGGAATCGAACCCGGGACCATCTGTGTAACAGTCCAACGCGCTAACCATTACACCACAACGCCCACAACAAAAAATATCTTTCTAATTTCAAAATTGTGAAGGGATAGAAAAATTTCGAGACCAGATTTGGAATCAGGAGATAAAAATCTGTATATATAATTTTTTTTAAATAAAATCAAACAAAAATTGTTAAAAGTTCTATGCAAACAAAAATTAGAAAAAAAAAACTGAACAAAAACTTCCTTTTTTTACCTTTGACGAACAATGGGATATATGTGTCCCATATTGTATCAGTGTCTTGTAGGAGATAGAATGAATCAATTATAAATATCTCAATGTTTCTTGAAACTTGAAGGATTCGACTATGCCCTACCAAAATTTCGATCCTCTATGTTCAATAGCGTCCGAGAAAATATGTTCCAAACATGATGCAGAAAATATTCATATTTTTTTACTTTGGGGTCATCCTATTCGGCTCCTAGACAGTATTGTCCCAAGTGGTTGGTATAATTTAAAAACTTAATCTAGTCTATGTCGATACACATCACACTCTGAAAAACCGTTTAAAAATTGTAGCTAATACAACAAAAAATATATCAACCATTTGTCGTTATAGGGTTAAACATGGGTAGAATATTTTTTTTGTTCTTATAGCAAAATAAAAATAAATTATAAAATGTACGCCCCGGTAGGCTAGTTGGTAGCGTGCTGGCTTATCAGTGCGGGGGTCGTGGGTTCGATTCCCATCAGAGGCACTGGTCTGTTTTCGCTACAACGCGCCGAGGGCCATAGTAGCTAGTGCTTGGTTAGGGAAATAGTATATAATTTGTAATTATATGATTATTAATTAATAAAATAATAAAAAAAAATAAATTAAATAGTTTTGTTTAAAGTTTTTAATTTGAAAAATATCCCATTTTGTCGATCTACACTCAAAAATTACGTTTTCATCTACAAAGAGGAAGAGATTAGAAAAATATACAGAAATCTAAAAATAGAATATTTGTGTTGTTAGTGTTGTCACTTCTGAGTATAATATGCAATAACAGAAAAGCTAATAGGAAAGAAAACTACAATTTAGCTGTATTACATTCGAGGCCATACTTTGGTGTGCTCACTAAACGTTCATGACTTGGTATTGTTACGTTTGTAATGCAAGAAGAAGCGCAGCTTTGATTCTGACAGCCGCAGGTTGTTGAAAAAAATTTATCATATAGAGACAATCGGACAATTATAAGACACAAATAATTATACAATTAAAAAAATGGAAAATCACAGATGACGCCTGTCCAAAAAAAAGGCATAAACTTGTCTAGTCTGATTTAAAAATTAATAGTGTTTATAATTTTTAGAGAAAAACATTTATTATTCTTTTACAGTTATATTAGTTTTTTGTTTTTATATACATCGAGATTATTTTTATGTTATTTTCAATTTATAACGAGCTTTCAACCTCCGTATATTTACAAAAATAAAGCAAATCAAACATATTAGCTAGGTTGATGCTAGTATTTCGATCTGGCTAACGATCTCATCAGAACCCGAAGTTTTAGAAAAGTTAGAGCCTCCATAATAGGCAGAACTTTAACAAAAAACCTATTAATAATCAATTTTGCTCCATCCTTGTCTTCTTAGTAATCAAGCACGTGGTTAGGTCTTTTCCTAACAAGCATCATGACGTTACTAAAATTTGAAGACCAAAAATGTTCTATTTATATAAAAAAATTTTAGTTTGTACTCTGGCTCAAGTAATATTTTTTACAGTTATATTAGTTTTTTGTTTTTATATACATCGAGATTATTTTTATGTTATTTTCAATTTATAACGAGCTTTCAACCTCCGTATATTTACAAAAATAAAGCAAATCAAACATATTAGCTAGGTTGATACTAGTATTTCGATCTGGCTAAAGATCTCATCAGAACCCGAAGTTTTAGAAAAGTTAGAGCCTCCATAATAGGCAGAACTTTAACAAAAAACCTATTAATAATCAATTTTGCTCCATTCTTGTCTTCTTAGTAATCAAGCACGTGGTTCTTCTTAACCTAAATCTTTCTAAAAAAAATTATTGTTGTTAAAATAAATAAATATACACAATTTTGATAAAACTTTGATGATACATTTATTTAATCTTAAACATTAGTTTATAAGTAAAAATATAATAATTACGTTTTTATTTTGTTAATCTACATTTTAGACACGCTTTCGGATATTCTAGTACTAATTTTCTTTTAGTTCACCCCCCTGCATGTTGTTGGCAATAATGATTATATTAATAACTGCTAAATATGTTTGGTAAAAGAACATGAAATAAGAACAACTTGTTAAAGGTGGTCACGTTTGTTTAGGATAATTTGCCAAAAGTAGGTTTCTTTAAAAATAACTTCAAAATGTAATGAACACACGAAAGCTTTAAGGCATTTAAAACACATTTGCACCTTTAATAAAAATTTGAAAACATTCATAAGAAATTTATTAAAGAAATGAATTTAAAAATTATAATCGATTATGGTCGACCTCGAGATTGCCTTTTTCTGAAAATAGTTTTTTTTTTTAATTTGAAAAGCAGTTTCACTCCTTAAGGGTAGTTTTCTTGTTTTTCTTTCGATTTATAGTCCATGCATATTTTTTATAATTCATGCATACGATAAAAAATTCAAAAATTTCTAAATATTAAAAACTTTAGTAAAATAAACAAAAATGTTGTCAATTTTACGAAAATTTTCGTTGCTTTGACATTAATTTCGTATTGTTATTTATCACATGCATAAATATATTATAAATGTACAACAAATTAGTTTTAATGACTTCTTCTATAATTTTCGGATTCTAAAGGAAAATTTAACAGAAGAAATTATTTGAAATTTTTTTTTAAATCTCTAAACAGTCTTTCAAGAACATAGACGTTAAAACATATATAAAAAGCCTATTTATTTCCGTTTCCGGGTCTGCCATCTAACGTTTTTTTTTTTTCAACTAGTGCTTATTTCGTGAATGGTAACACTTAGCTCATGTCTGATTTGACAGATAATTAGTTTTATCCTTCCGCTGAACGAATATGGTCCGTATGTTCGTTATCTTGTGAAAAAAGTGAAAGAAACTGGCATCCTCATCGATAAACCAAAGCGTGAAAAGCCAAAAACAGTGCGTACACCCGATAATATTGCTGCTGTGGCAGAAAGTGTGCGTGAAGCGCCATCAACATCAATTCACCGTCGTTCTCAACAATTGAACATTTCGGAGACATCATTGAGACGAATTTTGCATAAAGACCTTGGTATGACGCCATACAAAGTCCAATTGGTTCAGGAGTTCAAAAAAAAAAAAGTTTTTTGGCGGACCCTTTATTTTTAAATTTTGCGTTTTTTTCTAAATTTTGAGATTTTTTCATTCTAGCGTATTTTTAAATTTTTAACCATTTTTTTAAAATTCAAACGATTTTTTCATCTTTAGCGTTATTTTTGAATGCTGTTTATATCTTTTCTGCAGTTTTTTTATTTGACATTGTTTTAAATTTTTGGATTTTTTTTTGTTTAATTTGGTGATTTTTTAAATTTTTTTTATCAATTTCGATGATGTTTTTCCAATTTTCGGCATTTTTGAAAATTTTGGGAATCTTTTATATATGATCGATTTTTAAGTTTTGTCGATTTTTCTCACTTTGGCGATTTGTTAAAAATGTTAGCTGTTGTTTTCCAATTTTTGGCGATTTTTCCAAATATTACGTTATCGTTATATTTGCAATTTTGTCTTTTCTTCCATTTTGGATTTTTTTTTTTTTAATTTACTTTTTTTTCAATTTTAACGATTTCTTTAAATTTTGGCTATTTTTTAAATTTTACCGACTGAACAAACTTGTTTGCTAACTTTGCTGACTTTCTTTGAGTGTATAAATTGTCTTTTTAAGAAATAAAGGAAGTAATAAGCCCTAAAAAATTCTTGGGACTTCTCGGAGGGAATCAATACATGATGTCATTAGCGGGTACTATACATTTAAGCTGCAGTTGTGATATTTATTTAACTGGGAGCATTTTTGTTACTTCATATATTGCAAATGAATTATTGGCACAGGCATCACAAAAGGGCAAAAAACTGCACATGAATTGTACTATATACATTCCTAATTTTGAGCAAAATATTTATTTGCATCAGTTGATATTTAAAATAAAATTTCATCAAAATCAGTCCATTTACTAAGACAATATATGTGAGAATTTATTTGGTCTTAATATAATTCTGAAAATCATTTATTTTGTAATACTATCGTTTTGAAATTATCATAGTAACGATCCTTTCTAAGGAGAAAATCATTAGCTCAAAAATGCAACTTAAAGGTTGGAAACGAAATATTAACCATTTTCAAATGCGGATTGTGTAAAAATTGTCACTAGGCATAACATTGAAATGTTCTTCAATTCTCTGAATTGGAATACTTTATTATTCTAGCAGTGGAATAAGGCTTGTTGTAAACAACTTGTCAACGTTTAAGAAACACAAACATGTTTGTCTTAAAAGAGCTTTACCAGAAATAAAAAAATGTATGTCGGTAACTGGTATTGAACCCGGAACCTTCTGACTACAAACTTTTTCAAACAAGGCATAATAATTTTTATAAAATAAATGCTATACAAGTTGTTAGACTTTCGAGCCGTTGGCAATTTCTAACTGATTAGCACTGGTAGAAGACTTTTTGCCAACGTTGCGTTAGTGGTCTCAGCCGATTCTTTTACAATATATATATTTTTTTTTTTAGAACACCGAAATTATTGTAAAACTAATTCTGGCAAAGTTTTCCGGCAGTTTCTGACTGTATAGTTACCCTAAATATCAGACAAATTGTAAAACATTTAAGTGCATCTTCAATACATTTAACCTCCATTTTACATGTCCATATTAACTTGGCTAACCTCTGTATTTTTGCACCCAAATTTAGATGATAGATAAAAACAACATGCTGTATTCATGTACCAAATCTCAGTTATTTAAATTAATAAGTAAAGAAGTTATAGAGTTATGACCTATTTGGCGATTTTTTTTAAATTTTTTTTTTGCGATTTTGACCATATTTTTCCAATTTTTTTTAATATGAACGTTTATTTTTTTATTAAATTTTGTAAATTTTTTCACTTTTGGTGATTTTTAAAAATGTGGGGTTTTTGTTTAAGTTAGCAATCTTTTCATATCCCTGCGGGAAACGGAGGGTCGAATGATCCAAAGTGACAAAACTGTGATATATGATTTGGGGGCACATCACGAAACTGGTGAAACCATAATTGTGGTGCACCAAAAAGTGTTAATTTTGGTGAAATGACCAATCACGTGAATATAGCTATGGTGACAAAACATTCACTGGTTGCTACCAGATATGTAACTGGAAAAAAGTAACATAACATCGAAGTGTACTGAAGCAACTAGGGCCGTTCAGTTGAAGTTATTACTGGTCATTGAACTGGTTCAAAACCGTTAGCAGTGGATGAAAACATGGCAATTAGTGTCAAAGGATTCATTACCTTGACTGCTACACAGCAGACATAACACTGAAGGAGTTTTATCTGTACCGACTATGTGACAGTAGAAATGAAGACGTAACACTCCACTGGTTTAAAAGAACTGGAGAGGGAACTGTGACCATGGTCGCGATCTTAAACTTGTTGAATATATACAAAATAAGCTAATAATAAAATTGATTTTTGTTGCGCCTTTTTTAACGTAAGGGGTAAGACCCACTTGGAAAAGTGCAGTGATTGGTTCCGGACGGGCTATTTAGCAACTCGTGCATAATATGACATACGCTGCATAAAAAGTGACACGTTACTTGCTAATAACTTTTCGCATGCACGGCGACATGTACCCTTTAGACCAGTGCAGTGGTACGTTTCAAAACTATTACAGTCAAATTACCCCAATCGCAGAACACATTGCGCTTTAAATGTGACTCGTTTTCCGTACACCTAGACTAGTCACGTGATAATTTTTTTGTCACTGGTTCTGTTGCATATCACATAATTCCTAAAATGGTCATACTTTGACATAACCTACGTCTAACTAGTCCCGTAGTATATTCATTTCAGTCTGTATGGTGATAGGTTACCTTGGTCAACTTATTCGATACGTCACACAGTGCTCCACATGTAGCAAATTGTCACCTCCTATGACAAGTCACCGGTCACTTTCATATAACAGAACCGAAACTAGGAAAGGTTCATACACACAAAGTTCTAGTCACATGACCATACCAGTGACTGGTCCACTTCCCGCAGGGATACTACACACTTTTGCGAATTTTATCGAATTTTTTAGATTATTTTTTTTTTTAAATTTTGTCGGTTTTTTTCAATTTTGGCGATTTTTTTATTTTTGACAAATTTTTTTAAATGTTGGTGATTTTTATAATTATTTCAACATTTTTTTTTTTAATTTGAGTTTATGTTTTTTCTACCATTTTAAAAATTTTTGTGGATTTTTGTAATTTTAATTGAAGTTTTAATATTATCTGCTAAGAATTTGTTTGAAATTAAAAAAAAATATTCAATTAAATTTTTTAAAGATTTAACTAAAATTTTAATTGATATTAAATCAATTAAATAGTTACAAATAATTTTTTACTGATAATATAAGTTCTTTAATATGACCGAACTTAATTAAACTTTTAATTGAATTAACAAATATTTCAATTGGAACTCGCGCTTAGTTTTTTCTGTATAGTAATACTAAATGTAAACTGATCAGCATTTAAAGTCAGTTACAATCATTATCACAAACTCATAATACTCTGTTCCCAAACTTTAAGTGTAGCGTATTTAAACACACTTGTTAACAAGCTCAAGAATGCTTAAAAGAAATTATTAAGAAATTATTTAATAATATTTTTGCAAAAATTATTGATTTTTTTTTCTCCATAACGAAAATACTTTGAACTTTACATAAAAACTCTAAAGAGGAAAACTTTTTTACTTTTTATAATTTATTGTTGTTTTATATTGTTTCTTCCTTTGTTTTTTAGATCCATTATTACTTCTTTTCTATTATATTTCCACTAAAAAAAAAAACAAACAGAATAAAAATAATTTCTAAGACCGAAACTATTTAAGTGAAATGAGTAAAGTATATATTTTTTGCCTTAAGGGATCTTTGTAGACGGTTGCCATTTATACCCAATTTATTCACTTGCTTTTATTAAAGAGTGATGGCAATTTTTACATTATTTTATTTTTTTTGTACTTCCTAAGATTCTTTAGTTTAGTTTGTTAATAATTCATAAAATCATCAGCATAAAACCACTACTTAAACTAACATCATCAAAAAATCATGGAAAAGTATTAAAAAATATATAGTCTGGAGAGTAGAAAAGAAAAATGTAGAAAAAATTGAATATATCAAAAGGGAAATGTGTAATTCATGAGAAAAAGACGATTGCTTTAAATAAGTTTTAAGAAATTTAACTAAAAATACAACTTTGTTATAAACTGGGTCATAACTTGACAGATCTTAAGTAGCAATTTTTGTTTCACAACTTAAGATATGAGTGCAAAATGAGAATTTATTTGACAAACGAGATTCAACTGTCAGTTACGGAGTATTAATTATCGATTTATTTGGCAAAAATTGGCGGCCATCAGAAAAAAGTATAGCTTAAGTTATAATCCAGTTGTGTATCAGTTCAACTTGATACCAATTATTCATAACAAAACTGTAAAACACAGTTAATTGTGAGCTGGCAACGTATGACCATCGATGTTTTACATTACATTTTATATAGTACACTAAAATTTATAGTTCAAATTGAGTGTCAAAATGAAAATCATTCTTTGCGTATGAGTAATATTTAATTAGGATTTAACATATATTACTCATACGCTACAAACAATAGGAACATATTTTTTAAATGATTGAAATTTAAATAATAATGTCTGTAATATATTTGCATAACATTTAATGAATTTTATTATATTGATGGTCATAAATTGATATCTTGTAACTGACAACTTTTTACAGTTTGAGTTAAATACGCGAAACAACTTTTCCATCATTTAAAAAGAATTTTGCAAGTTGTCTATAAATTCCTAAATACGAGCTGCCAATTTATGACTGTCCATTTTACATACGATTTTATATAATACTAAAAAAAGCATAATTTAAATTGTGTGTGAAATTGAGCGTCCATTTTGTGGCAATTATTGAAAAACAAAATTAAAATTCTAAGCGAATGCATAATATTTATTTAGTATTTTCAACATATAACCCATACGCTCCAAATAACTAAAACTTGTTTTTTAAAGGGTGACAATTTAAATAATAATTTCTGTAGAAAAATATAAATTTTTTTTATGCTTTCAGTGTTCATACTTTGACAACTATTAATGACAACTTTTTACAGTTTGAGTAAAGCACTATAAAGAAATTCTTCATCATACAGAAGCAATTTTTTAACCTTATTTTAAGCTTTACACATTTCTAATTAAGAGCTATCAACTTACGACCATAGATATTTTGCATTAAAATTTATATAATGCTAAAAAAATATATAGTTCAAAACTTTCTGTCTAATCATGTTATAGTCTATTTTTGTTTCAATTATTAAAACAAATTCGAACGAATTTTCGTTTGTAGAAAAATATATATTTTTCGCGTATGATTAATATTTAATTAGTATTAACCATAAATTATTCATACGCTACAAATGATTAAAAGACAAAATTTTTAAATGCTTGAAATATAAATAACAATTTTTTTAGTACATTGCATCAGATACAATTTTTTTATTATATCGATGATCATAATTTGATATTATTTCAAGTTGTCCAAAAATATGCTCATTAAAAGCTGCCAACTTGTGGACTTCGATAATTTATTAAATTTTATTTCATTTTAATATAATACTAGACATTCTTAATTAAATTTTAAGCTCTAAAAACATTTTGATAATTGTTTGGAGCGTATGAGCGATGTGTATTATTAAACTAATTAAATATTACTCATACGTTTATAACTTTCATTTATGTTATTAGTGAAAAATCAATCAGCAAAATAGTGGAGCTATTCACATAAACACGATAGGGTAAAATTTTTAGCTACAAAAATATTCAGCGTTGGTTGATTATAAATTTAAACTTTAAAATGATCGTCAACGGAGCATAATTTTAAAGACAGTTTTAATATATTTAAGATTTTATTAAGATAACAACTTTTAAATAAAGATATTCATATGGGGGATTTCATATCAAGTGACCGAACTTTTGAAAACGATGTCTTGGGACCGGGATGAAACTTGCACCAAGTTGAGTCCTCAGCGGGATCGGCCAAGGACTCTCCCAGTTAAAGAGCGTTGAATTTTGACATTTTCGTGGAAAAGCCTTTTTTTGATATATCTAATAACTTATTGTATTTAGAAAATGTTGGCCAAAATGTTTTCGATTGCTTTTTTTCAATTTTTAAAAAACCAATTTATTTATCTTGCTTCTTTTCTTTCAAAGTTATCCCAGCAAAACCACACATTACCAAATCATGGGTAATGTAATGTATCGCCATAGGGCTTCACGCATTACATTACTCCTTACTTCACTGATGAATTTTACAGGCGATGAGGCTAAAAGTAATGGGTGGACTCATTACCTTGTAGGGGGTGAAGTAACTGGTTACTTATATGGAAAAAGTAATGTTTCATAAAAAATTTTTTTACAGATATTTTTTTTTTAATTAAATAAATAACTTTTTTTTTATTTAATAAATAACGTTGTCATGCTGGGATTCGAAACTGGGGTCTCTGGTATTTACCAATTAGTTACGCGAGAACTCTACCAACTATCGATACATATAACATTTTACTGCTTAAAATGTAGATGAGTTGTTGTGCTTCGTGTTTTCGTTCGTGATATCAAAAATATACACCTTACACTCATGCTTACAAAAAATCACAAAGTAATGTGTCTATAAATAGATTTTCAAAAATATATATTATTAATTACTTTGCGTTTATAACTCATTCCTTATGTAATTGATGATCGGTAATTCATTATTGTATGTTTTGAAGTAATGTAAAATGTAATGAGATATCATTATAAGGTAATCCATGAGTGTTCAATTATCGGTAACTCATTACTTCTTGTTTGAAAATAATGATACAGGTAAGGAGTACACATTACAAGGTAATGCATTACTTTGTCGCACCCATTACCAAAGTTTTGGTGGGATGTTCTTTTGGCACCAAAAATTTTGAGTGTTCGCAATTTTTTGTTTCCTATAAGATTTTCATAAAATTAACATATTTGTAATCTGACAGTAAAGACCTACAAAAAACATGGTTACATTTGTGGGTTACATCTTAAGGTCCTGATTCGGACCACTCCAATACCACAATACTTTAAAGTATGAATTAAAATAAAAATCAAAACAAATCGCATCCCGCTAAGCGACTACAAAACTCTTAAAGGAAAATACCCAAGCTTTATTAAAAAAAAACTTTTTGAGAAATAAAACTAAAAAATGTTTGGCTTAACAAAAAAAAAAGCTAAACTTTTTTTTATTGTTGTTAAAGATTGAAGAAAAAGCTATCGAAAACATTTTGGACAGAAATTGCTAACTATAAAAGGTAATTAGTTATATGTATCCCAATACAGGGCTGTTTGAGGAAAATGTCAAAATTCAACACCCTAGAACTCGGTTAGTCCTTGATCGATCAATAACCACTACTTAATAGGGCTCAACTTTCATATGTTGGTCACTTGAGATGAAATTATCCATATATAAAACTAAAACAATACATTTTAAACTGCCACAAAACTATTGCAATACAAATTCAGTTAAAATTACAAATTTGAAATCTATGTTGTATATCTTGCACTAAACCAGAACATATGTAAAACTTTTAAGAAATTAAGAAATTAAGTAACATACAACTTAATTACACTCAGGCAAAAACGTTAGTAGAAAAATTTGTGAAAGGTTTTCAATTCTACTTTACTATTTTTGTACTAATTTTTAGTACAATATATGTTTTTAGTACCAATTTTTGATATTCTCATTTTACAAATTACGGAATTCTTTTACTAATTTTTGTTGCTGATATCAGCAAAACATTTTACTTATTTTTCAAAACCGAGTGCTAAAATTAACAAAACATTTTGCAAATTTAAAAAAAAAAAATATTCGGAATAATTAACACATTCAGGGAAAAAAATTCCATCAAATTAATAAAAAAAAAAAATTTTATTAATAATTTGTAAATATGATAATTCACTCATATTTATGAAGTTTTCATAAATACGACAAAGAATTTTATAAAAATTGCTTACAAATATTTTATAGATCTTCATGAATTCATAAGAGTTGCCAAATATTTATTAGCAAAAATCAATTCTGACCTTTTTCAGATTTTTTTTTAAGTAATCAAAAAAAAAAAAAAACAACACTTCTATATTCATATTTTGATAAAAAAAACAATACAAGGCTTTATCGCATTGTTAAAAATTTTGTATATTATCTAAATCTGATTTTTAGAAGCACGTGTTTTCTAAATACATGAAATCAAAAATTTTCTGAAATTTATTAAGTTTTCAGTTAAAACATAATTGAGTTAAAACAACTCTTTGAAGCATATACTCAGGGAACTTCTGCTGTAGATATTTGTAGTTGTTTGTAATACAGTATCTTTATTTTTAACTGAAAAAGTAGTCGTTTCTGGTAGAAATTTCCACGTCAAATAACTGTGCTATAAATTTCCATTCATTTGATTACCTTTTTTTGTTTTTATTAAAAATAAATAAAACAAACACACGTTGGTAAATTTTGTACCACATTTGTGGTTAGTTTTTACTGCATGTGTGGTTAATTTTATTAAGAGTCAAAAAACAAATGAAATTGTTGGTTGAATTTAATGAAATGTAAGTCGTCATTTTTTCAAGTGAAATTTCATTTGTTTTTAACTACACTTGCAATAGTCTTTATAGACATAGTATTTTAAGTGGAGTGCTTTATATCTGTAAAATGTTTTTTTAAAATATACAGTGGAACGGTGACGTTGATCTCTCGATTACAAATTACACATGTTTTCCTTATGTTAAATATTCTCACATATGCAATTATAGCACTGGTAGTTTTCATAGTCATCATATAATTTTTATATGGCAATCGGAGAATAAAATTTGTTTTTTATTGAAACCTTTAATTTTAGTAAAATTGATAGCAAATCGAACAAATACGCTGATTTCATATGAAAAACTATTCAACCTGCATTAATTAAAAACAGCTGTTAAGCATCCAAAAAAAAAAAAAAATAAGAAAAACTGGCTATGTGGTAACACTGGCTATGCTTTAAAAAACAATAGGTCGCTGGTGTACACTATGGTGGCTCGTTTCAGATTTTAGTGGCTCCTCGAAAATAACCTTTGACATTTTCTAAAAACATTCCCAAAATATTTCATATTATGCGATAACCGTAAGCTGGCGCATTTTTAAAAATGTATTCATTTTAGTTTTTTTCGAGAAATTTTTGTTTTTGTTCAAAGAAAATGTATACAAAAGGGGTATCAAATGAAAGACCGTTTGGAGACACATCTAACAAAAAATATTAAAAAATAATTAAAAAGAATAAAATAAAATACATTTTTTTCGAAATGGTCTAGCGCACTGAAGGTTGTTGTAAAATATGAAATAATCCACATAAATTATTTCAAAGTTGATTTTTAAGCAGCCACTAATAAATGTGATATTTCGACCCACTTTAGTGTACATTAGGGAAATAACTTTTTGCATTTTTTGCAAATATCAAATCTCCCCAGACCAAATCGTGTAGGGCATGGACAAATATTAAGAACTGCGTTTTTAGTTTTTCGCTATCGATAAAAAAGGTTATGCACCAAACGCGTTAAAGTTTTAAATCAAACAAAGTTAAAAAAAAAACTTTTTTTGATGCCTTAACGTCTGACCATCACATCTATATAATTAAGGCATGCTGATTTCAATAGTAAAGTCCGTTTTCGAGTCAATGGAATAGTTTTCTTCCAAATTTGCTTTTAATTTCCGCAATTTTTTTGCAGTTTTTTATATAAAAAAAATCTGTTTTCACATATTTTATTTAATTTTTTTTTTTTTAATAAAACTTCATGGCAATTCTTATCATTTTCATATATTCATTGCAATTTAAAATAAAAAATTAAATCGGTTTGGTAAAAATGAAAAATCATTTATTGTTATTATTTATTTACATACTTACATATGTATAAACCATATTTTAAAAAATTTGTTATTAAAAAAATTTAAAAAAAAATATATTAAAGGCATTTTAGAAATCGCTGTCGGTGCATAAGGTTTTTTTTACCAAATTGAGCTGAAATAGTTTTTTTTTATCATTAATACAATATTTGCCATTAGAAAACCCCTGGGGAAAATGTTCTCAAAAAAAACTTATCACCCTAGTGTACATGTGTGTGTGCATTTGTATAACTAATGGTGGTTGGTTTTCGTTTCTGTTTTCTACACATAAACCACAAAAACAAGCGCTTGTTAAGTAAAAAACATATTTATTTATGCTTGTTGGTACAGTAGTACAAAATAATCCGATGAAGATAGAAGCGAACATAAAAATTTGCTGTTTTAAATCTTTTTAATGTAATATGTAAAATAATTAAGTAAGTTTTATAATAAAAAAATATATTTATTACTAAATAAAATATGTATTACTAAATAGTCTTTCTTTCAGCACCTTAACTACACAAACATACATGGCATCAATGAAGAAAAATGAAACCACCTTCACAGGCGGACAAGAATAATCAAGAAAAATACAATAAAAAGTTAAATATAAAAACAAGATTAAGTGCATTTATATTGTATTTTAAAATTGTATAATTTATCCGAAAATAAAATTAAATAAAACATATTTATAATTCTGTTTATTATATAAATAATTGTTAAAAGTAATAGTTACAAACATTTTACTAACATTTAGTAGCGCTTACTAATTTGTTCTAATTATTTCATTGTAACAATATTATTAAAATTTAGTAATATCTTTTCTTGATTTTAGCAAAATGGTTTTGAATTGCAGTTTACCACATTTTTACTACGAATTAGTTACTAATTTTTATTACTAACTTCATTGTACTAATTTTATTAAAATTTAGTCATTTTTTGTTTACTGATTTAAGCAAAACGGTTTTAAATTGCATTTTACAACAATTTTACTAAAATTTAATAGCGGCTACTAATTTTTTCTACTAATTTCATTGTACCGCAAGGCTCTTAATAGTTAAATTTCCCGGTATAATAACAAAATTTCCCATAGCCATTACAGACTTTATTTTTCTTAGTGTACAATAAAAAAATAATAACAAATATTAAATCCAAAAAACTTTCATATAACTAAAACTCAAAAAACTATTACAAGAAATACCCTTAATAATGACTTAAAGAAAAACGGAAAGAGTAAAGTGAAGAGAAAAACAAAAAACTTTATGTAAAGACGCCGCCGGAAGTTAAAATCTTTAAAATGACAAGATAAAACTTTGAAAACTTAAAATAACATATAAATGCATGCATATATATCTACAAACTTATATTGTCCTGTATAACTTAAGGATATTATTAAACAAAATTTTAATGAATAATTTTAATACCACTACCATACAATTAATGAATTGCAGTAGTTTATTAATAAATACATATTTATCTATACAAAACATACACCTGAGTCGTTGAAGAACAAAACGGCACGTACAACATAAATAAATGCAACAGTGAACTCTAACCATTAAGGACACTTTTTTAAACTAAAATGTCCATAACAACTACAAATTATGTAAAAAAATCTTTTACAATTTTGACATTTTCTCCAGTTGTCTTTTACTGTTTTCTGTTGACCAAAGTAATTAATATTCTATACATTCTTCAACTTAAGTCAACTGCCTTAACTAATATTTACATTAAGATTCAAAATTTGCCACAAATTAAGTCAAGAAAGACACTTAAATACAGTTTGCTTTAAACTGCACAAAATTGATTTAAAATTTTATATTCTTCACATATGTTTCAGATATATTTTGACTATATAACCTAATCACCCGAGCCAAAAACAAAAAAATTAATAAAATTAAAAAAATTTAAACAAAATACTTTTTTCAATATGGAAATGTTTTAAATATGACACTTTTGATATCATTGAATTTTGTCCTTTTAAAGTGGGCGGGTCTTCAAAGTTGGAAAAGTTTTTAGCGTTTATATTAAAAAACTATAATCCAGACAGAACTGGTATCGCTGGAAAGCCTGTGCAAGTACCATTTAAAATTATAATAATAATATCCAGAGATGGAAATAGGCTTAAACAAATATTTTATATCAATATTAAGAAAAATTTATGCAAAAAAATTTTATAACCACTCAGTCAGAAACTGCCGGTATACTACTGGCTAACCGAGGAATTGTAAATAAACTACCGACCGAACACTATCTTAAGACGCTTTACCAGCGTTTCCAAAAAGCGTTTTACCGGTATTTGTTTTACAATAATTTTAGAGGTCTACAGAAGAAATTATTGGCAAAGAGTTTGCTGAGACCACTATACCAACGTTGGGAAGAATTGTTTTCCCAGTACTACCCAGCCAAAAATTAAAAACGGCTTAAAAGTCTGACCACTAGTAAAGTATTTTATAAAAATGTCCAAGCTTTCTTTAAAAAAGTTTGTAGTCGTAGTAATAAAATTTGTAGGTTCCTAGTTCGAGCCCGTTTCCAGGCAAACTTTTTTTGTTATCTTATTATACTTTTTAATATTTTTTTTTCATATTAAATGGATTTGTTTTTTTTTTTTTTTTGTTTCTGGGATAGCTCTTTTAAGACCAACTTTTTTGTTTGTTTTCCCAATGGTGCCAAGTTGTTTCCAGCGAATCTTATGCCAGTGCTGAGATATTTGAGCATACGACTGTTACCCAGCAGTTAGCATTTACTTACGTTTTAATGTGTCAAGTACTATATGTCTCGTTAGCTCAGTGGTTTGAGCTACGGCTGCTTATCTGGTAGCCAGGGTTCGAATCCCGCTGCGACCAAGCAAATTTATAAATGAACTTTTTTTAATTTTAGTTTAGTAAGCTGAACAATCGGCTCTACTCCGAGAGGGCGACTGACCTTAGGTGGGCTAATGGCGTGACTTGTGTGGTGACAAGGCACATGCGGCCGGCTCTAGATCTGGGGCGAACGATGGCGCTCCTGTCGCTTTCCAGGGGGGAAATCTCTAACATGGTGGCGGTGATAACCGGCCACTGTCTTATTGGCAGGCACGCTCGTAGGTTGGGGGTGTTAGCGCCTTACTTCTGTAGGAGCTGCGGGGACGAGGAGGAGGAGGAGAGTATTGAGCACTTTCTCTGTTCATGTTCTGCGCTGGCGCTACGTAGGAGGGACTCACTTGGATCGGCGTTCTTTCACGATCTTGGGGATATTTCAGGTGCTGGTATTCCGCACCTACTTAGCTTCGTAAGGAGCTCTAACTGGTTCAACGGTGGAGTCTGATCGGTAATCCGTCAGTCTCGTGGCATCACAACGGACCTCAGAGTCTAAGTGTGCTGGTGATCACGGAGCCGGCTACCACTCCGACCTAACCTAACCTAATTTTAGTTTGAAAAATCTATTTTTAGACCACCTATTTCATGGTTTTATCAACATTTTGCCAACGTTGGAAATTTTGTTTCTCCACTGCATGTCCGAGACTATTTGAACAGACGCACCTTTTATCTAATGATGTTATCAATTTGGGATTGGGAAAGCACTTGTAATCAGCACTTTTAGCCAGTACTTATACCACTTGCTAAAGTGCCTTGTTCCGTTTGCCTTTTTCTGACTAGGTAAGGCACGCAAGTTAAGGTATTTATATACGTGTTTTATGTATATAAAATATGTATTGAAAATAGTAAAATATTTACTTAAAATTTAAAAATATGCATTTATACAAATTTGATATAATTTTTATAAAAATAAAAATTATGTTTTTTCGACATTTAATTGTGCAATAAGAATGAAAATTATTCAAGTTGGAGGCCATACTCTATATTTCTTTATTAGGATATTGTCCTAATAAATAATAAATAGAGTTTTTGGTTTAAAATTTATTAATTGACCACTTTAAGGAATGTGTTGATAGATCTATTTCGGGAATATTCTAGCTTCCCATTATCAGAACACGTTTTGAAAGAAGTGACAATGCCATGCAAAACATCAAGCATTCATATAAACTAGTTTTCTCACTAAATGAGAACTAATATATGAGCTTGAAGTTAAAGATTATCACCATTGATGCATTTATTTTAAGCTTTTGCAATATTATTTTCAAATTATTTCAGTTATAGTATTTTTTTAAAAGTGTTTAAAAATAGAAAACTACGAATAAATATCCGTAGAAAGTTAAAAATGCATTTTTCTCTTATTTTTATTTTCGTTATAAATAGAAAAATATTATATTATTTTCTAAGTCTTCCTGTTTAAGCTTAAACACATTTTAATTATTATAGTATGTTTCTTTTTTTCAGATTTATGCGCATATTTTAAAGATGTTCTCAACTGATGTAAACAAGAATTCAGCGTTTGCGATAATGAAATCTGGAGTCATCCTGTTTTCACGCAAGGTAAACTATAGACTTACAAAATTGAACAAATTTCTTTGAGTTCATTGATTATAGAGTATTCGATTATTTTGTATAATTGATGACATTTTTACTCGGTTATATATTCATATGCACAACTGCATGATGCAAGTGCATAAATTACCCATAAATTGCACAAATGTTTTCATATGAAATTTTCAAAAAAAAAGTTTGTTAATATTATACATATTTTGTTATATTTATCCCATAAACACAAAAAATAATTCAATTTTAAACAAATTTTATTGTTATCCTTGGTATAAATATTTTCTGTATATAACCCAAATTTTATATTTAAACAATGTATCATAACCTAGTTTCCAAAAATTGCTTAACAAAAAATAATATCACTATATGAGGGTTTCCAAGCCAACTGTCCCGTTACCGAGACAAGTAAATCGCATCATATTTTTTTTTTTGCCAATTATATAATTTAACAGAATTTGAAAAAAAAAAATAAAAATTTCACTATGTGAATAATATTTTTTATCGACAATTTGAAAAAAAAAAAACATAAATAAATTTGTGAAAATTCAGAACTACTTCGGAATATTTAGTGTAATATATATAACTTTTTTTTTTTTAATAGAAGCAACACTCAGAAAATTGTTCCTATTAATTAATGTGTTGCTTTCTTTGGAAAGGGGATAGTGGAGAGATGAAAGGTGGTGAAAGATGAAGTGCTTCATACATGGCAACACTGTAATTGCGCGAGACGATAAGTCTTAGAACAGTTGTTGCTCGCCACCTGATGTAGAGTTGGCGAGTTTATGGAAGCTTTTTGTTTTCATAGCCCTGATTTATTATTTTACTTTGGATTGGTTAAGTGCTATGGGAACATCGATTATGGGAGCAGCGATACATATAAGTGATAGAAAACTCATACACATTATTTTTCTAAATTGATGTTCTCGTCACCGGGAATCGAACCCGGGACCATCTGTGTAACAGTACAACGCGCTAACCATTACACTACAACGCCGTTTTACTATATAATTTCTTAAAAAGTAAAGATGTTACTCTATCGAATAAATACGTTTCACCATGGTACTCGACCTCGTTTTGAAGAATATATTCACAGAATATTGTATATAGCAAATATTCAATTAAAATTTAAATATCTGTTTTTGTGTGCGAAGTGCGTACCCGTACTATTAGTAAAATTACTGTTGATGTGCTACTACAACAAATATTTTAATTTTAATTGAATATTTGTGAAACATAATATTCAACAAATATTCCTCCAAAACACAGCCGAGTACTAAGCTGAAATTTTCTGACTCTATAGAAAATTGTCTTAGCTTTTTTGAAAACTAAAAACAAATATATACAAAATTTTAAATATATTGAGAAATCTTTTACTGTAACTACTCATAACTACACTTACAAGAAGTTTTCCATAAAAGTTCAACAAATTTTTAAAAAGTTAATCGGTAAATTTGTTTCAATTGAATATATGTACAGTTAAATTACCAAAGAAATATAATTTTTAACTTTTCTCTCTACTATTCAATAAACAAAATAACGGACTTTCGGTATAAGTTAAAAAATCCAGTTAAAATTTGCTATTAAAAACAAAAAATTGTCAAATTATATTGAGTTGTGAAATAAACGAAAACAATCTTTTGTTTTACCGATATTGTCAATTGAAATTTTAACCGTTGAAAATAAACTAAAAAATACAATTGGTTTAAACGAAAATTAAGTAGTCCTTTTTTTAACTAATTTTCAATTAATTTAATGTGTTTATTCCGTAGTTCTAAACTTTTACAAAATTTGTATATATATTTTTTAAATTGTTCATAAAATACTTTAAAATTTCTAGGATTTTCCAAATTCCAAACTCAATTATAATAAATAGTATATTACGAAATTTTCGAAAGTGGACCAGCATTTTCAAAAATTGAAGAGGTCCCATGTTCTATTACGAAATTTTCAAAAGTGGACCAACATTTTCAAAAATTGAAGAGGTCCCATGTTCTATTTATATCATATAGGATAATAAAAAGTGTAAGTTTGACACTTCTTAGTGTATTGGAGCAGTTGGATTGAAATGCATCATATATGGATGCAAGTAAGTACATCTATACAAAAATAACCAAATTCATAAACTCTTTTCATTTTGGAGCGTGGGGTTGAAAAAATAATACGTGATCTGTTTGTTTAAAAATATGTTTCGTTTTTTTGTGAATATAGAGTTTTATGTTTTTATGTAGTTGAATGCTGCCACATAATGTTGCAATGTCAAAGTTAACTTAGTGGTTTATTATATAAAATAACAACAAAATTAATGTTGTTAAAAAAGAAAAACGACACAATATTCTCAATTTATATCCGCTGCTGACAAACCAACATCATTATTAACATTTTTTTTGTTCAAGCCCTAAGAGGATATTATTTATTTAATGACCTTGAGAAAGGTAAATTTAAATTTATATAAAATACGACATTTTAATAGTACACACATAGAAAAAAACCTGTAAAATTAGCAGAACAAAAAAAAAAAAACACTACTAAAAATTAGTTAGAAATGATCGGCTAAAATTAGTAGATTTTTTTTTTACTAAATATTAGTAACATAAGAATAGCAAATATAAGTATGTTGAATTTATAAATATTTAGTTATATTTCAGCTAAATTTTAGTTAATTGAAAATAACAAAATAATCTGCCTAAATCAGCAAAAAAAATTTACTAAATATTAGTAGACAA
Organism: Delia radicum; assembly: GCA_021234595.1. Lineage (NCBI taxonomy): Eukaryota > Metazoa > Arthropoda > Insecta > Diptera > Anthomyiidae > Delia > Delia radicum. The sequence goes on from CM037855.1 coordinate 30,849,066, forward strand.
AACAATCATTAAAATATGTGAAATATTTAAAGTTTTTTTTTTTTTATGCGAACAAAAGTTTGCCCTTATAAAATCAGCCAACTACAATTTTTTAGCAAAATTTCTGTTGATTTTAGCTAAATAAACTGTTATTTTCATTCTGCTAAAGTTAAGGTCAATATAGCTAAAAGTTCGCTAATATTACAGTTTTTGTTTGCTATTTTGAGTCTACTAATATTTAGTAAAAGTTTTTGCTAATAAGTATTATTTTCAATTAACTAAAATTCATATCGAATATAACTAACGTTTCTAGCGTTAACAGATTTGGTGCGTTATGGTGTAATGGTTAGCGCCTTGGACTGTTACATAGATGGTCCCGGGTTCGATTCCCGGTGACGACAACATCAATTTTAAAAAATAATATGTATGAGTTTTCTAACACTTATATGTATCGCTGCGCCCACCTTCGGTGTTCCCATAGCACTTAACCCCACCGAAGTAAAATAATGAATCAGGTCCATGAAACAAAAAGCTTCAATAAATTCGCCAACTCTACATCAGGTGGCGAGCAGCAACTGTTCTAAGATCGCGCAATTACAGTGTTGCCATGGTTGAAGCCCTTCATCTTTTACCACCTTTCATTTCTCCACTATCCCCTTTCCAGAGAAAGCAACACAGTAATTAATAGGAAGAATTTCCTGAGTATTGCTTTTCTTAAAAAAAAAAAAAATCAATATCTGTTATTTAAATTTTAGGTTATTTGTTAAATTTGTTGTTCAATCATTTAAAAAAAAATCCATTTTATGTAATTAAATGTTTCAATGATACTAATATCCCTTAAGTACACCCGCTAAAACTAAGTTTTAAATAAATATCACAATTTATGGTAAAAATGTTCATAATTAGGAATGGAATTAAGGACCGTAGCCAAAAATTTATTTTGCTCAATTTTTTGAATATTAAAGTCATTTTATTATATTTAAATAGTGAGACTATTCAAACTAATGCACAAATAAATCAATATAACTTTTTTCTGCAAACTCCTAGAAATAAACCTGTGAAAATAGCAGAAAAAGCTACTAAAAATTAGTTAAAAATTACCATGCAAAAAAATTGCTTAATTTAGCATATTATTTTGCTAAATATTAATTAAATATGAACAGCAAATATAAATCTGTTAACTTTACAAATTTTAGTTAGCAAAAACTTTTACTAAATATTTGTGGACTCAAAATAGCAAACAAAAACTGTAATATTAACAAAGTTTTGGCTGTATTTACTTCACGTCTAGTAGAATTCAAATAACATTTTTTTTTTTGCTAAAATAAAGAGAAATTTTTTGCTAAAAAATTGTAGATTGCTGATTTCATAAGGGCAGATTTTTATTCGCATAAAAAAAAACTAAAAAAGTAAAAATTTCTAATTTTTTAATGATTGTTTTGTCTACTAATATTTAGTAAATATTTTTGCAGATTATTTTGTTACTTTTAGTTAACCAAAATTGAGCTGAAATATTACTAAATATTTGTTAATTCAACAGATTTATGTTTGTTATTCTTATAATACTAATATTTAGTAAAAAATTTTCTAATGTTAGTAGTTGTTTCTGCAAGATCATTTTTAACTAATTTTTGGTAGAGTTTTTTTTTGCTATTTTTACATTTTTATTTCTATGAGTTCTATGAATTTTAATAAATATAACGCTTTATTAAATGATATTTTATACAAATTGATATTTTATAAACATTAATTTGTTTTTAACCTATTTTGGGCCGGAATGCAAAAATGTACGAATCGTAAACTAAAAAGTACTTTTTTGGTCTAATAAGGCCCCAATTACCATACAAAACCGTTGTCAGAAGTTTTGTATCTCCAACCGTTTCCCCAGAAACGACTGTTCGACTAGTCGAACAACGGCCGTAGGCGACAAAAAAAATTTATACTACCATACAAAAATAATTTCCAGGTATCGTCAAAAAAAATCATATGTGGAACAAAAACACGATTGTAATGTTTAATTTTTAAATATTTATTATATATATTGTAATTAAATGTACTTCTTGTAATTTTCATTACTCTTGCTCCCATTTATGGTAAGCAGCAAAACACTTATTTTCGTGCAAATGGACTTGGCACTTAGAGCACATTCTCTGTGCAGGCTTATGACAAACATTGCAACGCCTGGCATGTTTTTCAGGTTGTGTTATGATTTGGTGATGACTTGACACACGAGGGTGCGGGCGAATCTTAAATGATGTATCTTTAGTAATGTCATCCTTCGCAATATCTTCGTCGTTGTTGTCGTCAGGCGTTAGTAACAAGTTTGTGGTCAGGTTGAATCGAAATGTCAGCTGTGAATTATATTTACGAACAAGCTTCTTATTTACTAAACAATTTAACTTCCAAGCATTCACAACAGATGACTCTAGAACGGCCAACCAAAGTGGCCACCACCACTTCTTTGAACGAATCGAAACACGGTAATTGGAAACAGCATTATCATGAAGATCGACACCGCCCATGAAACTCTTATAGTTTCAGATTATATTGGGCTGCTGCACAATGATTTCACCAGGCTGGCCTTCTCGTAGTCGTTGTCTTCGTGTGGTTGATGTAAGTGGGTAAACTCCGGTGAAGTTTGATAGTAATGTTACCTCACGCTTATCTTGCCAACGACAACATACAATCCTATTAATCTTATCAAACTTTGAGTCGATTTCACCTAAACAATTTATGCATAACCAATATATAATATTTATACATAACCAATATCTTCAAATCTGGTGCAGGCTGTCCTAAGCGATTACTACGCACAGTCTCGGTAGCGCATATACGTTTATCAGCCAATAAACACATCAAATAATGAGAAGTAAAGAAGTTATCGAAATAAAGTTGATAACGGGAATGATGTTCCAATTTACAAGCCATATCCATGACCACAGAAGCGGCCAGGCCTATATTTTTTTTATCGTATTTGTCACTAGGTCCACCGTACGGCATCATGTTGAGGACATATCCAGTAGATGCAGCCATGCACCAAGCCTTGTAGCCAAATTTTATTGGCTTGTTTTTCAAGTACATCTTACAGCTGTGACATCCAAAATATGGTAACATTTGCTCGCCGATTGACAAATGCTCTTCAAAGACACCGAACTGCATAAATTTTTTTGTCTCTAATATCAAAAAGTGAACGAACTTTAGTATATTTGTCATTTCGATCCAGGTTATTATTGTCGTGAAAGAGCAGATACTGTTTAATTTTTCTAAACATCGAGCGTGGCTTTGTCTGCTGCACGATTGAAGCACCAAGTATTGGATTAGTAGACCAATAGCATTCTATTTGTGGCAATCACTACACGATTAAATCAAAACTGACAAAATTCTTTTTTCAAAACAACAGCAAGCGAAATTTAAATTGATCAAGCTGGCAACAAAAAAATTCAATGGCAAGCTATGATGCTTGTAACAAACAAATTTCGTGGAAATGCATGTTCAAAAATTCGAAATTCAAAGAATTTATTTTTTCTGCATTAAACGCTCAACGACAAAACACAATAATAAAGTTGTGGCCTACGGCCAATGTTCGACTAGTCGAACAGTGAACTTGGCGCGTCTCTAAATATACCTGGGGATTCTAAAACTCAGGAAAAACTTACTGATAGACTATTTTAGACCTTTGCGAACAATAATAAAGTACTTTTAGAAAATTAAAATTTATATATATTTTCCATTTTATAAAAACAAAAAGTGTCTATATGCAAGGTATTTTTCAACCCACCCCTGGAGCGGAGCAGGGGGTGGGGGATAATTGTTATATACTTTTTCTGAAAGACAATTAAATTTCCTTTAATATGGTATCACTTTTTTGTATGTCGGAAACACTTAATCACATAAAAAATGGAGGTGAAAAAAGAGAATTTTGCTGTTCGACTAGTCGAACGGCGGCTCAAAATGGGTTAATTTAAATTTCAGCCAATATGGTTTTTATTGGTTCTTCAGTGTCCCACTTGTTGTTAAATGGCGATTTCGTTTTAAAGGTTTCAGCACCTTTGGCGATTTTTTTCGTGTTTATCAGAATTCTTTTCACTAGAATCCAATATTTTTCTTGTTATTGGTCTCAGTGCTGGGCAGTTAAGTGGATTCGCCTTTCTTAGTACCAAAATAGGTTTAGAGCGAATCTCATAAACTTATGCGTAACATTATATAAACTATGTGTCTTACCAAAATATGACTACATTCCAAAAATTGCACTTTTTGAGCTTTTATCTAAGAAAATATGTTGATTTTCGCCTTAACTTCAAAATATATTGATCAAATTTTAAGGCTTTGCTGTTACTACTTAATCTAATCTTTCTGCCAAATTTCATAACAATCCGTCTACACGTTTTTAAGTTAAGCAGACTTGGGCAGAATTGATCGAATATCAAAAACTAATGCGTAAAAATAAATAAACTATGCGTCTTATCAAGATATGACTACAGTCCAAAAATTGCTTTTACCTAAGAAGATATGGTGATTTTCGTTTTTGGAAAAAAGCAAAATTCAGCGGAAAAGCACCTTAACTTTAAAACATATTGATATTTTGCTGTTACTACCTTGCCAAATTTCATAACAAACTGTCTATACGGTTTTAAGTTAAGCAGACTTGGGCGACGTCAATTACATTTCACAATCATTCACTTCGGCACTACGAAATAACCCCCAATGAAATAACACCCAAACGACAAAATAAAATAACCCCCAATGAAATAAATCCCAAAAAAATTAAATAAGTCCCAACAAAAAAAAAAATTAAATAATACCCAAAAGAAATGAAATATTCCCCAAAGGTGAAAATGAAATAACACCCAAAATTTGGGGGTTGTTTCGTAATGAAATAACTCCCAAAGGAAGAAATGAAGTAATAATCTTTGCTTTATAAAGTTTTTGTGCGTGGCGGCCTACGGCCGCTCTTAGGGGTTTTCTCCTCCATGGGACGCGGCAGGTGGCTTCGCTGAATAAAGTTTCCCTGCGGTCGTCACACTAGGGAAGATAATGAGACGCGCGCAGGAAAACTTTATTCAGCGAAGCCACCTGCCGCGTCCTATGGAGGAGAAAACCCCTAAGATCGGCCGCAGGCCGCCACGCAGAAAAACTGAACAGTGTAACAAAAGAATCAAAAAATACAAAATAAAGGCTTTATTGCACCATTGGCTAAATTTCAATAAAGGCCTTATGTCACTTTCAAAGTGCAATAAAGCCCTTTTCGCAATAAAGGCCTTATTCCTCAAGTGGAAGTGAAATAAAGCCTTAAAGGCCATATTTCGTAAGGCGTTATTGCACCCCACCAAAATAATTGCATATGAAATAATCTCCAAAGAATTTAAATTTTGGGCTTTATTTCATTGGGGGTTGCTTCATAATGAAATAATCTCCAAACCGTAAGATGAAATAATCCCAAAAAAAAAGAAAAAACCACCAAACAATTTTACACAATTTTTTTGGGGGTTATTTCATTTTTGGCCGTTGGGGGTTATTTCATTGGGGGTTATTTCGTAGCGCCATTCACTTTTTAGACTTTTCTATATCATTTATAATATCAGACCTACGCTCACACATGTGAGCTTAAACGTTTCGTTGGGAAATCTTTAATTTTTTCAATACCAGACGTGGGACATTATATGAAATATTTTTGTATTTAAGTTTAGTTTTAGCCCTGACACCTTATTTACATTCCTTATGCTACGCCACTGACATAAACAATTTCAAATAAAAATAGTAAATAGCATATGAAATGCTTTAGGTGGTCTAATTTTAATGGGAATTTTAAAAAGGAATTTCAACTACATTTGCATTGAACTCATCATCACACACAGGAGAAAATATAACTAAAATTAGAATAACTGAAGGCAGTAAAAAAATACCAAATACACAAAATTAACAATACAGTTGAGGTACAGCAAATAGCATTGATCTACGGAGGTTATCAAATTTAGATTACAAAAAGACCAAAAATTATCAAAAGCTTAAATTTAAAAAGAAAAATAAAGAAACGAATTATTTAACGACAGATAATTGCTGAATCCAGGGCAATATGCAGAGTTTGGGGTCTCACTAAAACAACTTTTAAAAAATCTATGAAAAATTTTTCAATTTTATCAAAAAGAGTTTTAAAATTAGCAAATTTAACATTTGAAATATATTATATATATAATTTTTATTTAATAAAATCTGGGTAATGCTGAAAAGTTTACTTTCAATTTATTTTTCTTAAATATTTATTGTAATAAAAATGAAAATTATTCAAGTTCGAGACCATACTCTATATTTCTTCATTAGGATATTGTCCTAACAAATAATCTATAGAGTTTTATTGTTTTCAAATTTATTATTTGACCCTTTCAGGAATGTGTTGATAGATCTATTTCGGGAATTTTCTAGGTTCCCATCATCAGAACACGTTTTGAAAGAGGTTGCAATCCCATGCCAAACATCAAACATTCATATAACCTAGTTTACTCACTACATGAGAACTAATATATGAGCTCGAAGTTAAAGATTATCACCATTGATCAAAAAAAAAAAAAAAATTGAAAACTTGTTTGTTAAAAAAATTAAAAATTTTTATTTACTTTTTACAATTTTGTATTTCAATTTACTTTCTCTTGTAATATTTAGTTGCCTACACGCAGAGGGAAACTATGATTGAACATGATTGTGGAGAAAAAGTTTTAATTTTATGATTCTAATTATCATAAGCATGATTCTGACTGATCATATTATGGGGTTTTCATTAACGGATGTTTCATCATCAAGGATCATAATATGATTATGAGAATTATATTATGATTGCTACGTTTCGATTGGCTACAAATACCGTTGCTATTCCTGGTTCTGTTTTCTGTGTGCTTATTTTACTATAAATAAAGGGTCCGCCAAATAACTTTTTTTTTTTGAACTCCTGAACCAATTGGACTTTGTATGGCATCATACATTTATGCAAAATTCGTCTCAATGATGTCTCTGAAATGTTCAGTTGTTGAGAACGACGGTGAATTGATGTTGGTGGCGCTTCACGCACACTTTCTGCCACAGCAGCAATATTCTCGGGTGTAGCACTGTTTTTGGCTTTTCACGCTTTGGTTTATCTTTCACTTTTTTCACAAGGTAACGAACATACGAACCATATTCGTTCAGCGGAAGGATAAAACTAATTATCTGTCAAATCAGACATGAGCTAAGTGTTACCGTTCACGAAATACTAGAAATACTACACTAGTTGAAAAAAATACTTTAGATGGCGGACCCTTTACATATTTATTATTGCACGTTATTAGTTATTTTGCATATTTTTATTGAATTTTTCCAAGGTTTTTGTAAAAATCATTTTTAGTATTACACAGTACAACACATTATTTTGGGTGTCGATTCTGAGAATTGCACGTGAAAGTAGCCCCAAAAATAAGAACTTCTGCATAATTCGTTTTGTCAAGTTGGCTACAGTGATAATTTAATGGCCATACGAATTTATTGGCTCAAGGCGGATTTTTAGCACTTTTTCTATATTTTAATACGGTTGTAACTCGGTATACCTTACGGAATATCTCTTTTGTGTCTGAAGCAAAGTTGTTGAATAGGAGAAAAAAAAAAATGCGGAAGAATCCTACCCGAAAAAGTGCATCCGGTACCTTAAAAATCGCAAAAATGCCCATTTTTCCCCATATTTCACATTTTTTGTCCAATAACTGGACTACCAACCTGCTGTTTTTTTTTCTTTATAAACTTTATTTAGCATGAAAATAAAAACTCCGATTTTTATATCTTTTTGCCGCATTTTTCACCGTTTTTTCTCAATAACTGGATTACAAATCAACAAATATGATGTTTTTTTCTTTATAAACTTTATTTTGCATGAAAATAAAAAATTGTTTAAACATGTTGAGGTTAAGAAGAAAAATAAACGTTTTTCTCTAAAAATGATAAACACTATTAGTTTTTAAATCAGACTAGACTAGTTTCTGCCTTTTTCTGGACAGGCTCATCAGTGATTTTTCATTTAAATTGTATTATTATATGTGTCTTATAATTGCCAGATTGTCTATATATATGATAAATTGTTTAACAACCTGCGGCTGTCAGAATCAAACCTGCGCTCTTCTTACATTAACAATACCATGTCATGACCGTTTAGCGATCACACCCAAGTATGGCCTCGAATCGAATGCAGCTAAATTGCAGTTTTCTTTCCTAGTGACAACACTAACAAACACAAGTATTCTATTTTTAGATTTTTATTTATTTCTTTAATCTCCTCCGTCTTTATTTCACAATTGTTTTTAATAATTTGGCTGTTCTTTTTTGATAGTTTAAATAAAATAGTTTATTTTTACGAATTTGGCAGTTTTTTTAAGTTTTTTATTTTGTAATGAAAATGAAAATTATTCAAGTTTTTTAATAAAAGAAAATCTTATATTTTTACGGATTTTGTGTATGATTTTTTTAAAAGTTAAAAATAAATGAAAATACATTTGATTTAAAAGAAAAGTGAGTAGACCGATTTTTAGCTACATGTTTAGTAGTTTTAAAGTCCATATTCCTGCTTTTTTTAACAACAAAATATTGTGAGTATATGTATTAGAGTAAAAGAGCACAACCGTACACTGATAATAATCCATGCGTAAAAATACAAATAAATGTCACAATAACCAAACATTTTGTAAAATAAACGAAAATTTGTTCATTTTACAGAAGATTTTGTTGTTTTGACATTTTTCTCGTATTTTTAGCATGGATTATTATGAGTGTATTAATTGAATGCCTTTTTAATTGGAGAACTCCGAAAACAGCTTTCGAATTTATGGCTCTTTAAAATTACATTCTTATAGGATTTCTGGAATCTTCCAAAAAATTCAAACTGTGATATATATTAGAATATATATAACAGTGATAAGAATATATATTTGTGATATAAAGAAAATCGAAAGACATGAAGTCATTTTTGTATCTAAAAAATGTTTTAATTAACTCCATGTTAAAGTGACCGTTTTATTTCATATAAAAATTCTTTCAATTTAAACTTTGGCTTCTAAATTACTTTGCTATTTATATTTTCGTAAATATCAACATAATTATAATTGCATAATTTCTCTATATATCTCTTTTGCACTTTACATATACATATGTATATAACTATTATATCGCACACCTAGTTCAAAAGTGACTCAACTCAAAATTTTTCATTTTTCAGAAATCGAAAAAAAATATTTGCATCTTTATACCAACTGAAACATAAAGAAAGACATAACTGTTTTTTTAGCAATAGTTAACAACAACAAAATACGCTGATATTTTTTAAATAGAAAAATAAAATTTTCCTAATTTTTCTCAGAAATTTACCTTTTTTCCCATGAAAATTAAATTTTCCCATGAAAATTAAATTTTCCGATTTTCCACAGAAGCTCCTAAATTTTCCGGCTAATTTTATTTTTTTTGGATTCCTCATAATTTTTGCTTTAAGAATCAGCAATAAAAAATGGGCCCCGACTCCTTGTTTGGACAGGAGAAGAGCATTTAAGAGACCACCTTGTTCTCATTGTTTTTATATTTTTTATAATTGAATTATTTTTAATTATTTAACAAGAAAAATTAGGAAACTTTTATTTTTCAATTAAAGCCTATGAAGAATTCTTCAATTTTGTCACATGTCATATGGAATTGCTCTATAGTGACTGGTTTAGTGGTGGTGTGCACCACTGTCATGTGACAAAATTGAAGAATTCTTCATAAGGGACCTCATTGAAAGTTGTTTAAAAAAAAAAAACTACTAATAAAGCGAATGCAACGACTGATAGCTCGTTGGAAAGGTATTGAATCAGGATTTAATTGAAAAATAAAATTTTCCTAATTTTTCTTGTTAAATAATTAAAAATAATTCAATTATAAAAAATATAAAAACAATGAGAACAAGGTGGTCTCTTAAATGCTCTTCTCCTGTCCAAACAAGGAGTCGGGGCCCATTTTTTTATTGCTGATTCTTAAAGCAAAAATTATGAGGAATCCAAAAAAAATAAAATTAGCCGGAAAATTTAGGAGCTTCTGTGGAAAATCGGAAAATTTAATTTTCATGGGAAAATTTAATTTTCATGGGAAAAAAGGTAAATTTCTGAGAAAAATTAGGAAAATTTTATTTTTCAATTAAAGCCTGATTCAATACCTTTCCAACGAGCTATCACTCGTTGCGATCACTTTAGTAGTTTTTTTTTAAAACAACTTTCAATGAGGTCCCTTATGAAGAATTCTTCAATTTTGTCACATGACAGTGGTGCACACCACCACTAAACCAGTCACTATAAAAAAAAAAAAAAATATGTAGGTACATTATTTTTTGCTGGGCAATCGATTGAGACTATTTATTTTAAAATCGGAGAGGGGTCGTCCAAAAGGTGATCGCTTTCATATGGAATTGCTCAATAAACAAAATATTTTAAATTTAACAGTTTTTGGGTTTTTTGCGTTTTTTTGATAAAAAATATTATAGTGCTATTTCGCGATATGGGCATTAAAATTTTGCATAAACAACGTAATGTAAAAACTATTTAAAAAAAATATCGTGCAGTAATTTTGGTCCACTAATACATACAGTGGCTGACAAAAGTCTACGTACGACCCCTATTTCCACAACTTATGCATTTTGAAACCATAATAAACAAAACTAATAATGCAGTTATGTTTCAAATGTATTTTTATTAATATATTTCAAAAAAAAAAACTAAATATGTTTTAAACTTAAACTTTTATTCACTAAAAACTAAAAAAACTGGTTGACAAAAGTCTACATACGATATGTGCACTACCATAAAGAACTTTGTGCCACTATTAAAAGTTATTACTTTTTATTGAAATTAATATTTCGTTGGGCCACCACGTGCATCTAAAACAGCCTGTAATCGTCTGGTCATCGAAGCAACTAAATTTTCCAGCTCTGCGGACGTAATGTTTAGCCATTCTTCTTGAAGCTTCTCTTTCAGCATTGGGGTACTATACTGATAATAATCCATGCGTAAAATTACGAAAAAATGTGAAAATAACCAAACTTTTTGTAAAATAAACGAAAATTTGAATATTTTACGAAATGTTTTGTAGTTTTGACAATAATTTCGTATATTTATGCATGGATTATTATGAGTGTAGTAATATGCTTTTTTCGGATCTTTCGATCTAGAATCTCCCACACGTGCTCAATTACATTTAAGTTCGGGCTTTTAGGTGGTGTGTGCAGCTGTCGTGGGGCATGGTAGAGCAGCCAATCTTTGACAATTTGAGCCGTGTGCTTTGGATCGTTGTCTTGCTGAAAAATCCAACTCTGGCCAAGATTTAAAACGTCAACCGATGGTTTCAAATTTTATTCCAAAATGAATTTGTACAAATAACGATCCATATTATCCTCAATAAATGCTAACTTTCCTACTCCAGAAGCAGCGACAGCACCCCAAATCATCACGCTGCCTCCACCATGCTTGACAGTGGCGACTAAGTTCTTCGGATCCATTGCTGTACATATTTTTTTTCGCCATACTCTATCTCTACCATCTCTACCATCACTTCCAAATATGTTATATTTCAACACGGTAGTGAACAAAACTCTCTTCCAGAAATCCATGTCCTATCAATATGGTTTTTGTCGAATTCCAGTCGCAGCTTTCGATTGTTGTCGCTAATTATGGGCTTTTTGCGAGGAGTTCTGCTATGGTAACCATTATTATTTAAAGTTCTGTGTATGGTTCGTGGATGTACAATTACTTCCGATCTTGTTGCGAGGTCTTGGGCCAATACTGTGACATTTACTTTTGGATCTTTTCCACTTCTTTTAAAAGGAAGCTAACATCTCTACGACTTAGTTTTTTTGGGCGACCACTACGCGGTTTGTTTTCAGCTGTACCATTGTTTTCAAAGTTACTAAATATTGTTTGAACTGTAGACTTACCTTAATTTAAAAACTTTGATAGTTCACCAAGAGATTTTAATTCATTTCGGCACTTTGCAACTAAATTTCGGACATCAATTGAAATTTAGTTACGAGAAGCCATAACTACAATTAAATATTAATTGAATCTGCATAAACTTCAACTGAATACTATTTTAAGCAAACATTTAACACAAAAAGTAAAAAAAAAACCGCGGCAGTTTTCCATTAGTAATAAATTGCGGCTTTTTTCGGTTAATGCTGTTCGTAGGTAGACTTTTGTCAATGCTTTTTTAAAGTTTTTCATGAATAATATTTTAAGTTTACATTGCAATAAATATATATTTTTTGTATATTTATACAAATAGATTTCAAACAAAACTGCTTTATTACTCTGTTGTTTAACGCTTTTTATCTCATAAAATGGCCAAAATTGTGGTCGTACGTAGACTTTTGTCGGCCACTGTATTTAATGGCAAATGAGTACAAAAAAAATGCATTTTTAGAATATGCGGGCGGTGTTTTTTTTAAAAATGACCCAAAAAAGCGATTTTTATTATTAACACGGTATTGCCCATCACATGGTGATAGGCAGGCCAACCAGAACTACGCTCTATCATGTTTTTTCCTGTACGCTGTATTGACAAATAGATAAAAACAATTGATGAATTATGACATCGATTTGATACAAAAAAGTCGTAGTTTCTAGTAGTTTTGTACTTTTTTCAACAAAAGCCTATTTTAAGAGTATATTTTTCGTTGTTTTTTTTTTTTTTTAATTTCAGTTATCGAACAATTTTATTTTTCTTTAAACATTTTAATATTTTCTGGGGTTTGCAACACCAAATTCTGAAATTCAAGCCATTTTTGCAAATTTAAATATCCTCTATTTAATAAAATAATTAAACGTAAATCGGTATTTTATCTCCTTCTTTCTTAGCATCTGAAATAAATTTTACAAAAGTTACCCCAATTGAACTGAAAACCAAGTTTTCAAATGCAGGTTTTTAAAGAAAATTGCATGAATGTTAAGCGATTCGATGCAGGTATCGGTAAAGGTAATACGATTTTCTTTTATTTCGTTACCGATATTTTAGAGGTAACGATATTTCAGTTATTTCGGTAGCTGTTTTTTAGCATTAACGTTATTTTACTTATTTTGGTAACGGTATTTTTGCGGTAACTGTATTTTAGTTATTTCGTTAACGTTATTTTAAGGGTAACATTATTGTAGTTATTTAGGTAATGTCAATGTACACCGATATTTTTAGCTCCATTATGCCCGAGTTCTAATGACTGGCTAGTTTATGTTCAAACTTTGGGAAAATATCTTTAAAAATGTTAAGTTTCCTTTGATCTTCATTTATTTAATTCTTCTTATTTTAAACGAGCTTCAGATCATTTATTTATAATTTATAATTATTTATTTTCAATATTTCGTCTCCACATTGCGTGACTTCTTCAGGAAATAAGTGTTCCCTGAAGAAGTCACCCAATGTGAAGACGAAATATTGGAAATAAATAATTATAATTAATAAATAAATGATCTTAAGCTAGTTTAAAATAAGAAGAATTAAATAAAAGAATATCAAAGATGAACATCATTTATATAGCGTTATCGCTAAATTGCCGTTACCGAAATAATTGAAATAGCGTTATCCTTAAAATACCGTTACCGCAATAATCTGGCAAAGATCTGAAAAAATAGTCGCTATAAATAAATAAGATCATTTATTTATTAATTGTAATTATTTATTTCCAATATTTCGTCTCCACATTGGGTGACTTATTCAGGGAATAATTGTTCTTCTTATTCTAAATGAGCTTAAGATCATTTATTTATTAAATCTAATTATTTATTTCCAATATTTCGTTTAAAATAAGAAGAAAATATATTTATTTAGCTCGATTATTTTTTCAGATCTTCGCCAGACTATTGCGGTAACGGTATTTTAAGGATAACGCTGTTTCAGTTATTTCGGTAACGGTATTTTAGCGATAACGTTATTTTAAGGATATTCATATTTTAGTTATTTCGTTAACGGTATTTTAGGAATAACAACATCCCTGAAAAAATCTGTTGTTAAGAGCTTATTTTTCAAATTTTAAGGCATTTTTTAAGCACATAAAACCTTGTGTTTAGAGCATATTTCTGGTAGCATTGGTGATAGGTAACACTTTTGAAAAAAAAAAAAAAAAAAAAAAAAAAAAAAGTTATAACCCTAAAGCACATAGTCGTTCTCATACTTATAAACTTTCTTGTTTACAAAACACTTTTGGTTGGAGATAAAAAAAAACCCTAATTAGATTTTTTCATTAGCTTAAATAAACATTTAATAAAAAAGCAAAAATGGTCTTCTTCATTTATAAACTGACACATATGGATGTGTTTAGTATAAACGTGTCTATAATAGAAACCATATAAGAACGAAGGTTGAGTGTGATAATAAAACTAAAGGATTTTTTTTCTTTCTATACAACATTATAAATCTCAAACTAAATTCGTATAAGACCCTTCAATATCTGGTGAAGTTGATATGTGGTGATTATGTTGTTTTAACTTTAACTACACTTACGGCTTTTAGTGGCAGCAGCTAAAACTGTCAATAATATATTTTTGTGATTTTTTTTTTGTTCCAATGCTTTTCATCCGTTTAACAAATAAATCCTTAAGATTTTATAAGACTATATTTTATTTAGAGAATATAATGTGATTAACTTGTTTTTGCAAATCCAAATACTTATCACTAGCAAAACAGATAGTAAAGTTCTCTTCTACTTCCTTGTTATCATGTGAATGAATAGATCCTGGTTTTCAGGATACCTTGTACACATGTGGTAAATATTAACAAAGCAGTTGTCTAAATAGTAACAAGGGTTGTTTGTGTGGCTGGTTGTTAGGACTACAATATATTATATTGACCATAGTAGTAACAATGGCAAAATATAATCATGGATAATATTAGTACCTACGACTAAACTAAAGGTAATTCTTATTATAATTTATAGACCCAAACTAACTGTCAACACGCTATCTTGGCTATAATTTACTAACATGTAATATATCTCATCTTAGATAATTAAGTTTTAAAGCTTTAAAGCTTTCATTCCATAATTGTGTTAAAGTGTACACAAGTTTTGTTTAAACATTTAATAGCCTCGGAAACTTTTTTTCTTTCAATAATTTTAAATAGAAAAACTTTAAAAAAACTTCAAATCGTATAATTGTATACTCAATTTTTTTAAGAAATAATCTTTGCCAAATAAAAAAGCTGTCTATATTGTTTGTTAAAATGCAATAAAATTCTACAAAACACTATCGAAAGTTAAATGAAGCATAAATGCATATTTGCTCATTTAATACAAAAACTTTCAACCATCTTTAGGCATATCATTAGCTGCAATTCACATTATCATAAAGATGTTTTTCAACCACATTTCAAACATTTTGATTGAAATGATTTAGAGAAATAATTGCACACTTTTGCTATTATTAAAACTTTATTAAAGATGGCAAGGCTACTACTGAAAATAATACGGACAGAGGGCTCTCCCAAGAATCCTTATTAACTCAATAAGGACACTTTAAAGATAAGATGAACATTTTCCCACCAAACATTGCAGATTCCAGCAAAACTTTGGTAATAAGTGCGATAAAGTAATGCGTTACCTGTATAATTATTTTCCAACAAAAAGTAATGAATTACCGATAATGGCATTACTTTGTAATGAATACTCCTTAACTTCAGCATTATTTCGAAATATAAAATAATAAGTTACCAATAGTTGGTTACGTAATGCATTACACTGTAATGCATTATACTGTAATGCATACTCCTTGCCTATAACATTATTTTAAAACATAAAGTAATAAGTTACCGATAATTGAACATTTATGGATTACCTTGTAGGCATACATAATTACCTTCTATATTATTTCGAAACATAAAGTAATGACTTACCGATCATCAATTACATATTGCTTGAAATATAAACGGAAAGTAATAATGAAAATATAATTTTGAACATCTATTTATAGACACATTACTTTGCTAATTTTTGTAAGCATGAGAGTAAGGTATATAGTTATGACATCGCAACGATTCATTTACATTTTAATCAATCAAATATTATATATAGAGATAGCTCAGTTGGTAGAGTGCTCTGCTAATTAATTGTTAACAACCAGAGACCCTCGGTTCGAATCCCATAGTGATCACGTTATTTCATTAATTAAAAAATATATTTGTAATAATTTTTTTTTTATGAAATTTTTTTGTTATGAAAATCTATTTATAGACACATTACTTTTTCCCAACATGTAACCATATAAGTAAACAGTTACTTAACCTTCAATTAGGAAATGAGTCCACCCATTAATTTTAGACTCATCGCCTCTAAAATTCAACAGTGAAGTAATGTTTAATGTAATTCATGGAGCTCTATGGCGATACATTACTTTACCCATTATTTGGTAATGTGTGGTTTTGCTGGGAAAACAAACAAACAATGATTTGTTAAAAAAAGTCATTTGGTTTTGCCTTAAAGCACTCTCCGGTAGCAATATAAGAAACCAAAGTTCTAACTTTGACAGAATATAAATAGTAAGTATATAGGGGAAGGTGGGGCCATTTGGGTCTAGATTTTTTCAGCTCCTAAAAAGAACCCACCTTTATTTTATTTAGTCTTTTGATAGATCCATTTAAAAGAGTGGTAAGTGTTCTGAAACCAAAAGAACACAACCAAATTATTCGTTACTAAGATCTTTTGGCGATTTTTTTTTTTCAATAAAGAAAAGGTGCGGTATTTTGGGGCGTTGTGGGGTAATTTGGGACTCCATAAAAAATATACTAAAATTAAAAAAAAAAATATTTGTAATGGTAATTCTTGTTTATTAGATGATCATTAACGAGATAAGTGAAATAGAAAAAGTAACTGAAAGAAATAAGACTACAAAATAAAATTATATATGATAAACAAAAGTTCGTAATCTTCGTCTGAATATTCTGGGATGTAATGAATGCATGTATTAAAGCCGGCTGCTATTTTATCACATTTTAAGTGTTCAATGGATTGTTAAAATTAAATTTCGGGGCCATTTTATTGAAAAAATTATGCACAAATATATGTATATTCAAAGATATTGGGGAAGATGATTGAATACCCGTAATAGTTTTTAGGGTATCGTTTGCAAAAAACTAAACAAACTTTTATTATTAAAAAATGGACAATTTTATTTAAAAAAGAAAAACAAATTATTTTTCAATAGCAAAAAGTAGAAGTCCGGTTTTGTTCTATGTTATTACAAGAATGATTTTTATTTCTAAAATGGCAACTTAATATGCTCAGAAAATTTCAATTCTGCTAAAAAATCCCAAGCTTAGTGACATTTAATCATAATAATAATTTTATAATTCACAATAATTATAGATAAATCGTATATAAAACGTGTATAAATCGTATGAAGCATAGACAAAATCAGTTAAATTCAATTGTACACTAAGATTTTTGTCACTATTAATTCATTGATTTTAAATTTCAAAAATAATTCAATTTAATAAAAATATTAAAGCAATACGGCCAAACATTCCGGCCCCATTGAAGGACCCAATGTCTTCAATCTATCGGTATTAGCGCCAGCTTGGCAATTGGCCGTTTAAATACGCCGTTTTTCGTTCTGATTAGCGCTACTCTTATTTTGCCGTCTTGACCTGCTGTTACGGCTTCTACTCGGCCTGTCACCCACTGAAGCGGAGGCAGATTGTCCTCGTGCACTAGAACGAGCTTGCCTACGGCGAGGTCTGGCTGTTCTTGCAACCACTTGGCTCTGGCTTGAAGGCTGCGGACGTAGTCTTTCTCCCAAGATTGCCAAAACGTTAGCTTGAGTTCGCAGATAAGACGCCATCTCTTCCAATATGGCAGCTTGACCACTTCTTCTTGATGCGATCCTTGCGGCAGCGATGCTAGGCTCTCGCCGATTAGAAGGTGTCCTGGCGTTAACGCTTCTCCGTCGCTGGGATCGTTGCTGAGAGGTGCGATTGGTCTCGAGTTGAGTACAGCTTCTACCTCTACTAGCATTGTTTGGAGCTCTTCTGCCGTGAGCAACGTCTTGCCTACGGTTCTGGTTAGAAGTCCTTTGGCGGATTTGACGGCGGCTTCCCACAAACCGCCGAAGTGAGGTGCTCTGGGGGGTATGAAGATGAAACTCACCCCCTTGCCTGCAGCGTACGATACGAGGCCTTCTGTTTCCTTGAGCATTGCATCTCTGAGCTCCTGTAGCTCCCTGCTGGCGCCGGCAAAATTGGTTGCGTTGTCGCAATAAATTTTGTCTGGGCGACCTCTCCTGCCGATGAACCTTTGAAGACAAAGAATAAAACAGTTGGAAGTTAAGTCTGTAACAAGTTCTAAGTGAACTGCCTTTGAAGTGAAACATACGAACACAGCAATGTACATTTTAATGGGTGGACGGCCCCGAATTTTCAACGTAACATTAAATGGACCACAAAAGTCTACACCGCATATTTTAAATGGTCGTAGAGCCCTTACCCTATCAGCTGGTAAGTTTCCCATAATCTGATTTAGTAACTTCGGCCTATAGTGAAAACAATGTATGCACTTGCGGACTGCCCTGTTGCAGAGCTCCTTAGCATTAATAAGCCATATTCGATCTCGAAGTAAAGCTACAAGTGCCCTAGCACCTGCATGGCAATTATTGATATGCAAATTTCGCAAATATAAAGTTATAAAATTCGATGTTTTCGGCATTAAAAGCGGAAATTTAGCATCGTACGGAATTGGTGCATTGAGCAACCTACCGCCTACTCTAATAACAGAAAAAGAGCGGTTTTGTTCCCTGAAATCATGTAAAAATGGGTTTAACCTTTGTAAATTGGATTGTAAAGCTACCGACTTTTTCAGTTTTACTATTTCACACGAGTATTCTCTTTTCTGAATAACTTCCACGATTTTAAGGAATGACAATTCCATTTCATTAGCAGTAATAGCCACTGAATCATATTTCGCATTTTTCCTACAAACGTCAATAAATCGCAAAATATATGCACATATACGAAGCAATTTTGAATACGACGAAGATTTTTCTACCAATTTTATTATAGGATTAATTTCCTTTTCATTCTCGTTTCTAGCGTTTTCTACTTCAACGGACTCATTCATGGCAAGAAGCACCAGCGTTCTTCGGACTTCCAATGATTCCTGAGATTTAGACAAGTCAAAATGTTTGTTAACTGGCCAATTGGTACTATTTTCAAGTAGGAACTGTGGGCCATTAAACCAAATCGATTCCTTAAGCTCATCAATATTACATCCCCTTGACACTATGTCAGCAGGATTTGTTTTGATGGGACATGCCGCCATGACACTTCATCTGCTAATTCCTGTATGTCTGCCACTCGATTCG
The DNA here is from genome assembly GCA_021234595.1 of Delia radicum. NCBI lineage: Eukaryota > Metazoa > Arthropoda > Insecta > Diptera > Anthomyiidae > Delia > Delia radicum. The sequence continues at coordinate 30,868,406 of CM037855.1, forward strand.
AAACGAATGTGGCCAGTGTTGATGAATGTTTCTGAATCCAATGTAGAGTTATTTCGGAGTCAGTCCAGAACGTAACACTTTCGATTTCGCAAGATATCATAGACTTAACTTTTGACCACAATTTGGCAAGTAAATGGGCTGCGCAGAGTTCAAGTCTTGGCAAAGACTTGGTTTTAATTGGGGCGACTTTAGACTTCGCCGTCAGTAAACGAATATGTGGTTTATTCAGAATTACGCTCCTTATGTATATGCAACAGCCATAGGCTCTCATAGAAGCGTCTGCAAATCCATGAATTTGACAGCTAGAACTTTTTGTGGTTAAAACGTATCGGGGTATCTCGATTGAATCAACTTCAAATAAGTTAATTTTAAAATTATTCCAAGCCGTTTCAAAATGTAAGGGGATTGATTCGTCCCAATTAAGCTTTAGAAGCCAAAGTTCCTGAAGTAAAATTTTAGCTTTAACTACAATAGGACACAACAGCCCAAGCGGATCGAAAAGCCTAGACGAAACAGACAATATATTTCGTTTCGTAGCTTTGAGGTTTCGAAAGGAATCTTCCAAATGATACTTAAAAGTATCATTTTTCGGCATCCAGTATGTACCCAATGCCCTTGTAGACTCGTTATTAATTTGCAACGTTTTCTCATTCTGTAAATATTCAGCGTTGTCGGAGTAGTTTGAAACCCACTTGGTAAGATTAAATCCAGCAGACTGTAAAATTTGTGAAACTTGAGACCGAATCATATTTAGCTCCTCCACTGTATCTGCCCCAGTTAGAAGATCATCTACGTAGAAATCTTTTCGAATTATAGCAGATGCATCTGGAAAAGTTTCTTGGTATTGCTCACTAAGATACGTTAAGCATCTTATTGCTAAAAATGGAGCCGAAGATGTGCCATAGGTTACTGTATTCAGTCTATAAACTTCCAAATCATCGGATTGATTTTCACGCCACAAAATGAGTTGGTAATTTCTATCAGCTTCATTTACTAATACTTGTCGGTACATTTTTTCAATATCAGCTGTTATTGCATATTTATGCATTCGAAACCGAATAAGTGTAGAATATAACTCTTCCTGTACTGTAGGACCAATCATCAAAGTATCATTTAACGATATTTGTGTGGACGTTTTACATGAAGCATCAAAAACGACTCGAAGTTTTGTTGATGTACTTTGAGGTCGTAATACGCACTGGTGTGGAATAAAGTAGTGAGGAAAATTAGGTACCCTGTTGTCCGCAATTGACATATGGCCCAAATCAATGTATTCCTTCATGAAACTATTATACATTTCCTTTAATTGTGGCTGTTTTGACAAACGGCGTTCAAGTGACAAAAAACGTCTTCTAGCCGTGTCAAAAGACAGACCTAAAGATTTAGGGTCCTCTTTAAATGGCAATGCCACTTCAAATCTTCCTGACGGCAATCGTCTTACAGATTTGAGAAAGTTTTCCTCACATTGTTGCTGTTCTGTGGATAAACCAATTGCCCCATTGGGAACCTCCTCAAGTTCCCAGAATTTTTGAACTAATTTATTAAGAGACGATTCATTATCGCCTATCGTATTCAAATGACAAAAGTTAGATCGTAGATCGGCTGGCTGATTGTATTTGCCAGAAACTGCCCAGCCGAAAAGAGTTTTCTGTATAGTGGGAACATTTGGTCCACTCTTTATTTGGCCAACACAGAGAAGATCATAGAAAATCTCAGCGCCGATCAACATATCAATCCTCTGAGGCCTATTGAAATATGGATCGGCGAATTTAATATTCTCAGGAAGATTCCAGCTTGTCGTAGAAATGACGCTGTCCGGCTGGTACTTGGAGATCGATCGAAGAACCCAAAATTCCGTAGAAAATTCAAAGTCGGTTAAGCGAGATCTCACAGTGGCTTCAATAAAATGTTTGGCAGAAGAATTTGTTTCGTTAACACCACTAAGGCTGAGATTTCTTTCTTCTTTTCGCAATTTAAGGCGTTGAGCCAGGTCTTCAGTAATAAGATTGGTCTGCGAGCAAGAGTCCAATAATGCTCTTGCCAAAACAAATTGACCTGATCGGTTCTTTATTTCAACCACCGCTGTTGCTAAAATGACATTCTTTTCATCAGAAGAAGAATGATTGACGCTAGCCCTAGAAGTGGATTGCTGTTGCAGGTCAGAATCAGCAGCAGCGACAGCTTGTGAATTATTTGCACTATATTGGTGCAAAAGGGTGTTGTGTGACTTTTGGCAGACTCTACACTTTGAAGACTTGCATTTTGTGACAGTATGACCCTTTTTTAAGCAATTTATACAAGCCGGAACACCTTTAATGAAGTCAAATCTTTGGTGAAAGGGCAGCACCGCAAATGCAGTGCATGTAGATACAAAATGATCGCAAGATTTACAATATATGCATTTAGAAGCCCCTTGCTGCTTATTAGTCTGACAAGAAAATGATTTTGCCTTTTTTCTTGAGGAATTATCAAACTTTTTCCCCATTTGAGAAGTATTGTACTTAGTAGATAAACATGAAGCTTCATCAGATATTAAATGCTGATAACGTCGGTTCAAAATAGATTCACAATCACTCCACAGCGGCAACTTTTCAAAGTCAAGTTGGTCCTCCCATTTAGAACGAGTGGTTGGGTCCACCTTTTTCATTACGAGGTGGATAATCATGGCATTTGCTATTCTCTTATCGTCACCAATTGAGAGTAGCGAATCATAGATAGCGGACACTGTGTCTATCATGCTCCTTAAGGCAGACGCTGACGGTCTTGACATTTCTGGCAGCTCAAATAACTTAGAAATGTTATCAGAAAATAATAGACAAGGGTTGTCGTAAACCTTTTTTAAGCTAGCCAGAGCCTTAGGATAATTTTCCTCGGTAACTTGGAATGCCTGAATGGTACCAAGAGCTTCATGGGAGAGACATGATATTAAATGATTAAATTTCTGAATATCAGTTAGTGTCATATCATCATCCACTAAGTTTTGAAACAAACTCATAAAATTTTTATATTCCGAATACTTGCCGCTGAATTTTGGCAGTTTCAAATTCGGAAGTCTACTGTTGTGGCCTTGAAATGACATAGTAGTATCACCAAGACTTTGTCTCCTGTATGGGGTCAAATGTTTGAGAAGTAAACTCTTGGTGGAAATACAAAGGTCTTCCAAATCTGCTCTTTCATCGTTATCAGGATCGAGCATGTCAATTTCAGACTGGAAGACCATTGCCTCATGTACATATGAGTTAAGAATATCGAGACGACCCTCTAAATCATGAATATGAAATGAAATCGTTTTCTCCTCAATGGAGCGTTTCATTCTGGAAATATTATTTAAAATCGTATTTTTCTGTTGGTACAGCGTTTCCAGTTTACTGGAGTGAGATTGATGTTTCTTACCAGTCATTTTTATTTAGTTCAAGAAGCAAAAAATAAATTTTATTGCCATAAAAATCAACAAATTTTAAGGCAGTATAGGATAAACCCCTATTCAACGAAAATAATCCAAATAAAGTTGAATAAAGCAAATAGTTTGCAATAAAAAAAATTTGAAATATATTTGCAGTAAAAAGTGTATATGTTATTTTAATGAGTTCTAATCACAAATTTATTTTTCCGTGTTTCTTAAATCTGTAGTATACCAAAACGTTGATTCAATTTGAATTGCATTGCAAAAAACAATTCACTCCTTTGCAACACTGACTGATAAATTAAAAAGGTTACAAAAGTTTATCATAAAATTTCTGTCAATTATATTTGCAGCTTCAAAATCAGCAGGCGATTATTTTTATATCTCCCAGTTTGACAAAATAAACATAGGAAAAAATTATCTAAAATAAAGATATTTCCGCGAACTGGGTAAAGAATTTATTCTTTGTAGTGACTGACTCAATAAAGTAGTATAAATAACAAATTTCTTCCAATAAATATACAAATAAGCGATTTTTACTGAGGTCTATAAGTATTTTAAATTTAGAAAACGAAAACACTGTTTCACACTACTGGTTTATTTGGGCCTGCACATTTGCACTATAATTAACTATCAGAAACAAATTAGAATATATTGCAATTTAACGATCCAAATACATTTACAGTCAGAAAAAGAACTCACTCTTTTATACGACTGGCTTATTTCAACATGCACAACAGTGTCATAAAAATTATTAAAAAAAGTAGTTTTACCTTAATTTCACTTTTTTAAGAATTGCTCTAATTTCTGACGTTTCCAACACTGCAGCCACAATATCTCTATACAATCGGCATAAATTGTTGATGGATAACTTATCGAATTCCCTTCTTTTATCCAGATCTATCTCCTATTTTCGTATCAAGTTTTCACTCTATCTTTTTTTCTTAATTTTTTATTTGATTTTTGAAAAAGATCGTTTCAATTAATTATTACTTTTGCTTAAAAACCACTTATTTTATTTCTTTTTAATATTCTTCTTTCTCATTGTTCTCTTTCTACAATTGTCAAAAACATGAGGTAGGTCAGGGTTGTTAAACCTTTCCTGATCAGCGAAAGCTGTGTTTAGTGTATTGAAGTAAAGTGGTGAGTTTATTACAGGCAGTGTTGGGAAACGATATCTTTTCAATTTTCGAAAATGTTTAGAAATAATTTACTAAAATTATCAACACAAAGAGAGCAAAAAAAAAACACTCAATTGTATTGAATTCTTACCACGAGTGGCTAATTTTAAGACGAAAGGTAAATGTCTTAAAATTGAAAATAAATACATTTTTGTGAAAATTAATGAACTATTGGTATCCCGTTTCAGAAAAATCAGAAATAAATCATTGATACACGGCGAGTGATAATCAAATTGAACTTGCAGAAAATTGAGTTTTGATGCATGAATTTGAGTGGCACTTTATCTGATTATAATATCAACGTTTGAGGTTAACGCTTGTGTTAATCGAATTTTAAATAAAGCACTTTGTATAACTTTACGTATGTTTCACTTTAGACACTTTTGAATAAATTGATATTACCAATAAGGGCGAAAAGCAAACTGTGTGGATAAAACTTAATTTAAATTTTATAAAGATTTTCTCAGTCTCACACCAGCTTGTTGTTTGCACTTATAATACCTGAAGTTGGCAATTATTGGTCTTGGCACTTTCCTTTTTGCACAATATACAATTGCAGTTCGGCATCTGGATTCCAATTGATAAAGATGAAGGTTGAACTTTGAGGTTAAGGTCTTCCTTCAATAGGGCGTATGATGATGATCCGAAGTACTGGCTTTAATTGTAAATAACCTGCAGGAATTTCCTTCAATAGGATGCAGGATGATGATGCAATTTGGTTGGTTTATTATATTAACAAACGCAATGACTCCGTAATAATTTTACAAATAGAACACCGGGTTAGTAAAATAGTTTAACTTTTTTATTTTAATTGTCCCTGCTCGGGCGCCAAAATGAATACCCGTAATAGTTTTTAGGGTATCGTTTGCAAAAAACTAAACAAACTTTTATTATTAAAAAATGGACAATTTTATTTAAAAAAGAAAAACAAATTATTTTTCAATAGCAAAAAGTAGAAGTCCGGTTTTGTTCTATGTTATTACAAGAATGATTTTTATTTCTAAAATGGCAACTTAATATGCTCAGAAAATTTCAATTCTGCTAAAAAATCCCAAGCTTAGTGACATTTAATCATAATAATAATTTTATAATTCACAATAATTATAGATAAATCGTATATAAAACGTGTATAAATCGTATGAAGCATAGACAAAATCAGTTAAATTCAATTGTACACTAAGATTTTTGTCACTATTAATTCATTGATTTTAAATTTCAAAAATAATTCAATTTAATAAAAATATTAAAGCAATACGGCCAAACAATGATGATAGCCGTGGTTTTTTCATAGGTGGTTTAGTAGCATGATGTTTCTTAGCGGAAACCTTTGACGCGCCGTCAATTCTTTACGATGGGCTTCGTTGCTTTTATTCAAATTTATTTATAATTTACAGTTTATGGCATGCAAACAATCTGAAGAAGCGTTAAAATTGCTTTAATTACATGTCCCAATTTACCCCATACATACGTTTCAAGTTACTCTCTTATGACCCAAGTCACAGAAACTGCCATAATTTTTTAAATGTTTAAATATTTGCCAAAAGCAATACGTTATTCGTAACATACGAAACGCAACAATAATTTTTAATTGTGAAAGGTGTGGTAGAGAAGAATGAGTGTATTTTCTAAAAATCATAACTACATTGTAAATTTTCAATTTTCTGAATCAGACTGCGCAGTTTCTGGTATTGAGCCTTCGTCAGTGACCCTATTTTTTTTGAATAATGTAATATTTGTTATGTTTTTATTTGTTCGATTGCGTCTATATGAAATTTTATGTGCAATCACTTACCGTGGTATAGATAAACTGATTTCTAATGAGACATGTACTCGCACTACACGTTAGACAGAGCGCTTTAGCGCGCTGATCTATCGTCAGGTCGAGTTTTGTTGTGATTAAAACTAGTTTTATTCAATACACGGTGTTTTTGTTCTTGCATACATAATCTCAAAAGTACAACTCCAACAACATAACAGTTCTATTTTCAGAAACTTACCTCACTCTAATGTCCACTGTTTTCCCATATGTTGTACGTGATGCCACATCTATGATATATTCTTTGTATATTCGATAGATGGCGCTTACGTAGTTAGGGAAGAATTGCCAGAGAGCTAAGTTTAATTTTTGTTTTGAGTTTGAATTTTAAACGTCTTCTTCAGACAATTGCAATTAATACTATAATTAATATGCAATTTTATTTAATTTTAATTGTGAAAGGCGTGGTAGAGAAGAAGAATTGTAAATTCTCAATTTTCTGAATCAGACTGCGCAGTTTCTGTTTAATGTTTACCTGATTAAAAATGTAAAGAAAATATTTTTTTTTACTTTTTTGAACGATTATTTTATGCACCTCCTCAAATATGGACTGCTTCAATGTGCTAAGAATTTATTAAGAAACAAGACACAATTGTTAGAAATTCTGAACTTGCATTAGTATGGAAAAAATGTGAATTCCAAACTACCCCACGTCCCAAATTACTTCACCTTCCCCTACACAAGACGGTTGAACGTATTTTGTATATTTGTGTGGACAAATATCTTTATTAAAAATATAAGAAATCCATTTTTAGCTTATTTGGTTAAAAAAGCTCATATATGATCATATATATTTGTTATATGACCAGCAGAGAAGACATATATCGTTGTCTTATATCTTCATTTTTTTAGAAAATGACGTTTTGATGCCAAAATATTCACTGTCATCATTTCAAATTGTAAAGATCATTCTAACACTGTTTTTTTTGCGACATCAGATTGAACAAAAATGTTTATTTTTTAATGGAAATGAGCTATCTACAGTACTTTGTTGATGTTATAATTACTAACAACGGAGGTATCCCGAACCGGACCGGCATCCACTGGTACACAGTCAAAAATGATCAACCTAAAATATCTAATAGAAGATTTGATTTGAATTAAATTAAATTAAAATTGTTTCTAAACAAATATTTAATTGAATCAATTAATATTTTAATTGACTTTTACATATATAAATACATCTTTTACTTTAGATATAGTTCTTAAATTATTTTTTTTTATATTGTTTGTTAAATAGAAAAGTTTCAATATAAAATCTGAAATGCATTTGTAGTTTACAAACAACACAAGCACACACACAGATACACAAACAGCCACAGCATTACTAAAAACTCATGAACATACAAACATGGCGTTCACACATTTTTTTTTTTTTTTTGACTATCACAATTTTTTTTGTAGATAGTTATATATAGCTTTTTTTATTTTTATTTTTCAATAAAAATTTGAAATAATATTATCATTGTCGTGATAGTTGCAAATCAATTAAAATATTAATTGATTCCATCAATTTTTGAATTGGTACCCGTTTTTAGTTTTTTCTGTGTATATAAAACATGGTCGAGTGCGCCCCGTTAGGCTAGTTGGTAGCGTGCTGGCTTATCAGTGCGGGAGTCGTGGGTTCGATTCCCACCAGAGGCACTGGTCTGTTTGCGCTACATCGCGGCGAAAGCCATAGTAGCTGGTACTTGGTTAGTGTAATAGTATATAATTTGTAATTATATAATTATTAATTAATAACAAAGTAAAAAATATGTCCGAACATTTTTGTTATTTAAACAACAATTTTTTCGAATACCATATTTTCATGGGAAGCTGCTGTTGGATTAAGTTAAAATTTGCATATAATAATGCTTATTTGATATAATCAAAAGATGTCTGTGCTTTTTTTCAATTTTCTTAATCGTGCGGCTTTAACACGACTTTTCCTTAATATCTTTTATTGTAAATATTTCAAATAAGTGGCAACCCGGAGTGCACAGCATAGGCAATATGCGTTCAAAAAAATATAAACTTCTTAAATTTCAAAAACGTTTTCATACAAAAATTATGTAGTGTTTGAACACCCAATTGCGCACATAAAAAAAATGCGAGTCTAATATTTGTTTGTACTCAACAACATATCTAAGTTTTATTTAAATCTGAGGATTCAAAACTGTGTAGTTTCCTTGTAATAAATGCACAAAATTTATTTTAGTTTTTTTTTAGTTCTAAAAAATCTGAAACGCGTTTCTATCGATACAGAAAGATTCAGCGTGCCATTCGGATTTGTTAAAAAAAATTGTTGCAAATAGTGTATCGCAAATATTCCCTATAGCGAATGAGACCGGGCCTGCGTGTGCCATACCACAAGACTGTCGCAAAAGGGCCATGTCGTATAAAATAAACGAAAACTAAACAGCTTCCAATGGGTAAAATTCTGGCCAACTGGCTTTTTCTTGTTAATGAGCTTTCTGGTTTAGTGGTATGTCCTCCCTTTACCAGTCACAGGATTGGTAATTTTATGACAATTGACACTGATTAACCCACTTCAGTATTAAATTATACCAGTCCTGTGATAAGTCCTTCTTTAACCAGTGACTTTTAGGTCAATTGACTCCTCATTCCCCATAGGGTTTAAATCAGGGGTGCCCACGGCCTATGCGCTTGGTACTCATTTGTTTTTGTAAAAAAACTCTTAGCTATAGGCTGTGTGTTTTAATACACATATAGAGCGCTCAGCACTAGCAATACGAAATACACAAACAACTTTGTCTTATTAGTTTTTTTGTCGTTCTTCACTTTATACACGCAAGCGCAAAGCAACAACACTTTCGTATGCTTTGCTGGTAAACATTGAAATATTTTTTTCTTTTTTCTTTGTATGTATTGGTTTTTACAACAAAAATGTTGAATAAAAATTAGTTTTTCTTTAAATGTATTGGTGTTTGCTCTTCCATAAGGAACTTTTGGGCACTCCTGGTTTAAATGTTTGTTCTACTAGGAATACTGTGCGTATACATATTATTTAGTATTAATAATACGTATACGTATAATATTATACGTATTATTTACAATGGTATTAATAATACGTATACTACACCCAGAGAAAACCAGGAATAAGTTTCATAAATTTTCGTCCGATGTAACAGTTTCATGAATATTAATGAAACATTTCATAAACAACAAGAATTATAATGCATGGTATCCATGCATTTTTTTATACACAAAAATAATGAAATCGTTGCTAATACAAAATATCCTTCATATATATAGTAAAGCATATCATATATAAGATGACATTGGCCTCGTTTTTTATGAAATGTTTCATAAATACTATGAAACGTTACATTGGACGAAAATCTATAAAACATTTCCTTAATATTATGAGGTCTTTCCTTTAAGTGTAAACATTTTAACTGTATATTAGCGATACACAATATTCAACGAATGTTTTTCAAAAACGAAGTCAAGTAATAATCTGAAACGTACTGAATCAATAGAAAAACATCTAAACTTTTTTATAGCAATACAAGAAAAATAAATATCTTACCGATTTTTATATAAATTGAATTAAACATTTCACTAAATGTTTACAATTAGTGCTGGTTTGCTACCTTTTTCTCAAATTAAACTGTAGAATAATTTTCAAACGTATTTAATATAATTTTTAATTAAATTTATTTAATGCCATTCTCCATTAACCCCTTTCATTTCGGTGACTTAAATGTCATTTCTTTTGTTTTTCTTTCTTTAATGCTGCTGCTTCAATAATTTCGTTTTTGACTTCCGAATTATGTATGAGAAACGTTTTCTATAAATTCATTTTATAGCCAAGTAAAACTCTTAAAGAAGCACTTGTTATTGTGATTTCTTTTAACAATCCTTTACCAATTTTTCGCAATTTTAGTTTGAGTTCTTTTTTTTTATTATTAGTAACATTTCGCATTATGACTTTTATACCATACCAATGATTTTTTCCTTTGTATTACTTAAACATTTATTTTAACAATGCTCTCAAGACAATGTGGCGTCAATTGTCAACACACTTGACTTGGTTAATAAAAAATAACTTTCAACTCCTGCAACGAAATAAAAGAAGGAAAAATGAAATTTTTAAATAAAATTTAAATAAAAATGGGTTAAAGAAAAATATTTAAAATATATATATTTTATTGTAGAAAATTGGAGACGTTTTTTTTGTTTCTTCTATATATTTAACATTTATGGTTAAGGAAGTAAGAATAACAAATTCTTTTATGATTGTCAAAAGTATAATAATTGTAAAAAAATTTACACCACATAAATTTTATGATCATATTCAAATAGCAAAAAAATTAAGAATATGCAAAAAAGAAAATAAATTTAAGAAAACAATACATTCTACTAGAATGTGTACTACATTGAGAGAAAAAAGCTTTTATGAACTTTGCGAAAAGCTTTTGCAAAATTCGACTTATTAAAATTTATATTACATTTATAAATTCTTTATAATGAAGCATGATAAAGAGTTTAATTTTTTTGAAAATTGATAAAGCTTTTCTCAAAATGTAGCATTTTTAAAAGCTTTGCTAGTTGTAAGTTTTAATGAATGACCTATTTATAAAAAGTTTTTAAAAAACCTAATCAAAAATAATATAAACCTTTTCAGACAAAAATTTCTTTAATAAAAAGCTTTATATTTGCCATCTTAAAAATAATAAATCATATCAAACGTGTCCAACAAAAGGGTCATAACTCAACATTTCTCAAAATCCATTTTTTTGCGAAAAAAAAAACGATATACAGTAGAGCGACTAGCCTTGTACGTAGAGATGACCATGGTATATAATACAGATGACCACTGTATGTTAATTTCTTTTAAAAAAAAAATGGATTTTGAATTATGATCCTCTTCTTGAACAAGTGCGATATTTGTGAAAATTTATATTAAACGAATATTTATAATGGCTAAAAATAAGTTTCGAAAATTCGCTTTACAAGAACAAAAGATACACAACTTTTCTAAACATAAAAAAACTCTTTTTTTAACATTTTTATCATCGCAGGTGTCGAAATTCCTACTCAAAGTGTGTAACAATAATTCAAATAGATTTTATTTTATGTAACAAAATCCGTAAAAATTTCTTGAAATTTAAGATTTTTAGAAATTGAAAAGCTTCTGTGGGAGAAATCTCATAATCGGAGAAATTCTCTGGCTTTTAAAAGAATAAATGTTCTAAATTTTGCACTCGGAAAGGGCACTTAGAAAATGCAATTAAGATGGCTCGCTACATTTTCTTACAACAAAATAAAACTGATGACAATTTTCATAAATCGCCTTTCGAAAAGTTCAAAAATGTCTTAAATCTACTTTTTTATTTATATTTTATTGATATTTTATTTAACAAAAATCCGTACAAATTTCTTGAAATTTAAGAAAAATCTCATAATCGGAGGAATTTTCTGATTTTTAAAAGAAATTTTTTTCCAAATTTGTACTACAAAAGGGCACTTAAAGAATGCAATTAAGATGGCTCGCGACATTTTTTTACAACAAAATAAAACTGATAACATTTTTCATAAATTGCCTTTCGAGATGATTAAAACAAGTTCAAAAGTGTCTTAAATCTACTTTTACAGAATTTTGTAAAAAAAAAACGAAAATTCGCTTTACAAGAACACAAGTTAACACAACTTTTCTAAACATAAAAAACTGGTTTTTTAACATTTTTATCATCGCATGTATCCAAATTCCTACTCAAAGTGTGTAACAATAATTCAAAAAAAAAAAATCCGTACAAATTTCTTGAAATTTAAGCTCTTTAGAAGTATAAAAGCTTCAGTGGAAAAAAGCTCATAATCGGAGAAATTCTCTGGCTATTAAAAGAAAAAATGTTACGAATTTGCGCTAGGAAAGAGCTCTTAAAAAATGCAATTAAGATGGTCCTCGACACTTTTTTTGTAAAAAAATATGTCGGTTTTTTGCACGCAATGAGAAAAGTCTTGCCACCCCTATTCTAGTAGAATACATTTTTTTAATTTCTATTCCCTTTGTATTTGTTTCATAAATATTGTCACTTTTTAATTTATTCTTTTATGTTGTATTGCTTCAAAATTACGATTCTTCTTAATAAAACACCGTTTCTTTAAAATATAATAAAAACATTGTTAACATTTCTTAGATCCTGATGATGAACTGATGTTCGAAATATATAGATAAAAAAAAACCTAAGAAACGGTGATTTATTAAGAAGAATCGTAATTTTGAAGCAACACAACATAAAAGAATAAATCGTAAAATTGAAACCGATTCAGCAACACAAAAATAAAATTGATAATTTTATCAATAATCCCTTAAATATTATCAATTTTTTCATTGAATATAAATTTTTTAAAGCTATTTCTCTCAATGTACTTTTGACTTATTCTATAGTTGTTGCTAAAAAATCTGTTGTTTATTCATGTCTTTGTACTGCAACAATTTTACAACTTCCTCTTTTTGTTGCCAGTAGTATTCTATTTTCAACGCTATTTTAACTTCTTTTGTCTTAACTTCCGTTTGAGCTGCCTGGGTAAAGGCAACGCCTGTTATGCCTAGATGCATACTAGCTGTATAACTGAGTGTGTGGTAGTCACTCCAGGGCTGTCATTGGTTTTGATTTTTCTTTTCCTTCTCTGTTTTGTTAGGATGTTTTGCTAGTATAGGCAAAATAGAAATCCTTTATTATACAATAGACTGCTGGCCTTTAGATACTTTATTAAGCCGGCAGTCATTTATTCTACACTTTGACACTTTGTTTGTAGCATTTTGTTTTTTGAGCACATTGTTCTATTAATGGGTGTGCAACATTTATTTAAATTCAAAATTATTGCAAAATAAATATGAAATCTTATATAAACAACAAATTGTTAGGTTTGTATTTAAGACCAGATTTATTTACAGCAAAATTTTCACTAAGGACTATAATAAATTCTATGCTCATTAGCAATTCCTTTAGGACGTCGTTACCAAAGCAACTTGTTCTCTTCAAAATTTTAGAATTTATTTACACAGTTTTATTTCTTAGTAATAATTTGAATGGTAATAACGAAATACAATAAGTGACAAAAAATTAAGTGATATTTGAGAGCAGTCTAATATTGAAGTTAAAAAAACTGAAATAAAAAACGTTAGAAAGAGGAGAAAAAACTTGTTATTATTAAGTGTACTCAGTTTTGGCCTATAACGAAATTTTGACTTGAAAATGAACCCATATAATATTCTTAGCCAATTCATTATCCTCCTCCAATTTTGCTTTTTATTTTAAATTCTAATATGCAGCAAAAAAAACTAATTAGTTACGAATGAGCAATATTTTTTAGATATCACTCATACTCACAGTTCTTAGACTAAAAAGCTACATATAGAAATTTTGAATATTTTTGGGCATAGAGCTGCATGAATGTCTTGTAAAACATTCGCAAAACATTTGTTTTACAACAAAAGCATTTTTTGTAAACATCGAAAAAAATATAGCTACGCTGATAGAAATAAACTTGTAAAAATAGCAAAAAAAAGTTACTATAAATTAGTTAAAAAATTACGTTGCAGAAAAAACTGCTAAAATTAGCAGATTTTTTTTTTACTAAATATTGGTAATATAAGAATAGCAAAAATAAATCTGTTGAATTAACAAATACCTAGTCATATTTAAGCTAAATTTTAGTTAATTAAAAGTAATAAAATAATCTGCAAAAATCAGCGAAAACATTTACTAAATATAAGCAGACAAAAAATCATTAAAAAATGTGAAATTTTTAGTTTTTTCTTTTAATGCGAATAAAAGTCTGCCCTTATAAAATCAGCAAACTACAATTTTTTTAGCAAAAATTTTGAGTTGATTTCATCAAAATAAACTATTATTTGCATTCTATTAAATTTGAGGTAAATATAACAAAAATGCTGTTAATATTACAGTTTTTGTTTGCTATTTTTAGTCTACAAATACTTAGTAACCGTTTTTGTTAATTTTATAGAGTAAAATGCTATTTTCAATTACCGAAAATTAACATCGAATATAACTAAAATTTTGTAAAGTTAACCGATTTATTTTTGTTGTTCTTATTTTATTAATATTTAGCAAAAACATCTGCTAAATTTAACAGTTTTTCTGCAAGGGAATTTTTAACTAACTTTTAGTAGCTTTTTCGCTAACTTTACAGGTTTATTTTTATGAGTGTACCTGTGAAAAAAGTTAGCATTTTTGTTGCTACTTTTAATATTAAAAATCGTCAAAGCTGGCAAATCATTCACGCAGACCTTTAATACATACTAGAGATGACAACGTAAGTTAATTATGACTCATACTCACTAACACTCACGAGCAAAAAATTCAACTTACGCATAATCTCCCGCAAACAATTTTTCTACTCACACTCGCTCACGTGAGTAGATTCGGACTTTACTCAAACTGACAAGTGATTACGACAATTCAAAAAACAAAATCTAGACGAAAAATTTTAATTGTGAAAATTAAGGTAATTTGTAATCAAAATTGCCCTGAATATTTAATTTGACTATATATTTTGTATTTTAAAAACCCACAAATCCTAAATCGGTGAAAAAAATTAAAGAAAATATTTATTTAAAGCAAAGAAAGTTTGTTTGTTAAATATTACTCACGCACACTCACACAAAAAGTAGACTCACGTACACTCACAAAGAGTTTTTTCCTACTAACACACTCAATCACGTTCATATGCGTACCATTTTGTTTCACCCAAACTCAAGCGTTACTCACATTAATCACGCTTAATTCTGCTCACTTGTAAATCGCTAATGCATTCTACTTCAAACTGTGGTCGAAATTAGGCGCTAAAATTATTTAAATTGGAATTTTAGATATTTAAATTGCTTATCTAACAAAATAATTAAAAAAAATATGTTTTTTTTTACATTCACGTTAGCGCGAATAAAATTTTGTTTCACTCCCAGCCACGGGTTAGTCACATTAATTACGCAAAATTCTGCTCACGTATAAATCTCTAATGCTTTCTTCTTCCAGCAGTGATCGAAATTTGGCACTGAAAACATTTAAATAGAGTTTTTAGTAACTTTAGTTGCTTTTCTTACAAAAAACTTAAAATAATTTTTTTACATTCACAAAAATATTAAAAACATTTTGCCAATGAAATTAAAAAATCGTCGCTGACAGATTTGTGTGCAATTTGATAAGCTAAAACACAAAAAAGAAGTTTTTTAAATCGGTTAAGAATTGTAGCCTGAAATGTTATTTGTTAAAAAAGTGCTTTTATGAACACTATACGTATGAGCAATATTTATTACTAATAAATAGCACTCATACGTACAGTGGTGCCAAACCTACAAAAAAAGTTTTAATCCATATACAACTTTTAAACTATTGTTTAAATCGAAATACTATGTTGTGGTATAGACATTCAAAATATCAAATTTTAAGACACCCTGTTACAACACAGAGTGACATTAAGGGTGTCAAAATTTAACACCTCGAGCTGGCAAATGTTTTAAAAACGTGCAAATTTTTTAAATATAACCTTATTTTTTATTTTTTTTATTTTTTTTGTAATCTCCATAGAAACATTTTGAATATTTTTGGACATGCACTCTACGTCCAGCATTGGTCGAAATTTGTCACTTAAAAAATATAATAAAATTATGATTTCAGAATTAAAACAAAAATACAAGTTACTGTTTTTGCTTTAATGTAATTATTAAAATATTTTAATTTGAATTTAATATTTGCTTAACAGAAAAATCAAGCCTAGTAACCCGATGAAACTTTCCAACAATATAGAAAAAGGTTTTATTTTTTTTTTTTTTTTTTTTTGAAGTAAAAAAAATATTATAAAAGTGTTGTATCGTTTTTAGACAAATCATTTACACAAAATATGTGTTTTTCTAATAACCGCTAACTTTCATTAAATTTTAATAATTATAAACGTCAAAATTTTTCTGTAAATTTGTCTATATTTAATAAAATATATATACTTTATTCGAAAAATTAAAAAATAAATATTTTATTATTCGCATAGTATACGACAAGATATTCTGTAAGTTTAATACCATTTAACTTTTTTTTAGTTGCACAGTTGTATCAATAATCGGGATTCCTATATTTTCATATATTTTGTTAAAATACACAGTGCAAGAGTGAAAAAATGCACGGACTCTACACTATAGGTTCGATTGTACTACCAAAGGTTAGTAAAACCCTGTACTCGGTTTGGCCAGTTTGACTACCAATTTTTTTTTATGGACCTCAAAAGATTTTAAAAATCAGTGCACCACTCAAAAAAAGGCGTCCTCAGTTTTTGGCCAACAGCTAATTCAGACTTGATGATATTGCTTAACTATATTTGTCAGTAATGTAGTGAAGAGTCTACTGAACAAATTTTATAAACCTTTTATGTACATAAAATCATTTTTTCCTTTACTTTTAAAAAAAGAATGGGAGAAAATTATTTTTTTTTAGCTTTTTTCAGCATAACTTACGGGACTCATCATTTTTCACTAACAATATATGACAAAATTGTAGCCACTGTAAATCTGAACAACTTTTTTAAACATATCAATACAATCTGAATGTGTCTAGGCATCCGAAATGGCTTACAAAGAGCAATTTGTACCTTATAAATAGTCGTTTTTGACTAGACTACACTTTTATTGCATTTTTGTTTGCTTTCTTCACTAACGAAAACAGTATTGGCAGTCAAACTGGCCAAACCGAGTACAGGGTTTTACTAACCTTTGGTAGCTCAATCGAACCTATACTGTCGAGTCCGTGCATTTTTCCAAAAGTCTTCATTTGTTGCACAGTGATATTGTTCTACCACAAGTCAAAAAATTTAACATGATATTGTCATATTTGATTTTAATTGTTGCCCTTCAAAAAGTTTAATCATTTTCATGATAGACATCACAATTGTTTCATTTGTACAAATTGTAATACAGCAAACTCAAATACATGTACTGACATACAAAGTATATCGACATGTAAAATTGTTGTTTTATAAATAGTTTTGATTTTATAATTACTGTTACCAGATCAGGCAGTTTATACACTAAGGTAGACAAAAATATTAGGCCAATTATCTTTTTCTCTTGCGGAAAACTGAAGATTTGGGTGATGCCAATGAAACAATTGTATACCCTATCATGAAAATGATCAAACTTTTTGAAAAATAATAACAAATGACATCTAATATGACAATATCATATTAGATTTTTGGACTTGAAGTAAACAATTATTCTAACTAAATATATGATAACTTTTTCATTTCGTACACTAAAATTAAATATCCTGCAAGATTCCAAAGCGTTGACATTAATTTAACATTAATTTATTTTTATTTTTTTCGGAAAATTATAAAAAAAATATAGAATATGTGAGCGTCTTATGGGGCACATACGCTGAACCACAAGGTTTGGTAGTTTCATCAGCAAAAATTGGTAACACTTTAAAAGACGTATACGTAATCTTAATTCGTTACATGTTTATATGTGTTGTACGGGTTATACGTAGTTTCTTTCAACAAATTCGAACAAAATAAACATTTCAAAATTATTTTGCTGAACTTACAGTTATTAGTATCAACATGTTTGAATATTTAATATAAAATATAAGTTTTCCATCATAACCGTTATATTTATAGCTGACATCAACTTGGCGAATTTACCACATATTTATGTGGTTCAGTTTGACCAATGTGAGTTATTTTGGAAATCTTAAAAAAAAAGAAATATAACGAATACAGATAATTTATGTTCTAATAATATAAATTACAGTTAAGATGTAAAATATTAGATAAAAAAATAAGTTTTATAAAAAAAAAAAAAATTGGTTTAGTAAAGACAGCGATTTAAAAAGTTGGCAAATGCTCTTCCTTCTACCCACCTTAAAGTCTCCAACTTAGATTATTTGTAAGCGCTTACAAAAAGTATATAATATATAAAAAAACAAAAAAAGTTTTCAATTTATTTTTTGATCTATTAAACATCCTTTATTGCTTTTACCAAATCACGATGGTCCATGGCTGTCGTTGACGGTTTTTGATGTATTTTCACGGAATGTCTCTTAAATGAATTAAAAAAGTCACATTTACAAAATATTCTACTAACACAACATAAATACCTTATGTCATTGCTTAAATTACTATTGCTTTTCTACATAATACTATCAAAACTTCACTCCAAATTGAACATATTCTCAAAAATGTGCATTAATTTAAAAATGTTGCATTTTTTTGCGTTTATTAGTTCGCCGTTCAAAAGATAAGTCAATGAAACCTATCCTTGCATAATTACCAAATTAAAAATGTTAACTAGAATAATTTTTCAAAACAAAACACGAACAAAGAACAATGTTTTCGATAAATTTTCTCAACAGCTATTCAAATACAGCTTACGTTAGTTCGAAGCCAAAACACGCATTATGTATAATGTCTTATAATTCATTATTATAGGAAATAAAAATAAAATTAACTACTTCGCCCTTATTACCACACTAGCACTATGTCTTATGCAATTTGTAAATTAAAAAGAAAAAGGTGTGTTAAAATTAATTGTCTGTAAAGTAAATTCTCGTAAGATCATTACGATTAAATTTCTAATCTTTTTTTTTGTCACTCACTGTATATTTAATTCTGATTAGATATAATATTTACAACCTACAATTACTTTACCAGAAAACACTTAATAAAGTTGTTCTTAAGTAAAGATTTTTACAACAAGCCATTGAAAAAAAAAATCACACACAAACTTTTAGCAATTTAACCAGAAGCCAGACTAATTTTTGTAATGTTCATAATTTGTTTAGAGAATTTCACATTAAAAAAAAAAACGCGAAAATTAAAATCTTTATTAAAAATTGATACCAATTAGTTTGGTAAATAATATGAAAATTTGTTTTAATTGAAAAAAATCAATTAACTATACTTGTAGGTTGTTGTACTAACGTGTAGTTATAACACCATGATGTTGTTTCTTTACGTTAAACGATCTTATAAATTATAGTTTGTTATGCTTGTTCTTTTTTATGGTGTTTCATGTTGCAAAGCTAAAAAAACAAAAAAAAATATTTAACCCCATGTGGTCTTGCCAACACATGTTTAAACTATTAAATTTATGAAGACTTAACATGCTAAAGCCTAAGCCTAAAACAATAATACCAGAAAAGCAAACTTTAAAGACTAACACGAAAAGCTATAATAACATAAAAATATAATGCCAAACTCAACAACATTTCAGACATATTGGGCTCTCCTTTAAGCCAAGCACCCATAATAATGTTAAAACATGAGTCGCTATAAAATTCGAACATCATCAGCTAACATGCTTATAGTTAATGGAAGATCAGCATGTGTAAATGGCTCTAGCGAAATGTTACCAATATGGAATTAGTTTGTCTATGCTCTATTAACATTTTTAGTTTAGAGACTAGTTAGGAGCCACATAATTGAGTTGTTGGGAAAAAATGACATGGTAAAGTTAAGGAAATGTTTATTTTGTTAAATTTGGTTTGGTTTGGTTTTAGATAAAACTGCACAAAGAAGAAGCTCTAACGCAAAAGTGCAAACACTTAAAATGTTTTTTCTTGTTTATGTGTTTCAGTTGTCTCAGAACAACTTTGCGATAAAAAATCAAAATCTTTGATCGAGCATTTTTTTTGCAAAAATCTGCTTTGAATTAGCAAAAATACTATACCATTCTACCTAGTGCAGAAACGGTAATCACATATCATTATTTTTTGAACTACCAGTAATGACTCCAAATTACACATATTTTTGATTTTGGGTAAGCTGAAAAATAATGACATTTTGTGCAAGTAAGTTTTTATCTATCAAATATAATAAGCCGAGATAGCTGTGATGGATAGAGCGGTTGACTGAGAACCTGGAGTCCTAGGTTCAAAAGTCGTGTAGACACATTTTATTTAAAAAAAAATTGTAATAAAAAAAAATAATTTTTATTAAATTAAGTTCTTTGCATATTTATTTTAAAACTTATTATTTGTGTCCATACTGGAAATAATATAGGTAACCACATATTTTTTGATTTTTCGTTAGTAATGATATGTCACTATTTTGTAAATACTTGCCATTACCTTTAAATATATTACCTTTAAATATATTTAGTAAATCGATAGATATAACTATCTTTAAAATACTTTTTCTGAGTATCAACCATTTTTGTATAGTTTTTTTTTTGATACAAATGTGAAAAAAGGAAACGAAGAAAACTGGAGCCATTTTTG
Source organism: Delia radicum (assembly GCA_021234595.1). Lineage (NCBI taxonomy): Eukaryota > Metazoa > Arthropoda > Insecta > Diptera > Anthomyiidae > Delia > Delia radicum. The sequence goes on from CM037855.1 coordinate 30,889,043, forward strand.
TCAACACCTTTTTGATCCTATAAATATGATTACACTTGTTGTTATCCTTTTTCACATATTCAAATTTAACCAAAATCTGAAAGATTTATTCTGTAAATTTTCTAGGGGGTATTTTTTTTTTTTGGTCAAAAAAGGAAATGTTAGGCCTATATGAATCAAATTACACTCGATAGCAAAAGTCTGCGTACACTAGTTTTGTCTAACAAAAACCACCAAAAAATGGATTAAACATTGTATTTTATAAAACAAAATATTTTTTTATTATTAAGTTTACTTTAGTCTATTAATATAATACAAAAGTTAATTATAAATAATCCACGGTTAACAACAACAAAACAAAAAACTAAATTATTAACTAAAAGCCAAAAGCAAAAGTCTGCGTACAATATTATTTTAGGTTAGATTTTTTACTAAATTTAAATTTTTAATAACTAGTGGGGTATCCCTTGCGTCTCAGCACTTCTGCTAGTCTTTTGGGCATCGATTGTACCAATTTTGCAGTTTCAGCAGATGTAATTTTGTCCCATTCTAGCATCATAACCTCTTTGAGCATAGTTTTTGAAGTTATTTGGTGGTTACGTATTTTTTTTTCAAGCAAATCCCAGAGATGCTCAATTGGGTTGAGGTCTGGTGATTGGGGGGGGGGGGGGGGGGGGAGTTTTTAATTGTTTGCGTGTATTATAAATCAACCAAAGCTTCACAATATCTGCGGTGTGCTTAGGGTCATTATCTTGTTGGAATAGATAATCATCTTGGAGGCCCAATTTTATCGCACTTTGCTTTAAATTACCTTTTAAAATTTCTAGATAACCTCTCTTATCCATCGTAGACTCAATAAATTGCATCTGTCCAACTCCATTTGCCGCCATGCACCCCATACCATTACACCTCCACCCCCATGTTTCACAGTACCACTCAAATTTTCTTTATTAAGAGCTGTACCAGCTTTTCTCCAAACTATTTGTCTTCCCTTGATTCTGAAAATACAGAACTTACTTTCATCTGAAAAAATTACCTTTTCCCAGAACGATTGAGGCTTGTTTATGTACTCCTTCGCAAAAGCTAGTCTCTTTTTTCTATTGATAAGGGAAATATATGGCTTCTTCCTGGCTACACGTCCATGATAACCATTTTTTTTTTGAGAATTCTTCGAATTGTGTCTGTAGAAACTGATTTTTTGAATTTGACTTCGACATCCATGGCCAATTTCGAGGCAGCTACTTTAGGGTTTTGCTTCACCGAATAAATCACAGACCTTGTTTCTCGTTCGGATAGCTTGCAAGGACGACCAGATCGCGGTTTTGATACAAATGCATTGTTTTCCTTATACGCGTTTACAACCCTTTGAATAGAGGAATGTGTTCTACCAACTGTATCGCCAATTTTTCGAAAACTATTTCCCTTTTTCCACAAATTAACGATTATTTCTCGTTCTGCTGGATTAATCTCGTTTCCCTTGCGAGTCATGGTTATTTTTTACAAAAACTTTTTTTAAAACTTATAAATATTCACTCAAATAAAAATATAACGTAAATAACATTTAAATTGCAAATATATCATGGCTAACTTCATTTTCTATTTTTTGTACGCAGACTTTTACTTTACTAGATATGTTACTTGTTCCAATAAAAAATCGGTATTACAAGAGCAATCGATTTTTATGGTTTGTATTAAATTCTAAAACCTCTATTAGGAGTGAGACTAACTAAAAACTGGAAAAAAAGTTTAAAGTTTTTACCATATATTGCCATTTTGTGCATCAAATCTTTGCATAACTAACTGTACGCAGACTTATGCTGCCATGGTACATAAAATAATATTTTTTATCAAATGCAATTTTTTTTACAGCTTTATTAGTTTTTTGTTTTTATATAGTACATCGAGATTATTTTTATGTTATTTTCAATTTATACTGAGCTTTCAACCTCCGTTTATTTACAAAAATAAAGCAAATCAAACATATTAGCTAGGTTGATACTAGTATTTCGATCTGGCTAAAGATCTCACCACAACCCGAAGTTTTAGAAAAGTTAGAGCCTCCATAATAGGCAGAAATTTAACAAACAAACCTATTAATAATCAATTTTGCTCCATTTTTTTATAAATATAAAAGCTATACAATATTGTAGCCATATATTAAATTAAGTTCCATGGGTCTTCTTTGTCACCAGGCCACTAAGGGTTATTTATTTTATAAATAAAAGTAAAGATATTTATAGTCTTTTAAAATCTAAGTGATATTTTTCCGATAATTATGCAAACTTTAATGAAAGCATTCAAAGTTTGTTCAACTTTTGACAAAATAATCAATTTTCATAAAACGTCCTGTAAAAAAGTCGATCCACATACGAACGCGAATTATAATTTTTGTAATTTATTTTTTTCTTTAATTAAAACTTTTATTTTATAAAAATATCAATTGACATCTTTAAATTAGACATTTTAAAAAATCTTTAAATTATTTAAAAAAAAGTCTTGCATTTTTATCAAATTCTTTAGTCTTTTTTGATTTTAGGCCAAAGTGGGTTAATGAAAGCCGATTAAGTCAGAAATCCTTATCTGAATAATACTGATATGAATAAATGAAATACAAAATAAAAATTTTCATAGCATCGAATTTTGGGAGTTTTTAATAAAAATGCAATTTTTAAAAAAAAAAAAAAAATACCGTTTTTGGCCACAATTCGTCATGGGTTAAAGGTTTAAAAAAAATATAAGAGTAAATCCTACTATAGGCGCTACGAAATAACCCCCAATGAAATAACACCCAAACGAAAAAATGAATGAAAAAAATGAAATAATACCCGAAAGAAATGAAATATTCCCCAAAGGTGAAAATGAAATAACACCCAAAATTTGGGGGTTGTTTCGTAATGAAATAACTCCCAAAGGAAGAAATGAAATAACCTCCAATGAAATAAGCTCCAAAGAAATGAAATATGTCCCAAATTTTTTTTATTTTTTGTCCAATGGAGGAGAAAACCCCTAAGAGCGGCCGCAGGCCGCCACGCAGAAAAACTAACAAATATTAAAAAAATTCACTTTTAGCAAAATGAAATATCCCCCAAAAAATATGAAATAACCCCCAAAATAATTGCATATGAAATAATCTCCAAAGAATTTAAATTTTGGGCTTTATTTCATTGGGGGTTGCTTCATAGTGAAATAATCTCCAAACCGTAAGATGAAATAATCCCCAAAAAAAATGAAAAAACCCCCAAACAATTTTACACAATTTTTTTGGGGGTTATTTCATTTTTGACCGTTGGGGGTTATTTCGTAGCTCCCCTACTATAGGGTAGAAGATGGCAGTTTCGCTACTGGGCCACCCCCGACTTTCGTTGTATTTAAAAGAGTTATTAAAATATTGTTTACCATGATTTGTGCAGTTATTGATCATCTTTAATGTTACCAAGTAATACACTTATACTGTGCACGTGGTGGAGGATAGATGTATTTTGTATTTTTTTTTTTTTTTTTTTTGCTGCCAACAAAATAATGAAGGGATAGTATATTTGGAATAACTTTTTCATTACGCGTATTAAAGCAAAATGCCCTTTAATATTTCGTAGCGTTGATATGAAATTTTTAAAATTAATTTTTAAAAAGTGTAAAAAAATGTTATTCTGTGATCTGCTGATCATGGAGCACATACGCCAGACGTATTATATATTAATTATATTAATTCGATTCATGGTTATATGTGTTGCACGGGTCAGGCATAATTTTCTTTCAACAAATTCAAAGGAAATAAACTTATTTGAAATTGTTTTTTTTTTTTTTAGTTACAGCTATTGATACCAATTTTTATGATTATTTAATTTAAAGTAAAAGCTTTCCACCGGATCCGATAAATCCATACATTCAAAAAAAAAAAAGTTCGTAAAGTCAGCAAAAACTTTTTTTGAGTCAGCAAAATTTTAGCCAGAAGGGTGCCCGCAAAAAATTTGAAAATGTCAGCAAATCAGCTCGCTAACTTTCAGCAACAAAATTAGAAGATTCAGCAAAAGTATTGCTAACACTTAGTTGATTCAAAATTAATAAGTCCTTGCTAAAAGTCAATAAAATTTTAGCTGAATATTAGTAGACTGAAAACAACTCAAACAATTTTTAGCAAGTTTATATTTTAGTTAATTTATTCGCAAAATTCTTAAACATATTTTTGTGTTTCTTTTAAAAATAATTTGCAATACGTTTCGAAATGCAAAAATGGTCATAATCCCACATTGATGACACGAATTATCTGAAAATATATAGAAAGAATTATATGTAACATAAACCAATTATTTTTTAACTACTTACATCAGTGGTTGTCTAGACGATATTATCTTTCTAGAAACAAAACAAAAAGAAATAGAAAAATATGAAATATACAACCTTTTTTTACAATAAGAAAACGGAAACAAACAAAATTGCCTAAGCTGTGTGTTCTTGTCATTCGCTTTAGTCTGTCTACCTGAACGTATATTTATTTGCAATTTGACTGCACTACATTAATAAAAACTGTAAAGATTTAGTTTACAGACATACATGTAATCTTTATTAAATTTAAATTCTCTATTTTGTCTTAAATTTAATTCGTATGCAATAACTTTGACAAGCCGTAGACAACACAAAATTTAGGGTTTTTTAATCCGCAATTTATATGTATGAGATACGCATTGTTGGCGTCCTTTTGTTTTAATATGTATGAAAAGCAGCTACAAAAATGTTGCATGCTTAATTTTGTTTATATATCTTAATAGAGTTTTAGGTTTTAGTAACATTTTTAAAGTCTGCTACATCTTGACATGCCGCGACATCTACTTCTTTCTGCGTATTTTTTTCAATAAGCTTGTCATACACATTTTTAATGTGCTTATCAGCACATTTTTTTTAGCAAAATGAATTAGTAAAACATTAGTAAAATATTAGCAAAACATTAGTTCAAAATGTGCTAAAGTTTTGGCTAAAAACATAATTTCAGCAAAAAATTTTGCCGAAAAATAGTATACTTGATTTACAAGACGTTTTGCTAACTTATCTACTTACTTATTTTTTTGGGTGCAGCTAAAATATTTGCAACATCAACTTGTCGAATATACCATAAAGGTGGTTAGTTTAGCCGATTTGAGTTACTTTGGAAATCTTAAAAAAAAAATTTATAATTAATAGGGTGAGGCGATTTGAACAACTTAATGGGCGCATCGCGTTTCTGATTCTTGGGATTGTACTGAGCAAAAAACTCCACTAGACCATACGTCTACGGTAAAACTCGAGCTTCCACATTTTGACTTTTTAGCCGTATTTTGTGAAAGTAACAATGTGTGGGATGGACATATCTCAGGAAGTAGGAGAAGCTTATCCAAGATTATGGTAACAATATCTTCTTTATTTTATGGTATCAATCTCTTCTTCTCTAGCAGATTAATGCATCAATCATATTTGTGGGTGGGGTTTAAGGGGTTAATTTTTAATTTCAAAATAGGGGTTTTTTGCCGTAAAGTCAAAATGTGGTAGCTCGATTTTCACCGTAGACGTATGGTCTAGTGGACTTTTTTGCTCAGTACAATCCCAAGAATCAGAAACGCGAAGCGTTCGTTAAGATTTTTTTCCTTCCATACTAATCGCCCAACCCTAATAATTAATAATGAAAACTTATGTTTTAAACATACAAATTTAAGTTAAAATGTGTACGATTTTAAATAAAAAAATAATCTTTCTCAAAAAAAATTGTTTAAGAAACGACAGCTCTTTAAAAAAAAAAAGTGGCTAAGGCTCCCCCTTTTACCCTACACCCAATTACCGTTGTTTATTACAATACAATACATCACATAGTATGACATTTGGCAAAATAGAAAATAAAATAATCTAAACATGATTGAAAGCAATTGAAAAAAAAACAAAGAAATTATTGGTATTATAATCTAACCCACAACCACACAATTCATTTTAAGGCATTTAAGGAAATCTAAACAAACCAATCATCACTAAAATGAAATGAAGAAAATTGCAAAAAAAGGAAAACCCACCACCACTAAAGTCATCATCATCATCCTCTTCCGCACCGTCATCACTACCACCCACCCATAAGTTTATTCACAAGTAATCAATTGTATAAAGAATTTTATATTTACTCTTATACAATACTTATTAAGTATTTTTGGCAATATTATCTACAATACAATTACATGTTTAAAACATGCAATATCAGGCACAAACATATTTATGGCTGTCTATATGTGTTATTTTTTTGGTGTTGTTGTTGTTGTATTCTGAAGTAAATAAACAATCATCATAAAATTATTTTGCCCTCAGGTTGATAAATTAATTTTCCATACGCACAACAACAAAAAGCAACAACAACAACAGCAACAACAAAACGTAACAACACAGAACAACAACACAGAACAGCAACAAAAACAACAATACAGGAAGGATAAAGTGCAGTACTGGCTTTATGATGATTTTTTTTTTTTTGCTTTTGAATGAATGAATATTTTGTTGATGATAGTAACGATGATTATGATGATGATGATGATGCTGCTGTTGTTGACGATGATATAGTGTAAATGATGTGATTTCTATAGTTTATTAAGGAGGAAACTATCGAAAAGTGATGCTAACTTTTTGAAAGAAAGAATATATATTCGCATCAATTAAAAAGCGCTAAATTAAAAAATTGTCCTCCGGCCAGTACATCGGAAGAGATGATATATTTAAATTTTTCACGAACGGCCAAATAGGGAGAAAAGGCTTTCTTGATGGTATGTCTTATCCCTTTTGGCTAAAAACTTGAGACTTAAAATTTGTTTTCTAGAGTATGATTAGCAATATGCCAAAAAAATGTAATTTTTCATTTTAAAGCTATGAATTCCGAATGATTTTTTATACTTTAGAGTGTCACTTACTTGCCCTAAAACAGAAATTTAGGATGGCCTTTAAAACTTGAATTTTTTAACTTTTTACACACAGAGAAATAAAGTGCCAACCGAATTAAAAAGTGTATTTTAATGGTAACAACTCATAAATTCAGTTAGTACAACGATATTTACATTAGACTTCTGAACATTTTGGATTTTGCAACTAAAATTCAGTCGATATAACCGAGCTTTGTTGTGAAAACTAATGTTGAGTAGTACCAACCTACTGAAATACGTAATAAAAGAATTTCAGTCGAAGTAGCCGAATTTCAGTTGGCAAACAGCTAAATTTTTCTCTGTGTGTATGAATTTAGCGCATTATTTATGTTAACAGCTACAAAATTAATGTTTTTATTTGTTGGATAGTTAGATTGGGTAGTAATCTTCCGTTTTCGGATATTGTTGTAATAGTTCACTGAGAAAAACAAATGACAACAACAAAACTTGGAAATAAGAAAATATTACTGCTAACATTTAACGGGGCACGAATTGGGCTGAATATTATGTCTTTCCATTCAACATATTTGTTAATGACTTCAAAACTAAAAATTTTCGTTGCTGCGTGACGATCGCATTTTTCGTTTACAAAAACATTTGGAAAATGTCAAAAAAAAGCGGAAAAATTTAAAAAAAATTTGTTCTTTTCACCATCATTCACATATAACTTTTGAAGTAGGAATGTAATCTGCAAGCACCACGGCAGGATTTTAGATATTATAGCCATTAAGAACTATCTTGACTTTAAAGGCACAATATTTATATTTAGCCCAATTTGTGCCGTATAAAAACCATTAAAGCCTATATTCGGCAAATTTATATTTGCAAATATTATAAGTTCATATGTTCAGCAAAAATACTCGCCAAAGTTGAAAAACATCATAGAGTCGAATTCTGGAAATTTAAAGGTCAAAATTTTTATTTTCTTCAATAAACTAAAAATAACGGCAATTTTGCAAATAACGGAATTATGAAAAAGTAGCGGAACAAAAGTTGCTGCTGAAGCCCTAAAGAGCCATTTTCAACAATAAAAAAGTTCTTTTTTTCGCAAAAAGTCGATTTTGGCATATTGCTATTTGCCATATGATAAAGAATAGAATGTAGTCAAAATGGAAATTAAAAAGAGAAAAGGGATCACAACTAACACTAATTCATTGATAAGGTCCTTTTGGAGTTTTCGCCAGGATTGTGGTAAAAGTGAGGATTCAAAATGGCAAAGACTACCGCATAATGGACCTACTTTCTTTTATGAATTTGTTTTGAAATATGTGCTCACTGTTAGGCTAATTTTTGAAATGTTCCCTAAGAACATGGAAGAACATGTTCGCTAAGAATATCATGGATCAAAAGCGTTAAAGTAACCTCCTTAATGAGTTTCTGTCCTGCGCGGTTTGGCTTTAAACGTTAAATTTTAAATATGTGTTTGGAGTATGGGCTAATTAGGTGATAACTTTCTTTACGTATTTTCAACGACTTTCTCAAAACGCTATTGGCATAATAACCCTTATCTTAAAACATGTGTTCCATGGAGTATTTGTTAACTCACTTTGTAAAAAGCGGTATAAAAACGGGAAAAGCTCCCCATTAACGGCCTGCTCAAACCGCTTTGTCTAAAACCCTAAACTTTTTGGGTAAAAATTATGGTTCAAAATGGAAAACAAATTAACAGTCATTAACCGCCAGCCTTAGCAAGAAGTCTGATATTTGAAATGTATGTACACTTAGGACAGTTCTGCTGTAAATATCTGTAGTTGTTTGAGTAGTAATAATGTGTCTTTATTTTTAAGTGTAAAAGCAGTAATTTGTAGAACAAATTCAATTTTAATTGACTACATATGTAGTTCATTTAAAAAAAAACAAACCACATCAAATTACTGTATTATGATTTTGTTTTAAACAGTAGTTTTTCTATTTAAAATATTTTGGTACAATTGAGGTTAATTTTTTGAACAGTAAAAAACAAATGACAATGTTAATTAAATTTAATGAAATGTAAGTCGTACTTTTTTCAAATGAAATTTTTTTACCTACATGATACTTTAAGTGTATACTACACTCAAAAAAATAAGTTAGTAGAAAAGTTAGTAAAACATCTTGTAAATCAGGTATACTATTTTTCAGCAAATTTTTTGCTAAAATTATGTTTTAAACTAAAATTTTAGCTATACTTATTCAGCAATTAACTGTTTTGAACTAATGTTTTACTAATATTTTACTAATGTTTTACTAATTTATTTTGCTAAAAAAATTGTGTGGATTAGCAAATCAATAGTGTGAACGACAACCAGACTAAAAGATATACTCAGAATGAATTAGATGTCGCGGCATGTCACGATGTAGTAGTGACGAGGAAAATTTTACTAAAAACTACAACTCTAGTAAGACATAATACAAAAAAATCAACCATGGAAGATTTTTGTATCTGTTTTTCATACATAAAACAAAATTGTGGATTAAAACATCTGAAATTTTGCGTCGTCACCGGCTTGTGGAAGTAATTGTGTATTTATTAAATAAAACACAAAATAAAATATTTATAATTAATAAAGATTAAATGTGTATTTGTAATCTAAATGGTTATACTATATATTAATAATCTTGTGTGGTCAAATTGCAAACAAATATGCAATAGGTAGACAGACTAAAGCGAAAGACAAAGACTTACATCTTAGGCAGATTTTTCATTTAGACAATATTTGATGTAAGTAGTTCAAAAATAATTTCGTTTATGTTATTTCTAATCTAGTAAGTGTTAGCAAAACTTTTGCTGAATCTACTAATTTTGTTGCTAAAAATCAGTTCGCTGATTTTTAATTCATAATAAATAATAACTTAGAATGAGCGCAAACTTTGTCAATATTTAACCACGCCTATTTTCGCCCCTTTTTTGAAAAATTTAAAAACTTTAAGTTTTGTTTGTCTTCTGTATGAGAACAAATACTGTTAGTTATGTATTTTCTTGCTAATATAGACTTTGCGTAGCAAATAATCGTTAAACCTGGTTTAAAAGCACTAGATTGGCATAGAAACTATCGACTGAATTTTTAAGACATTAAAGTATGTGTGTTGTTGCAAGAGTAGGAGTTTTAAGTGTAATCAATACAACCCAGTGTAGAATCGGTAATGACATGTCATTACTTTTCTCACTGTCAGTCATGACACCAACTTACTCTCTCATAATCTACTTTAACACAAATAAAAAGGACTTATTAATAACTAGTTAATTATTCCATTATTTTAATATAAAAAATAATGCGTTAAAGTTAAACATTAAACATAAAGTTACGACTTGAGGATTTTTTGAAAATCTCTATTTAGACTCATTATTTTTGTAAATCTAGTAAGTACATATATAACAACTTATTTTTGATTTTTTGTAAGCTGGAAAGTATTGACATTTTGTGCAAGCTAGTCATTTATGTTTTTATCTATCAAACATAACATGTCGAGATGGCTTAGATGGTAGAGCGATTGACTGCCAACCTGGAGTCCTTGCTACGAATCCCGTGTGGGCACATTTTATTAAAAAATAATTTTTTCAATAAAAAAAATATTTTTTTATTAAATTTAATTTTTTTGAAAATTTATTTGTAAACTCATTATTTTTGTCCATACTGGTTAGCATATAGGTGAATATATAGTTTTTTTGAATTTTCTTAAGGTATTTAGTAATGATATGTCATTATTTTGCGCCACAGCCCATATTAAAGTTATGAGATTTGTAATCACAATTGTAGGTACTTGACATTACCAAATATATACTTATACAAGGTGGCGCAAAAGTAATCCTCCTATCAGAAAATGCTATAAATTTTGACATTTGTGTAGTAAACACATGCGAAATACAAGTTAATAAACAATGTTACGCTACACTGCTCCAGAACGCGGAATATTGGTGACTATTTATTTGACCAATAATCGGTCGGTGACTTTGTCACAACGTGAATTTCGTCGCAGATTTCCTGGCCGTCCAACGCCTACTGGTGAAACACTGCGACGTTTATCCGCTCGCCTCGAAGAGACTGTCACAACACGAGATGCTGCCAGGCGTGGCAGACCCCGGAGTATATTGCTGCTGCAGAGAATATTGCTGCTGTAGCCGAGGATGTCATGGAAGCGCCGTCGACATCGACCAGACGACGTGCCACGCAAATGGGTATCAGTCGACGGTCTTCACAGCGAATTTTGGTACAAGATTTGAAGATGTTTCCGTACAAAGTCCAGACGGTGCATCAGCTGTTAGCTGCTGACCGCCAATCGCGTGTAACATACGCTCAAGCCATCCTTAATCACCACCAAGAGGAAGATGATTTTTCATCAAAAATAATCATGAGTGATGAGGCCCATTTCCATCTTAGCGGGTACGTAAATAAGCAAAATTTACGCTTCTGGGGCACTGAAAATCCGCGTGTAACCCACGAAGAGCCATTACACACCCGCTCAAAGTCACTGTATGGTGTGCTGTTTTCGCTGGAGGAGTCATCGGACCTTTTTTCTTCGAAGACGTCGCGGGCCAAACGGTTACTGTGAATGGTGAGCGCTACAGAGCAATGATCAACTAGTTCTTTTTGCCGCAACTTGATGAATTGGGATTGGAAAACATGTGGTTCCAACAGGACGGTGCAGCGGCACACACTGCACGTGCCACAACCGATATGCTGAAGGATGCATTTCCCGGGCGCCTAATCTCCCGTTTTGGCGATTTGCACTGGCCAGCAAGATCTCCTGATTTGACCGCTCCAGACTTCTTTTTGTGGGGCTTTTTGAAGTCGCGGGTTTATGTCAACAAGCCTCAGACTCTTGCAGCTCTTAAAGACAATATCCGTCAAGAATGTGAGGACCTATCGCCGGAAGTTTTGGCCAAAGTGATGGAAAATGCCATAAAAAGCGCTCAAATGACAATCAACTGTGGCGGCGGCCATTTACATGACATCATATTTTCGACTTGATGTAAAAAAAATTAAAATACCAAATAAAAATAATCCACAAGAAGAATCAAAGTTTTTCATTTTTTTTTTTTAATTACAGCCAAAAAACATCGGAAGGTTATTTTTGCTCCACCTTGTATAACCACTCATATGGTAAGACTTTCTACACTGGGTAGAGCATATATAATAGCATTGATAGCAGCTCAAAGCTGGAAAATTTAGATTGTGGCACTACTTATAGTACCCCCAATATACCCAAGATCGACTCTGTTCAAAATTTTAATATATCTATTTTAGGAAAACAATCTATACATTTTTATATAGAATTTTGTGTATAGAAAAATAGTTTTAACCTCACAAGGGAAAGTGGATTCAAATTTTGAATTAAAAACGTTCGTTATTTTTATTAATAAAAATTTATTAAAAAAAAAAAAAATGTTAAAAATAAGTTAATTTTTATTAATTTTTTTTAATTAAATCCGATCGGCTTCATACAATTTATTTTTTTCTCAGCTTTATATTCAGCAATAAAAATCGAGTTTTCCATCCCTGTCACATTAACCCTCTCACTACTGACTTTTTGTTTGTGCATATATTTCTATTTCTATTTTGACTTTTGGATTCTTATTTAGCGTCCTTAAATTAGAAAGAAAAGGGTTTGCTCATTTGCCCCCTTCCCCTCCTACCAATCAAAAAATGGGTTCGAAAATCAAATTCTCAGCTGATTTTGACCACTACAACATTCGAAGAACCAAAAATTATTTGGTTGGTTTTGTTTTGGCCATTAGATGAAGCTACGTGCCCAATTTCGAGATTCTAGCTTTGTTAGTATGCAATATACCCCAAACGCCCCTTTTTTCGGAGATAAAGGCTGACCAAAAAATTTTTACAAATATCGTCACTATATAGCCCAGATGAACAGTTTAGGCATATAATGATTTTTTTTTTCAATGACCAATGTCGTAATAAACATAATTAAAATTTTTTATATTTTCTTTTTGAATGTGTACACTGTAGTGTACAAGGGTAGTGAAAGGGTTAAATGTGTTAAAGGAGTTTTATTGAGTATCTTACATTTGCTTGTATTTAAGTAAGTGTTGTTTTCGTTTCGAAATGTAATAAATCTTTTGTTTAATCAAACATTTATTAGACTGAAAACCTAACAATTGATATACAGCTTACATAAATTGAAACTATATAAGAAGAAAAAAGATGAGTTTTGTGTAAGCATACTAGAGGTATTCACTTAACATATCCAATAACTGCACACAAATTTTTTGGTTAACCAAATTATTTTACAACATAGCAAATTTCTAACTGAACTATTACTTTTTATAGAAACTATTTAGTTTGTCTTTTTTTAGAAATGAATACCCTTAATAATAAATACTATTGTTCCTTCTACTAAAATTTATGATAATTGGAAAATATTTTGCTTAAATAGAAAATAAAACACAGAACGACCATGTTTTATTTTCTTACCAACCAACATAAATTGAATTTTTTCTTTATAGTCTTTTCATATCTAACGATTGATCTTTCAAATGAGAATATGTAGAATTTTTTGCCAAAAAAAAAAAAAAGTGAAAAATAAATAAAAACTTTTAATATTAATCTTCCTCAAATTGAATGAAAACTGTTTTAAAATAGTTTAACTTAATTTTGCTTAAAAGTTAATTTTGTAATTAAAAGTTATAAACAAAAGAAGTTTCTTTCGATTAAAAACCTCTCTTTTTTCCTATTTTTATCATAAAGAAAAAGCTCTGCTTTGCGATGAAATTTTTTGTTTATCAGCACCTTGTCTTTGTTTCAGTTAAAATTTATTGACTGAAGGACTTTAAAAAATCTACTTTATAGAGCACCCGCTTGAACTAAAAAAAAAAAACTTTGAAAACTATATATCAAACCTGGGAGATGTCAATTACATTTGAATTTTTTCTATATCGATAATAATTTCCGACCTATGCTCATACTTGCGGGCTTAAACGATTCCTTGATAAATTTTTAATTTTGTCAATACCAGACATGGGACATAATACTAATATTTTTGTAGTTAATTACACGTCAGTTACTTTATTCCCATCGAATTATATGTAATTGATTGATTGCTCTATAATCAAATACCCATATGTTGTTACTAATCCCCATGTCTGGTATTAATATTTTCACAAATTTTCCGAGGAAGCGTTTTAGACCACAAGTATGTGCGTAGGTCTGAAATTATTAATGATATAGAAAAATTGCGCAAGTGAATGATTGCAAATGTAACTGACATCGCCCAGGTCTGCCATATATATTTGTAAATGTGTTAAAACATTGTCTCATCTAAGTATTTAACACGTAAACACCTTTGCATCGATTTACGCGTTAGACTTTTTTTTTTTGTTTGGCTTTGTACTGTACCTATAGATAACTTCTATCGGAAACCTTTAAACCAGGTATGGCAGGCAGAACCACTCAAATACCGTTATCGATTGAAAACACGTTCAACTGACTATCGTTATCCCTAAAATACCGTTAGCGATATAATGGAAATACCGTTATCCGTAAAATCAATGGTATTTTACTGATAACGGTATATTAAAATATCATATATATATAATTAAAATATCATATTCTAAAAATACCGTTGCCAAATAATTAAAATACCGTTATCGCTTACATACCGTTACCGAAATAATTGGAATAGCGTAATCCCTAAAATACCACTACCGAAATAATTAAAATAGCGTTCTCCCTAAAATACCGTTGCCGAAATAATCTGACAACATCGAATAACAAAAAATCACTGTAAATATATATTTTTCCCAAAGTTTGATCATAAATTAGCCATTCATTTTAACTCAGCCATAATGGGGCTAAAAATATCATTACCTAAATAACTAAGAAAACGTCACCCTTAACATACCGTTACCTAAATAACTAAGAACCCTTTATCCCTCCACTTAGAATACTATGTAGGTAAACCCCACTTCAAATGTAGTTAAAAACAAATGAAATTTCACTTAAAGAAAGGACGACTTACATTTCATTAATGAAAACTAACGTTTTCATTTGTTTTTTACTGTAAAAAAAAAATAACCACAATTGTAGTACAAATGAACCACATGGTAGTAAAAAATAAACAAACATTTTTTTTATTTTTTTTTTTAATAACCAAAAACTACTGTAAGAAATTAATGTAAAATCATAAAACAGTCATTTGATGTGGTTTGTTTTTTTTTTAAATTAACTACAACGTTAATAAAAAATTTAATTTGTAAAATCATAAAACAGTCATATGATGTGGTTTGTTTTTTTAAATGAACTTTAAGGTTAGTAAAAAATTTAATTTGTTCTATAAATGACTGACATTTACATTAAAACTAAAGTAAATAAAATAAAGCAGAAGTTCCCTGAGTGTAATCTTGTTGAACCGAATTTGTTTTTATAATCGCACAAAAATGTGTAATTTTAAAATCAAATTGAACAAACATACATGCAGAGAAAAATTTAGCTATTTGCCAGCTAAAATTCGGTTACTACGACTCAAATTCGGTTATTACGAATTTCAGACGATTGGCACAACTTTACATTAGTTTTCATTTTAAAGTTCGGTTCATTCAACTAAATTTTAGTTGCTACACCTAAAATATTCAGAAATGTAATATAAATATCGTTGTATTAACTAAGTTTAAAAGTTGTTACCATTAATATACACTTTTTCAAATCGGTTGGCACTTTATTTCTCTGTGTGTAAAAACTCAGGTTAATAAGATTTTTAATATAAAATATTTACAAAACTATGAATAAAATTATGTAGTGCCCTACAATTACGTTACCGAAATAACTAAAATACCGTTATCGAAAAAGTAAAATATCGTTAACTTTAAAAAACCGTTACCGAAATAACTAAAATATCGATACCCCTAAAATATTGTTAAAAAGATAACTTAAAATAGCGTTGACCTTACCAATAACCGCTTCGAATCGGTTACCATACATGCTTTTAACAGTGCAAATAGGGATAAATGTGCTCTTTTACACAATCTTTACACTAAGTATATTATGTAGATAAAGACGACAGCAATTGTAATCAAAAACAAATTAAATTTCACTTGAAGAAAGGACGACTAACATTTCATTAAATTCAACTAGCAATTGTCCTTTGTTTTTACTGTTTAAAAAATTACTAACAATTGTAGTAAAAATTAACTACATGTTAGTAAGAAAATAAGCAAACATTTATTTTTTTTATTTTTTTAAATAAAAAAAAAAAAACAACTGGGAAAAATGAATGTAAAATTATAAAACAGTCATTTGATGTGGTTTGTTTTTCTAAATGAACTACAATGTTAGTAAAACATTAAATTTGTTCTACAAATTACTGACATTTACATTAAAAGTTAAGACCCTGTATTCCAACCCAAACAACTACATATTTTTAAAGCCGAAGTTCTCTGAGTGCAGTAAATTCTAAATGATTATAAAACAATTTAAATGACACGCCTTCCGGATCCGCAAAAAAATTGTTATTTTTAGCAGTTTTTACAGCAACATAATTTTTAACAAATTTTTAGCAGTTTTTACTGCTATTTCTACAGGTTTATTTCTGTGACTGTATGGAGGCAATATCACTATTCACTTCTTTAAATAGGCTTAAGGAATATTTTGTTGTAGTTGGTTTTCTTTTCTTTTTTTTTAATATAAAGTGCAACTTTGTGGTAGAGAGTGTTAAAAAAGTAGTAGTTCAGTAAATTTATGCGAAAAGTTTTTTTGTCTTTAGTTTATAGAGGCAACATGAAAAAAAATATCATCTTTTTTTATGTGTCGTCTTTTTAAAAGCAAAGTTATTCATTGTTTTATTATAACGATTACAGATTTTTTTTTAAATTTTTTGTTTACAAATACATCCAATTTTTTATCTAACTTCAGGCAATATTTTCTTATTTATCATGGATAAAAGATGGAAAATAAGAGAGAAAAAAACTGGCTTTTGGTAGGTGCAGAAAACAATTGTTAAACAAAGTCAAAAGGTGTTATAGACAAATTGATAATGATACTTTATAAACTTTTATATAAGGCTTTTCAAGCCAAGTGCCCCGCCGCTGGAAAAAATTATATCGTATCAATGACAAATGCAGATTCTAGTTTCCTGTATAAGTAGAAAAAAAAAACAGGATAAAATAATACAAAATTTCCTAATTTTATAAAAAAATTTTATCCGACAATTTTAACTGAATTTATTTTTTGATAACTAAGAAGACAAGAATGGATCAAATTGATGATTAATAGGTTTTTTGTTAAAGCTCTGCCTATTCTGCAGGCTCTAGCTTTTCTCAAACTTAGGGTTCTGATAAGATCTTTAGCCAGATCGAAATACTTGTATCAACCTAGCTAATATGTTTGATTTGCTTTATTTATGTTAATATATGGAGGTTGAAAGCTCGATATAAAGTATAAATAACATAAAAATAATCTCTATGTCTATATTAAAAAAAACTAATAAAACTGTAAAAAATATTACTTGAGCCAGAGTAAAAGCTAACATTTTTTTTTTATATAAATAGAACATTTTTGGTCTTTAAAGTTTAGTAACGTCGTGATGCTTGTTAGGAAAAACCTAACCACTTGCTTGATTACTAAGAAGACAAGAATGGAGCAAAATTGATGATTAATAGGTTTTTTGTTAAAGTTCTGCCTATTATGGAGGCTCTAGATGTTCTAAAACTTCGGGTTCTGATGAGATCTTTAGCCAGATCGAAATACTAGTATCAACCTCGCTAATATGTTTGATTTGCTTTATTTTTGTAAATATACGGAGGTTGAAAGCTCGTTATAAATTGAAAATAACATAAAAATAATCTCGATGTATATAAAAACAAAAAACTAATATAACTGTAAGAAAGATTTTATATTTTCCTATCGTTCCAAAATCGGATTATTTTTTGTGAAAATATGCATTGAATATTGCCCTTTGTAAATATTTAAATATTTGTATGTTGAAACTACATGGCGTATGAGGAATTGTATTATAAGTATTACTAATAACTCATACGCCATGTAGTTTTTGCATAATAATATTGAAATATTTAAAAAGGACAATATTCAAGGAATATTTGCTCCAAAACAAATCCGAGTAATACAATGAAACTTTCTGAAATGATATAAGGAGTAAGATCATTCAAACTAGGGCACGAATAAATCAATATAACTTTTGATGTATTTACTCAATTTTAATAAATTGAACGGTGTTTTAAATGGTGTTTTATACAAATTGATATTTTATAAACAAAATAAAAAAGTTATTTCTTTTTTATTAATATTTTTACTTTTTCCATAATTATATCCTTTATGGTGTTTATTGTTTCTTCAGTGATTTGCTTGCTGTGAAATATCCGTTTAGTTTTGTGTTCATCATAATTCTTTTCACCAGGGCACAATATATGTATATCTATTGGTCTCTGTTCTGAATTCGCCAGTTCTGGATTCGCGTATCTTGGTACCAAGACCACAGTATTCCTTTGGTACCACTTTCCCGCTTATTTGCTATAATAATAAAATGTACGGTCAGGCCTTAAGAAAGTAGATACCTCATATTTCCCAATAAGTGACTAATGCCGATTTCCAAACTCTCTCTCTCTATGGTTTTATTGACTGCTGTTATGGAAAAAGTACTCCTTTCGCTGCAAGTTGTTTGCAATACTAAAAATTTAATTGGAAACTTTGTTATTTTGTATCCAAATTGTTTCCTCCATATTTCCTCTTGCATCCGCTATATACACCCAAAAAAAATGTTCATACTATTTATGAATATTTTATGAAAAATGTGCCAATGTACTAATTAAGGAACTTTTTCATAACATTTATGAACAGTTCAAAAAAAATACTGGGAAAGTTTGTGTCTCGTAAATTATGACTAGGTTCTTAAAATAAATGTAGAAACACTTAATATTTATGAAAAAGTGCTTAAAAAATTTGCCAATATACAAATTCCTAATATTTAAGAAAACTAGCATAAATTACAATAATACTGGGAATTTTATATACCTTTTCATAAATGCTCAGGAAACTAGGAACACTTCATAAATAGCAAGTAAATTTCATAAATAATATAAACCTTTAAAAATATGAACTGTTTTCATAAAAAATTATGAATTTTCTTTTTTTTTTTGTGTGTACAATTCCTGCCGTGGAAGCTGCGAAAAATTACCAAGGACGTAGTATTCGTCATCCATTTTACAACAATCATATTTTGTTCCAAAATTCCGACATAGTTTTCTGAATATTTCTTTGACCACCTCATTCTTCCTGTAATTCCGGCTCGGCACTTTTTGCAATTTATATATTTTTAGTCGTTCACTTTTTTTATATTTTCTAACCAAAAACTCTGAACAGTTTCCTGATTTTCTGATTGACATTCTAAGATTTTTTTCAAAAGACCCACTATTTCAGCAGTCCTATTTGGATAAAAAATACCCATTTTACCATCGGTTTGCCTGCCGACCTGTATTAATAATGCGAATGTCAATATATTTTTGAACAACGCTAGAAACCTTCCCAGGCAGAAAAATACGAACGGCAAAGCGTTGTCCCAGTGCTTTTAGCGGTGGTACTAGCGTTGGCAGAGGGTTGGATTTCTGAAGATTTAAGTGCTTTGCCAACCCCGAAATGATAACGCCGGGCAGGGCACTGGATAAACGAAATTGCCATAGTTTGCGAAATACTGGCAGAACCTAATAATATGTGATCTAAAAATAGATTTTCCAAAATAAAATTAAAAAAAAAGTTAATTTAAAAATGTTTTGGTCCTGCCGGGCCTCGATTGCCAGCCGAGAGCTCTATCCATTGAACTAACGAGACACGTAACAATTTATAGCTTAAAACGTAAACAATTGATAACAGGTGGCTAAGAGTTGGTTGGGCTAGTTTGCCAGCACTGGCATAACGTTTGTTGGAATTAACTTGCCAACGCAGGAAAAAAAAAGTTGGTCTAAAAAAGATTTTTCGAAAACATAAAAAAGCACAATTTTAATATATTTTAACAAAGTGTAGTAAATTTTTTAAAATTAATGCTTTAAAAGCACGTTTTACTAACGTTGGCAAAGCGTTCTAAATCACGACTTTGCCAGTGCTTTAATTTTTTGACGGTTGTAAATTTTATAAATCACGTTTTGGCAAAGCACATTTTGGTAACGTTGGGAAAGCGTTGTAAATAAGGGCTTTGCCAGTTCTTTAATTTGAATTTATGCCAACTGTACTAAAAATGAAGTGCTTTACCAGTGCTTGATTTTTCTGACCATTAGCAATTTCTGGCTGGGTTATTTCGTAAAATATGTAGCTATGGCTGTAAGAGGACGATTTGCGGTTTCTCTATAAATTTCTATTATTTTTTCTCTTACTGTTTGTGGATTATCCATTTTTAGGCTAACTAACAAATCAAACTTACAATTGATACTTTTACGTGCACTAGTTTCACCGATCTCACTCCTTAAAAATATCTATCCTTTTTTTGTACAAAAAAAGTTAAAAAAAAAAAACTTAAAATTTAGAACTTGTTCTGAATTTTTTTAAAAATTATATTGGTATAATTAAATTATAAGAATATAAACTAAAAATAGGAGGAAAAAAAATGCCAATAGTTAACCATGCCCACTTTTGTGAAATATTTAATATATTCCATTTTTTAATCGTTTAATGTAAGAGAATAAATGCTGTTAGTTGGATATTGATACAACATACTTCTTTTTTTAGCTGGGCAGTTCTCTTGAAAAGCCAGAGAATTCAATTGAGTTTGAGGGAAATTAAAGAAAATCAATAAGAATGTTAAGTTTTTTTGATCTTCTTTTATTTTATTCTTCTTAATTTAAACGAGCTTAAGATCATTTATTTATTAATTATTTATTTCCAATATTTCGTGTCCGCATTAGGTGATTTCTTCAGGGAACAAATATTATAAATCATAATTGTAATATTTGTTCCCTGAAGAAGTCACCCAATATGGAGACGAAATATTGGAAGTACATAATTAACAAATAAATGATCTTAAGCCCGTTTAAACTAAAAAGAAGGAAATCAATAAGTTCATAGATCAAGTTTAATTATTATCTTTTTGTTTTAAAAAATTCCTGAAATCCATTAAAATTTATTAAAGTTTTTTTGAATATATTTTCTGTCATTTATTAATAATTCATAAATAAATATAAGTTAAAAATCCATTTAATTAATAACAAAAGCCACATTTAATGATTATTAATTTTTAATTATAATGTTTACACCGCACGCTACGCACACATTTTTATAAAATTTATAGATAAATTTAAATATAAATTGAAATTAAAACCCCTTTTACCCACACTTTTCTTTTCAAATATACATCTTTCTTTTTATTCAAATCATAAATTTTAATTAATAACTAAAAATAAACAGAAAAACTCTTTCTATTTGTACCAAATTTGACAACGAACTGAAAAAAAAAACGGAAATCTATTAACACAATTTATTTAAATTAACGACTTTTTTTAATTAATTAAAATTTGTTGAACATGTCAAAGTCAATTAATGGTGCTGAAAATATTAAATACAAAAACAAAGTTTAAAAACCAACTACAGAATATAAACATTTTAATATAAATGATTATAAAACACGTAAATGTGGATTAATTTATGGACTACTTACTACAAATGAAATGCATTTTATTTATATTCTAGTATTAAAGGGTCAGTTAGTGGAATATAATTGCAGCGGCATACAGCGGCATCATATTTGAGTGGTAAAAATTTATGGTTGGCATTTTAAAGTAGTAACACTTCATTAAACACGAAATAATCTGCTTGAAAATTTGTATATGAACTATACAAATTCGACCCAAAACAAACTTTGTTAAACTCCCAGACTGCGATAAATTTTTCAAGGAAATTTTTCCGTAAAAAAATATTAAAATTTAAAAAAAAATTATGAGTATAAAACTTCCAAGATCGTGAGACTTTTCGAAATATAATATATCTGATATTCTTAGACATTGTTTTGAAGACAAAAATTTTCAGATTCTGAAATATTTTTCCATATAGAAAAATTCTCAAATTCTGAGATATTTTTTCATATAGAAAAATTCTCAGATTCTGAGATATTTTTCCTTATGGAAATTTTACCAGATTCTGAGATATTTTTCCTTATGGAAATTTTACCAGATTCTGAGCTATTTTTCCTTATAGAAAAATTCTCAGATTCTGAGATATTTTTCCATATAGAAAAATTCTCAGATTCTGAGATATTTTTCCATATAGAAAAATTCTCAGATTCTGAGATATTTTTCCATATAGAAAAATTCTCAGATTCTGAGATATTTTTCCATATAGAAAAATTCTCAGATTCTGAGATATTTTTCCATATAGAAAAATTCTCAGATTCTGAGATATTTTTCCATATACAGAAAAATTCTCAGATTCTGAGATATTTTTCCATATACAGAAAAATTCTCAGATTCTGAGATATTTTTCCATATACAGAAAAATTCTCAGATTCTGAGATATTTTTCCATATACAGAAAAATTCTCAGATTCTGAGATATTTTTCCATATACAGAAAAATTCTCAGATTCTGAGATATTTTTCCATATACAGAAAAATTCTCAGATTCTGAGATATATTTCCATATACAGAAAAATTCTCAGATTCTGAGATATTTTTCCATATACAGAAAAATTCTCAGATTCTGAGATATTTTTCCATATACAGAAAAATTCTCAGATTCTGAGATATTTTTCCATTACAGAAAAATTCTCAGATTCTGAGATATTTTTCCATATACAGAAAAATTCTCAGATTCTGAGATATTTTTCCATATACAGAAAAATTCTCAGATTCTGAGATATTTTTCCATATACAGAAAAATTCTCAGATTCTGAGATATTTTTCCATATAGAAAAATTCTCAGATTCTGAGATATTTTTCCATATAGAAAAATTCTCAGATTCTGAGATATTTTTCCATATAGAAAAATTCTCAGATTCTGAGATATTTTTCCATATAGAAAAATTCTCAGATTCTGAGATATTTTTCCATATAGAAAAATTTTCAGATTCTGAGATATTTTTCCATATAGAAAAATTCTCAGATTCTGAGATATGTTTCCATAAAGAAAAATTCTCAGATTCTGAGATATTTTTCCATATAGAAAAATTCTCAGATTCTGAGATATTTTTCCATATAGAAAAATTCTCAGATTCTGAGATATTTTTCCATATAGAAAAATTCTCAGATTCTGAGATATTTTTCCATATAGAAAAATTCTCAGATTCTGAGATATTTTTCCATATAGAAAAATTCTCAGATTCTGAGATATTTTTCCATATAGAAAAATTCTCAGATTCTGAGATATTTTTCCATATAGAAAAATTCTCAGATTCTGAGATATTTTTCCATATAGAAAAATTCTCAGATTCTGAGATATTTTTCCATATAGAAAAATTCTCAGATTCTGAGATATTTTTCCATATAGAAAAATTCTCAGATTCTGAGATATTTTTCCATATAGAAAAATTCTCAGATTCTGAGATATTTTTCCATATACAGAAAAATTCTCAGATTCTGAGATATTTTTCCATATAGAAAAATTCTCAGATTCTGAGATATTTTTCCTTAAAGAAATTTTACCAGATTCTGAGATATTTGTCCTTGTAGAAATTTTACCAGATTCTGAGATATTTTTCCTTATAGAAATTTTACCAGATTCTAAGATATTTTTCCATATAGAAAAATTCTCAGATTCTGAGATATTTTTCCATATACAGAAAAATTCTCAGATTCTGAGATATTTTTCCATATACAGAAAAATTCTCAGATTCTGAGATATTTTTCCATATACAGAAAAATTTTCAGATTCTGAGATATTTTTCCATATACAGAAAAATTCTCAGATTCTGAGATATTTTTCCATATAGAAAAATTCTCAGACATTGAGATATTTTTCCTTATAGAAATTTTACCAGATTCTGAGATATTTTTCCTTATAGAAATTTTACCAGATTCTAAGATATTTTTCCATATAGAAAAATTCTCAGATTCTGAGATATTTTTCCATATAAAAAAAATTTTAAATTTTGAGAAAAATTTTCAATTTTTTTTTTCCTTAAAGAAAAGTTTTCAGACTCCGTATAGAAAATTCTTAGATGTTGGTTTTCTGTATAGAAAAATTCTGACTAAGATTCTGAGATATTTTTCCATATAGAAAAATTCTCAGATTCTGAAATATTTTACAGTGTAGAAAAATTCTTAGATTCTGTGATGTTTGCCATATAAAAAACTTCTTAGATTCAGAAATATTTTTGCGTATAGAAAAGTTTGCAGATTTTGAAATGTTTTAGGTATAGAAAAAAAATCTAAGATTCTGAAATCGTGCCGGCACGATTTTTTAAGTGTATAAGTTGAACGTTTTAAAAAACCCCCATTTAATTAATTCATTCGGTTATGGTTAAATGATCAATATAGTCCACTATTCACTAAAAAAAAGTTTACCCAAAAATAGTAATAAAATCGGAAATGTTAATGTTTTCACAAAAAGGTGTAGTTTACAAATTTTTGTAACACAAAGTGACACAATAATAAATATTTAAATTTAATTATAAAACCATATAAATTTCAATTAGAGTCTAATGAAATTCATTTCCTTTCTAATTTTTTTTCTTTCTTTATGGCAACTCACAAAAAGCAAATTTTTAATAAAATTCTTGATTTTATTAAAATAAAAATTTTCTTTTTTTTTTCTATTTAAAATTGATCAAGCGTTAAATTTGTCACAGCATGTGCCTTTTGAGTGAAAATAAAAGTCACAACACACATTTCCACTTCAACGCCATTATTAGGGCGTAATATAATTGTTGGCTGTTAAAATTGAATGTCTGTCTGTCCATTTGTCTTTTTTAATGCTTGGACTCAGGCAAGCAGCAATTCACTAACAACTACCAATTGAACAACATTAACTCGTTATTGACACAATGTTCCTTTATCGACCCAGCACATTTAAGCGGCCATATATTGTTACTGGCTAAAGATAATTAAGTGGTTCGAAAATCTGAAAATAATTGAACATCTGGACTGAAATCGTGAATAAAAAAAAAAATTGTGGAAAATTTTTATGCAGAGTTGACAAATTATTATTTGAAAAAATTAATTTCTGAAATTTTTTTTTAATTTTTCTCAAAAATTACTTAAAAACATACAAAAGCCTTATCATTTACATTTTTAATTGTTATTTTGATGAAAAAAATACGCAAATGTATTTCTCAGCCAGATTGTATATAATTTTTAAAAATCTGACCGATCAGACGATAAAATTTTCAAATACACAAAGTCTAAAATAGTCCAAAACTTATTCCATTTGCACTCGAAACATAAATAATGGATGGTTTTTATTAAACTACTACTAAACTTATAAAAATTTTAATGTCAGGGTTGCCATGTGGCAATTTTAAAAAAAGTGGTCGAAAACCACAATTGTTTTCAAATTTTCAAAATAAGATAACTTTACTTAGAATACTATGTAGGTAAACCCCACTGCAAATGTAGTTAAAAACAAATGAAATTTCACTTAAAGAAAGGACGACTTACATTTCAGTAAATTCAACTAACATTGTCATTTGTTTTTTAATGTTTAAAAAATTACTAACAATTGTAGTAAAAATTAACCATATGTTAGCAAAAAATAAGCTAACCTTTATATTTTTTATTTTTTTAAATAAAAAAAACAACTGAAAAAATTAATGTAAAATCATAAAACAGTCATTTGATGTGGTTTGTTTTTTTAAATGAACTACAAGGTTAGTGAAAAATTTAATTTGTTCCACAAATGACTGACATTTACATTAAAAATAAAGAAACTGTATTACAGTCCAAACAACTACATATTTTTAAAGCAGAAGTTCCCTAAGTTTTAAACTAATATTTTGTATGTCTTTGTGAATAACAATTTTTTCGCAATATTATACAAAATTTAAATTTTTAAACTATCTTCAACCGTCTTTGATTTATATGATGTCAAAGTTTCAACTTAGGTTGCTAATATTTTCGCTAAAGGGCGATTTACAAAATTTCTTAATGAATCATGTTTATATAAAGGGTGTTTTTTATAGAGTGACACAAGTTTAAATCATAATAAAACAGGTAAATATATTTTGAATATCAATGAAACGGGCTTTATTGGAAAGAAAATTTTTTGAAATTAATGTTTAAATATGATTTCTGCCATGTGGCCGCCGCGGCTGGTGCGTAGAAGGCGCAATCTGGAACACCAATTTTCAACAACTTTTCGCAGCATTTGCGGCCGTATTTCGCCGATAACTCTTCGAATATTGATTTCTAGGTGTTCAATTGTTTGTGGTTTATCGACGTCAGACTTAGGCGACGTCAATTACATTTCAAATCGTTCACTTATGAAATTTTTCTATATCATTAATAATATCAGACCTACACTCACACTTGTGAGCTTAATCGCTTCCTTGGAAAAATTGTAAAATCTTTAATACCAAACATGGGGATTAGTAACAACATCTGGGTATTTAATTACAGGGCAATTACTAAATTACACCCAATTACATGTAATTGAACATAAAAAAGGAATTGGCCTGTAATTAAATACACAGATATTGGAATCATGTCCCATGTCTAATATTGACAAAATTGAAAATTTCCCAAGGAAGTGTTTAAGCCCACAAGTGTGAGCGTAGGTCTGAAATTATTAATGTTATAGAAAAATTTCACAAGAGAACGATTTTGAAATGTAATTGACATCGCCCAAGTCTGATCGACGTAGACAAGCGACTTAACATAACCCCAAAGAAAATAATCCAATAGCGTTAAATCACACGATCTTGGTGGCCAATTAATTGGGCCTTTACGTGAAATTATTTTTTCATCAAAAGTTTCTTTGAGTAAATCAATTGTGGCGCCCGCTGTATGGCATGTTGCTCCGTCCTGTTGAAACCACATATCAGCAAGATTAATGCCACGTAATTGAGGTTTTGAAAAAAATTTCGAATCATGTTCCTATACCGTCCACCATTGACAATAACATTCTGACAATCATCGTTTTTGAAGACATATGGGTCAATGACTCCGCCAGTCCATAAAGCGCACCAAACAGTACTTTTCTGTGAATGTAATGGTGTTTCGACATAAGCTTGTGGATTCTCCTTATTCCAAATACGACAATTCTGCTTATTTACGTACCCATACAACCATAAAATGGTTCAGCCATAAAATGGAAGAAGTGCACGATGATTTTGACGAATTGAATAATTAGTTTGATTAAAAATTTCAACAATTTGCAGGCGTTGCTCTGGTGTAAGTCGATTTATAATGAAATTTCAAAGCAAACTAAACAAAAAGCAACTATCAGCTGTTAAATGGGTGGTCAAATAAAGCTGTGATGCGAACTCAAAGTTGCGATACTCTAAGAAAAACACGCTTTATATCTGCAAAAGTTTTGTTGAAAACCGTCCTGCGGATATATGACGTGCGAGTAATGAGTTAACAAAAAGGTGAATTATGTATTTAGTTTATAAAAAAAAATGCGTAATAAAAAGAGAAAATTTACTTGTTAATCAATTAAACATTGACAAATATTTATTTGGTCTTTAAATATAATAGTCGAGATAGAGACTCTGTTTTTTGTTATACCAGCTAAAATTTGTTAACAGATGTTGTGTTTTTCTGTGTTTGTGTGTTTTTTTCCAGTTCCTGTTCATTTATCATCAACCATGAATATCTAACGTCTATTGACAAGATATTTAATGCAGAATTTATGTGTTTTTTAAAACAAAATATGTTTGTTGAAATGAAATAAAAAAATTTCTATTTTACACGCTTTTTTATTTTGAATGTTTTTTTTGGCCTCTGTGCACGTTTTTCTCTTCTGGTTTCTAGTTTTTCAAATCGGGTGTTCTGTCAATCAATTGTTACGCATTGTTATGTTTAATTTGGTAATCTATCATTTTGTACTTTTACAAAGTTTTTAAGGTATTGGGAATTTTATATGGTATTTTGGAAACTACAAGTACAAGATGTTTTTTTTACAGAAATTGATGTCAGAATGTCTTAATGCATCAAAAGGGAAAGTGGTATTTTTTTAAAATTAAAAGGTCATTTCATAGGACTTGAAAATTTTAATATATATAATCTTTAAAATACCTCAATTTTGACATTTAATTTAAATATATAGTTAATTTGGTTGGAACCAATGTGAAAAAAAAATTATGAAAAATTCGATTTTGGAAATGGGAACTGTTTAACACCTAAATACAAAATTGGGCAGTTAAAAAAAGGGTGTTACTTATTCATCTTTTGGAATAGTATTTCGTGTTGTTTCATGAATATATCAAAACTGCCATCGAGTATAATTGCCGCTATCACTATTTAAAAAAAGTTTCGACTTGAATGAAAATGTTTTTGTTGGTGTTATTGTGTCGTTTGCAAAAAACGCAACAGAATGTGTAATTTTTCGTAAACAAAGTAAATGACAATTAAGTATATTAGGGAACATTCCCTTACTAAAAAAGTACTGAAAGATTCCTTATTTTGATTATATTTGAAGTCATTCACCAGAAGCTAAGGAATATTACATTAAAACTTTGAGGTTATATGGGAGCAACTCCCATGTTCTTAAAAATGGATACTTCGGGATCCCTCCTGCAAATGACCGAATTGTATTATCAACGTTATACACAAAAATGACATGGCTGATGAATATTGTCAATAAATTCGTAATTACTTCTGGCTCAAATATGTCCGTCATGAGTAGAGGTAAATAATTTAAAAATTTAGTTTGTATGAGAGAAACCGCCTACTTTTGGCAAAGTACATACAAACTTTATTAGAAAACTATGTGCCACATTTTGTTAGTAAAGGGTCCGCCAAATAACTTTTTTTTTTTGAAAATGCTATAAAAAAAAACTACTGAATATTTTCTCAAATTTCTTTTTTTATTTGAAAATACAATCCTTCCGGTTAATAATGGAAAATAATTTCATTCAAATGGCTGCCTCGGCTGGCCATGCAGTAGCCTACACGATCGGTCCAATTTTTAAGCACATTATCGATTGTGTGCAGCTGTATTTCACCAATGGCTTCACGAATATTGTCCTTTAAAGCTTCAATTGTCTCTGGCTTGTTGGCGTAACACTTATCTTTGACGGCTCCCCACAAATAATAGTCCAACGGTGTCAAATCGCAGCTCCGAGTTGGCCAAACGACATCAGCTCTGAGGCTGATAATGCGATCTTCAAAAACAGGGCGCAAAACATCGAGTGTAGCTTCGGCTGTGTGTGAGTTTCAAAGTAATGTCGCAATAGTTCCCAGCGTTGTTCAAGCGTATACACAACCATATTCGTTCAGCGGAAGGATAAAACTAATTATCTGTCAAATCAGACATGAGCTAAGTGTTACCATTCACGAAATAAACACTAGTTGAAAAAAAAAAAACGTTAGATGGCGGACCCTTTATATGTGTAATATGGTCCGAGGTAGAACAATTTACAATGTTGGGTTAAATGGAAAGTGCAATGCCTCCTTTATATTAACCTCCCACTTTTGGACTAGTGCTAAAGAAATATCGTTAGACACCGTTAAGATTTATATTTGAATCCGTTTAGTAGCAGCCTAGGAATAATAAATTGAAATTTTAAGGTTTTCTTGAAAGTCCCACGTCCTTTTTTTATATAAAAGGTATACTTCTGGATACCTGCCGGACCTAGCTAATATACACAAAATGGCAATGCTAAAGAATGTTGTTATGAAGGCCGTAACAACATTTGATCAAATATTTCCGTATAAGCAATTTAAAAATATGGTTATTTTATGAGGTGCCACTGCCTAACTTTGCTCATATACGTAAAACAGTGTGTCCAAAAATTATCCCATTTTTCGTTTGTTCGGTTTATTTTAAATTCTTTCAGATAAACTTTAGACAAATGGGTACCAAATGAAAGAGTTCTTGGAGATGCATAAACTTTATAGGAAACATGACCGATAACTTTTAAGTATTGTTGTTATTAAAAAAAAATGTGTTTGAAGTGACAATAAAACTGCCGTTTTGTTAAAGAATTATGGTTGGACTATGCTAAAAAATATGTATATTAATGCCTATTCAATTTAATCCAGAGGTTGTGTGAGCTTTTCCCGACATTCGAAACTGTTCAGCTTTTATGCGACTTGAACCGAAGAGCTTTTTTCGCCTATATTAAAAATATTAAAAATAGGTTAGTACAATGGCAATATGGGTATCAAAAAATTGCTTTTCTCGAGTACTACAAAGCTGCGTACAAAAAAATCTGAACTTCATTAATTTCAGACATGTTTCCGTACAAAAATATATACATTTTTATCCCACCTTTTAATCATTAAACGTGTGGTTAGGCTGCTAAAAAAAATATATGTTCCTTATTTTGTTATGCTCTATCACATCTCCGAATTTTATTAATACTTTTTGAGGAGAGTCTCCCGTTGGGAGATCTCAGCAAGGAATATATATACTAGGAAGTTCAAACAGCTGGGACAGATGGGTCTCATACTGTTAAAACGGTCGTTTGCGCAAGAAAATTCAGCAGTTTTACCTGCAGAAGATCCATCTGTGCAAGCTATTTGAACTTCCTAGTCTATATATTCCTTGCTGAGAGAACACATCGTCAGACTCTCCTTAAGTGCTCAAAAAGGTTGTTTTAAATACCATGAATAATAATATTCGAATCGGTTTAGCAGCAGCAGAGAAATAAAAAATTTTAATTTTGAGGCCATTTAGAAAATTACAGACCCCTTTTTCATAAAAATTTACCTTTCGGAATCCCTTCCGGATCAGGACCATTTGAATTATCATAGTGGTAGATAAAAATGCATTTCTTTCAGTGCCAATGAAGCACTTTAGTGTGCGCACATAGAGAAATAAAGTGCCAACCGAATTGAAAAGCGTATATCAAGGGTAACAACTTATAAATTCAGTTAGTACAACGATATTTACATTCTATTTATGAATATTTTAAGTGTTGCAACTAAAATGCAGCTGAATTAACCGAACTTTGTAGCGAAAACTCATGTTAAGTTGTGGCAATCGTCTGAAACTCGTAATAACGGAATTTGAGTCGTAGTAACCGAATTTCAGTTGGAAAATAGCTGAATTTTTCTCTATGAGTGGTTTCACTCTTTTCTCTCCGATTTAAACCAATGTGCCATTCCATTTCGTTTACGAGGAATCCATTTTTATAAACTAGCCACAGAGATACTGATTTTCTTTTTTTTTTCCAATTCACGTAATTTTTTATATTGTTCAACTACCCCAAAAGAGATTAATCTGAACTGATCCAAGCGATTAATTAAATAGAAGTTTAAGGTACTGTATGGAATTAATTCAGATCTACCATCACCGCTTTATTTCTACTCCACGTAAAATAATACCCAAATTTTACGCTGTATAATAGCGTGAATCGAACTTGGCCTTTGGAGTTATTTCGCTTAGCTCAGGGGTGGACAAGATGTGGATATATATAAAAAAATAGTGATGAGTTTCCGGTAAATCGGAATTTATCTTCGACTTGCGGTCTTTATCTATACATTTTGAATTTTTCGTCTACATCTATCAACGAATTCTCTACCCCTACCCTAAGCGAAATTCTTCCAAACACCGAATTTTATCCACTCTAATGCAAAAGTCCAGAAATACGCAATCCTCACGCGGAACAGCTCAATTGTGATTTTGAGAATAGTTTATATAAAATTTTAAACCAAAAGTCTAAAGCTTTTTTCTAAAAACTGCATTTAATATAAGTTTCTTGCAATTTACCTACAAAACCCAATGATATGTTGCAATCTTCATAGTATTACCGTACAGAGCAACAACAAACCTCCCATCAACTTTGTGTAGGATCTTTTAAAAGATTATCTGGTTTTAAGTTTTTGAAGTCTGCCTGCTTAATGTTAACGTTTTTCTACATTTACAAAATTATAAAAAATTAAAAAAATATCCAAGAGACCAACCACTATCAGACACGCATTTAATCTGCAAAAACACTAATTAACATATGCTAAAAAAAATAGTTATTGCTGGTAAACATAAAATGGTTGTATGAAACAAAAAAAAAAAAGAAGGATTGAAAGAAACACTAAACACACATGTGTCAATTGATAAACAAATCAACTGGTCTGTCAGCGTCTTTAAAATTGATAAGTTTATCAACAACAGCTTATCACAACAACATACAACAAACAAACGCGCAACAAACAGCATGTAAACAAGTACTTTAAAAGAGTTACACCACAAAGAGGCAGGCAGACAAGAAGTTGCAACCAAATAACCAGCATTTAAAATGAAAGTAAAGTGCGTAAAATATACCAGTGTTCATATGCAAGAGGCGTTTTTTTATTTTTCGTACAAAAGTACTTGTATGTGTGATGTTGTTGCATTCGATATAAAAAAAAGGATATTTATGCAACTATGCATGCAACTTCAACTTTTCAACACGCACATTTAGACTTATGTCAAAGTAGTTAACTGGCAATTAAATTTTTGTATTGCAGACAAAAATAAACATTTCAACATTTATTCCATGTTTGGTTTTCAGTTGATTTTTCAAATCAGTAGGTTTTTCTTAATCTTTAAATTTGTACGAAAAAAAATTTTTGTTATCGTAAAATTTTCAAAATTGAAAATTAAATGCAACTAATGATGAATTTAAACTTTAATTAGTCCAGTCAAAGAAATAAAAAGGCCAATAGGAATAACTTGTTGGCAATAAAAGAGCATAGTGTTATGGTTAAAACCAGGCGCAGATCCAGGAAAAGATTTTGGGGAGGGAAGTTAGGGTATCTTTGACAAATTTTCATATCTTTTTGACTTTTTTGTATAGAAAATTTTTATTTTGGGTTAAGAAATTTCCTATTTTCCCTCCCCCTGGAACCGCGATTGGTTAAATTACATAAGTACCATAATATGATCCTCATAAGCATATTATGATCCTAGATGATGATAATATTGTCCTCAGTGACTATAATGTGATTAGACAGAATCATGTTTATGATTGCTAAGATCATAATATGATATGTTCAATCTGAATTTTTAAAATTATATTTTCTTTTTGACGAACTAATTTAAAACAGTCAATGATATTGAAAGATCAAGATTTCCAAAAGAAAGTTTTAAAACTATTGGTCCTGAAATATTACGACAAATAATTTTGTGGAATGCCAGAGATTATGATCTTTCATCTGGCAACCATATTGCCATCATTTAATGCGTGCAAGTAGTTGTTTAAGTAAAGTTGTTTAAAGATTTTACATTAAATGTCCTTTTGAAAGGACATATGATGCTATAACGAAAATCTGAGTACACAGTTTAACTACATGTGGTCTTCTGTTTGTCGTGCATATCAATTTTCCCATGTGCGGCAAAAAATATTGAAATTTGTCGTAGGGTGCTATGTGAATATAAAAAAATTTATATTAAAGATACTTTCGGAAAAAATTCGTTTATTTTTGAACCCTTCTGATTGACAACTTGATATTTTTATATGTTGCAAGTAATAATATGAGTTAACTGCAAAATAAATTTCAGAGCAATTAATTATTAGTTTTTTTTTTGTGAATTCGCGAATTAAGGAAATTTTTTCAATTTCTTTATCCTTTTCGAATAAAAAATAAAATTTTGTGCAACACTGTTTAAAGAAGATTAGTTTGTCTTTAAAATGATTTATGATTATTCAAACATTGTATATTTCTTATAGATATCTTAAAAAAAACCCCCAACTTTGAGCAGCGACTAAACGCGAACTATAATGAATTGTGCAAAATAAAAAGAGAAACATTTAAACTCCATATTATCTAGGAAAATATAAATACCAAATTTATTGAAATTTGAAAGACCATTATCTGAATAGTGTGTCGAAAGCTTTTAAAACCTCACTATGACTGAAAACATATAAAATTAACCAATCGATTTACTCCACCCCATCTGATTTCAACCAAATTTGGTATAGAAGATGTGCATCATATAACTATAACCTTGTCCAAATGTAGGACAGCCAATACCGGCAGATCTTGAAATATGAAAAATATTCGAATATTTCTCCATAACTCTCTAGTTGCTTTAGCTACGAGAGTCATTGATACCTCATTTAATTCTACTTAAATTGTGGTTTTGACTTGTGCCCACAAGTGTTCATTTCTCCATAAAAAACAAACATTACCAAGTAACTAAGCGTGTAAGTACCACACAAAGTGATTCACTAGTTACCAGGCTATCAACTAGCTTTATTACTTTAGTTCGCGATGTTCCAAAATTCATGGGTGGTCATTACCATCTTGCTCACAAAAAAAAGAGAAAATAAAGAGTTACCTGATTGGCTACTCATAGTGAAAGAATAAGTAATTACTATTATATTAGGAATAAGTGGGTACTCACAATGATATAATAAGTGGTTACCAAGGAGTTAAAAAATAAGTGGTTATCTTTAAGTTATTTTTTTTTATATACAAATTTTAAAATAACTTTAGCTTGGAAAATTTACTTTTTAAAATTTGTAAAACAAATTAATACAATAATAGAATCAAAAGTATGAAATCGATACTTTTTTAACCAACTACCAGTAACCAATTATTTTTCAATTGTATGTAAGTACATCTATAACACATTATCAGTTTGTATTTTAAAGTAATGTAATATGAAATTTGTATGGAAACATTCTTATTGTATGCAAAATTCTCTGCAGCGACCCTCGTGAGAGGCAAAGTTGTGTCGAACGTCTCTTAGTTGATTGTATATTGTCATCCGTGTGCACCGTTCATCGTCTGGCGGCACAAGGAAGGTTCCTTACTGCCACTTGTTGTCGAAAATTTGCAACCAGACTTTTTATTGGTTACTCTGGGGGTCCAACCCACACATTAAAATAACGACGATTTGAAAAATAACGTTTAACGGTTTGGGCACGTTGTTCAATTGTGTACTGTTTCATTTTAAATTCTACAAATTCTTTACAAAATACTGAAAAGAATTAAAAAAAAAATTATAAAATAATAGTTATGAGGAATTCAAAAACCTTTGGTAATTTTTTCTATGAAAGCGATAGTTCTTTCGCGGAAATTAATTAAGTTTGATATAAATTAACATAATGTGGTAAAATGTTGCAAATTCAATCAAGGGATTTTATAATATTCACAAAAAAGTAAAATAAGTGAAGTTTTCATTTTAATTGCATCCTTCATACAATCGTAATCAGTTAATATGGTTTTTAATGCGCAAACTTCATACTTTAAAATCATATTAAAAGCTATTCGTAGTTTATTCAGGTATATGAATTAATAAGAAATTTTTAAGAATAAAATATATTTTTGTTAAAAGTTACATTCTCGAATATTAAATTTTGGTGTTGACATTCGTGATCTGCGTCCTAAAATCTATCAGAATTGATAAGTCGAATCTACGATGCATTTTTAGTGTTTAACTGTATTATTTTTATTTTAAAATGTTTTCTATTTTGCAAGTTTTGATAGAAAAATTGTAATACACTTTGTCTTCTCTCGAAATAGATTAATTTCTAAGTATAAAGTTCTTATTCGACACATTAGTCGATTTCATTAAGGTTGCCTCAAGGCAAACTTGTCCGTTAGAGGGTTAAAAGTTAAAAAAAATTATCCAAAAAAATTTCAGCGCCTTTTAAGAATGTGGTTAATAAATAGTGTAATTTGCCCGTGTTACTGTCCCATGTTATTTCTAAAGCCTATACACTTCATTTTATGCAAACGCTTTGTAAAATAAACAGGTCATGGACCCAGAACCAGCTCTATGTTATATGTTAGCTATGTCATATGTTAGCTATTTATCCAAGGCATTATAAAAACACTCACAATATTTTTTCCGTAAAGACTACACTCACAATATGTTTTCCGTAAAGATTACTGAATATACACATTAAATTAACTGAAAATCAGTTATAAACAAGACTACTTACTTTTCGTTTAAAACAATTGTATTGTTTAGTTTTTTTTCAACTGTTGAAAAATTAATTGACAAAATCCTTAAAAACACAGATTGTTTTCGTTTATTTTAATACTCAATATAATATGACAACTTTTTGTTTTAAATAGAAAATTTGAACTCATTATTTTAACTATTACCGAAAGTCCGTTTTTTTGTTTATTTTGTTTATTGAATAACAGACAGAAAGTTAAAAAATATATTTCTTCGATAATTTAACTGTATATTCCATTGAAACAACTTTACCGACTAAATTTTTAAATCATTGTGATTTTTTATGGAAAAGTTCTTGTGAGTGTACTGAATATATGCATTAAACTAGCTGAAAATGAGTTAAAAACAGGACTACTTAATTTTCCTTTAAAACAATTGTATTTTTTAGTTTATTTTCAATTGACAAAATCCTTAAAAACAACAGATTGTTTTCGTTTATTTCAATAGTCAATATAGTTTGACAACTTTTTGTTTTAAATAGAAAATTTTAACTGAATATTTTAACTATTACCGAAAGTCCGTTTTTTTTGTTTATTGAATAACAGACAGAAAGTTAAAAAACATATTTTTTTGATAATTTAACTGTATATTCCATTAAAACAACTTTACCGATTAAATTTTTAAATAACTGTTGATTTTTTATGGAAAAGTTCTTGTGAGTGTTGATAATTTGTTTGTCCAAGGACCCAAGTGCTCTTGAAACTAAATTAATATATTCCTACTTGGACTCAGTTTTCTAAAACGTAGTTATTCAGATTTCCTAAGCAACAAATCACTATGTAGGCATAGATTTTTTTTTGGAGTTGCATGCATATTATTCGCTATGTTTTTTATTGATCGCATGCATATGAATGATGAGTACTTATGTTACCATGTTCTGGTTTTTGAACATATTTTTATGATTTAAACTTGTTTAAGCTTTTTTGTATATTTTGAGGCAAGAAGGCTGTTCATAGAGAGTTAGTTGTCTTATGCGTGTTTGTAACACGCATATAGTTATAAACATGCAAGCCATAGGAAATATTATAATCCGAAAAAATACATACCCAGCAAAGTTATGGTAATGACTACATATTATTTTATACATTACTTTGTAATGAGTGCTCATTATTACCTTCTGAATTACTTTAAATAATAAAATAATTTGTTAGCAATAAGCAGGCGTGGATCCAGGGGGAAGGAAAATGGGACATTTCCTCTCCCAAAATACAAAAATGATAAAAAGATACGAAATGTTAATCAAAAATACCTTAACTTCCCTCATCAAATCGTTTTTCTGGATCCGAGCCTGCCAGTAAGAAACATATAATGCATTACTCTCATACAAAAACTAATTCGTGAACAATATGGTAACGTTGTGAAAATGTTTGTTAGTGTTGGTCACTTCTGACTATAATATACAATAACAGAAAAGGTAATAGGAAAGAAAGATGGAATTTAGCTGCATTACATTCGAGGCCATACTTGGGTGTGATCGCGAAACGGTCATGACTTGGTATTGTTACGTTTGTAATGTAAGAAGAAGCGCAGGTTTGATTCTTACAACCGCAGGTAGTTGAAACAATTTATCATATAGAGACAATCGGACAATTAAATGGAAAATCACTGATGACGCCTGTCCATAAAAAGGCAGAAACTAGTCTAGTCTGATTTAAGTTAACAGTGTTTATAATTTTTAGAGAAAATTGTTTATTCTTCTTCTTAACCGCAACCTTTCCAAATTAAATTTGTCATATTAATTAAAAATTAATTGCGACTGTCTATATAATGTTAAAATAACACTGTACTAAAATAAATTATAAAATTTGCCCTGTAGCGATATCTCAACATAAACGCAAAGTTATCTACACTGAACGTAAAAATCATACGTCAATTTGTTAAGGTTGTGAAATAGAGACGGAGGAGATTAGAAAAATAAACATAAAATCTAAAAATAGAATATTTGTGTTTGTTAATGTTGGTCACTTCTGAGTATAATATACAATAACAGAAAAGCTAATAGGAAAGAAAGCTGCAATTTAGCTGCATTACAATCGAGGCCATACTTGGGTGTGATAGCTAAACGGTCACGACTTCGTATTGTTACGTTTGTAATGTATAAAGAGCGCAGGTTTGATTCTTGCAGTCGCAGGTTGCTAAAAAATTTATCATATAGAGATAATCTGACAATTATAAGACACAATTAATAATACAATTTAAATGGAAAATCAGTGATGACGCCTGTCCATAAAAAGGCAGAAACTAGTCTAGTCTGATTAGAAATTAATAGTGTTTATAATTTTTAGAGAAAAACATTTATTCTTCTTCTTAACCTCAACCTTTTTAAAATAATATTATTGTTCATCTTATTACTTCCAGGAAAAATATAATGATACAACATTTTTCTGGAGATCTTCTTTTAGACTCATTATAATTCGTTTTTTTTTTGTAAGTTGTTAGTTTTGGTATATCTTGAATGAATTTACATAGAAGAAAATTTAATTTATGTTTTAATCTATCAAATGTTATAGGCCTCGGTGGCTTAGGGTATAGAGCAGGGATCGATTCCCGGCTCGATCATGTTTTAGTTCTTAATTCTTTTCAAAATCTCTAGTTAGACACATTATTTTTTTCCTTCTGGTAATGGCTTATTATTCATACCCTTGTATGCATATAAGTAACTCATTACTTTTGAGACAGTTGATATAAAAAAAGTTTGAATTCTACTATAAAAGGGTAATACGTCCAAACCTTTGAGTTTACATTACTAGACTCATTATTTGGTAAGGTGTATTTTTGCTGGGTACTTTTTAATAGTTTTGGAAAAATGTTAAAAATTATATTTTTGTATGCAACATGCAAAACTATTGTCGCTTGTTATGTTTCATCAACAACAGCAATAACAGAAGCCACGACATCGTATAACAACAATTGTTGCTTGTTGCAACAATTGCAATACAAGTTATTATATTTTGATGTTGTTAATGCCTGCAGCCTGTTTAAAAACTATGTTGGTGTATTTGTTAGCAATTAAAGCATATTTAAAATTCATACACTTTTATTAGATCCTTGTTATTTTATAACAATTTTACAGTATTTTAGAAAAAGTTACAACAAATTTTTTTTTTAGCATATCACGAAGATGTTTAAGTAATTTTTGCAATATTATTTTCACATTATTAACATGAAAATGTTTGTGCTTATTATGTTATTAACATGTATTTAAGAAAACCATTATTGAAACTTAGATTAAAGTGCGGCATGAATATGTGGAAGAAGTTTAGCGTAAAAAAAAAAGTATTTCAAACTTATATGACAACAAATTCATATATGAGACATAAAAAATTTAACATTTTTTTCAGTTTTTTCCAAAAAAAAAGTTCCTCCTATTTCTAGTACCTATATTATTTATAATAATTTAATTAGATAAATTGTAGAAATTTTTCTTTATCAATAGGAGAATATATAAACACCAAAAAATAAAAAGTTTTTCATATAGAGCAAAATTAACAATATAAAATACTAGAAAAATTATGTTTTTGTATTGATCTAGAAAGTTTTGACATGTAACTCGGATTTGTTTTGAAGAAAACATTCGTTGAATATTGTCCATCTAAAATATTTTTACATTTGTATGTTAAAACTACATGTCGTATGCTAAATTTTACAATGCGTATTATCTGATTCATCATAAGCCATGTAGTTTTAACACATAAAATTTCAAACTTTTAAGATGGACAAAATTCTTAGTACCTCATTTAGTAATAATTTAATTAGGATAATTTTAGAAATTTCATTTTATGAATAGGGATAATAAAATGAATAGGGAGAATAAAAAAAAATTACGTTTATTAAAAAAATTAATCAAAAAAAATTTAATATTTTCTATTGATCGGTTTTGTTTTGAAGAAAATATTCGTTGAATATTGTCCATCTTAAATATGTTTACATTTGTACGTTAAAACTACATGGTGTATGATAAATTTCACAATATGTATTATCTGATTCATCATACGCCATGTAGTTTCAACACATACATTTTTCATCTTTTAAAATGGACCAAATTGTGAAACTTTCTTATTTATTTTTTTATAAATAAAAAATATATAAGAAAGAAAAGAAATATATAAGAAAGATTTCGGTAATTTTTTAGATAAATTAGGTTTTATAAAAATTTTACTATTCTAAAAATTTCTCAAAAATATTTGCTTTTAATTTTCCATGAAAAATGTATTGATTACCCGATTAAAACAAACTAATAAATAAATTTTATTTTATTTAATATGACCCCAAATATTATTATAATGCGTCCGCCATCAAACGTTTTTTTTTTCAACTAGTACTTATTTCGTGAATGGTAACACTAAGCTCATGTCTGATTTAACAGATAATTAGTTTTATCCTTCCGCTGAACGAATATGGTTGTGTATACGCTTGAACAACGCTGGGAAATATTGCGACATTACTTTTAAAATCATGGTAATGAGCAAGGAGTGGCCGTTACAGTCAATGGCGATCGTTATCGGGCCATGTTGAACGAATTTTTGTTCACAAAAAATTGAAGAGCAGGATATTGGCAACATTTGGTTTCAACAGGACGGCGATTCGTGCCACACAGCCGTAGCTACACTCGATGTTTTGCGACCTGTTTTTGAAGATCGCATTATCAGCCGCAGAGCTGATGTCGTTTGGCCACCTCGGAGCTGCGATTTGACACCGTTGGACTATTATTTGTGTTATGCCGTCAAAGATAAGTGTTACGCCAACACGCCAGAGACAATTGACGCTTTAAAGGACAATATTCGTGAAGCCATTGGTGAAATACAGCTGCACACAATCGATTACACAAGGGAACAATGGTTCTGTTGATTAAGAACTGAATACTGTTTTAAAGGTTATTTGGGACGCTAAATCCAAATCTGCACTTGGTTTTTTTCTATCAGCTCGACTTTTCGAGATATACCGTTATGTTCAAAATTAAGGCACTTCCGCTACATATATTGGAATAACTTGAAAACGGTTCACCATATTAAATTAAAAAAAAAAAACCGAAACTCGCCAACAATATTCTCTTTAAGCCGTGCTTACATTGTTTTTAAATTTTCCAAGTAGTTTTAGAGATATCGTTCAAGTTTTGCAAAAAAAATTTAAATTTTTTAAAAAAAAAAAAATTTTTTGTTCTTTAAAAATTCCTAAAAAATAAAAATGGGACAAAAATCACAGTTTTGGTTTAGAAACAGTTAGTTAAATATATTTCGAATAAAATGAGCTTTATTTCATTGCAATCGGTGCACAACTTTTGATTTTGTTCACGATTTACTGAATTGATATAAATCGCGATTTCCATACAAAAATAACAAATTTTGATTTTGTTCATTTCTATCAGCTATACTTTTTAATTTAACACAAAAAAAAAAATTTTAAAGAAAAATAAAAAATTTTAATACACAAATATTACAATGTAATTACAACTCATCGAAAAATTTTAGCCAGCGGTGTTCGTTGTACTTTATTTTATTTATAACTGAGGCAATTGTAGAATATTCTTCTTTAGCTTTAGTTGAATGTGCAATCGGCAACGAACCCAATTTATTACCGTTATGCAGAAGTACACATTTTCGGCTGCGTTTAGAAGAATCTATAAATAGTCGCCAGTCATTTGGATCATACTCCTCTAATCCCATCGCTGTTACTAAACCAGGAACATCTGAACAATTTCCACAATTCCATCCACAATTTTATTGACAGTCACTTATGAATGAACACATGTGTTAAGGGGAATTTCTTTAAAAAATCATCCGTTACCAACGGTAAACCACACATCAATAAAAACAAGTGCACTTTTCTTTTTTCTCTTTAATTGACTGTGATCTGACTAGGTGTCATAAAGGAACAATAAAATTTATAGGCGTTATGAGTTTGCTACCGCAACCATAAAAATGAAATAATCTTTTTTTATTACTTAATTTTTTTAATTCTTAGAATCATAAAAAACTAACTTCCCAGGAAAAAATTACACATTCCAAAAAGAAGGTGATGCCCACACTTGCTTACATATCTCAATGTCAAATTTAGTAACTGCAATACCAAACTCATTCCAACAATAGAGTCAAAAAAGCAAGTAGTATTGTAATCAATTCTTTAAATTTAAACCAGAAAGCATGAACTCAATAACAAAGTAATTATTTACTTAAAAGAAAATAACAATGTTATTAACTTGCAATTACTGACGTTATCGTGAGTGAGTGTAAAAAAAAATTTCGAGGGTGATTGTGCGTGAATCATATTTTTGTTTTTCAATTTTGAATTGTTCTTTTTTTTGAAAAATTTATATTTTCGTGGTTTATAGCTCCAAAATTATGACAAACCCATGTTATCATAACAATTTGATGTTTCAATTTTTAGGATTTTATTTCCGTATGAGTTTAGATCGTTATATTTGAGTGACCTAGGAGAATCACGTGCGAGCAAAAGTTGAATTAACTTATTGAACTACTTCTTTTTTTTTAAATGTAAGTACTTCTTATTTTTTCTAGAGAACTATTTATTTTTTTTGTGTAAGTACTTCGTAGTTTTATAATGGAACTATTTCTTTATAAAAAAATGTATGTAGTTCTTAAAAATATAAGTAAATGGTTTTTCGGTAAAAAATATAAGTAAATGGTTCTTCGGTAAAAAAAAAAATCAATTCTAAAGAATCAATTATTTTAGTCCCACGCCCTGTTAAAAGAATCGAGTAGGTAATCTAGTAAGGAATGCGTTATGCCCAAAATGCTTGATTACAAACCCGCTTACCTTTTTGGAAATTTTTTGCTGGGTTATTACATACAAACACTTACATATTAGAAAATGTTATTTTTGTATGGAAATCGCGATTTATATCAATTCAGTAAATCGTGAACAAAATCAAAAGTTGTGCACCGATTGCAATGAAATAAAGCTCATTTCATTCGAAATATATTTAACTAACTGTTTCTAGACCAAAACTGTGATTTTTGTCCCATTTTTGTTTTTTAGGAATTTTTAAAGAACAAAAATTTTTTTTTTTTTAAAAAAATTTTAATTTTTTTTCAAAACTTGAACGATATCTCTAAAACTACTTGGAAAATTTAAAAACAATGTTAGCACGGCTTAAAGAGAATATTGTTGGCGAGTTTCGGTTTTTTTTTTTTAATTTAATATGGTGAACCGTTTTCAAGTTATTCCAATATATGTAGCGGAAGTGCCTTAATTTTGAACATAACGGTATATCTCGAAAAGTGGAGCTGATAGAGAAAAACCAAGTGCAGATTTGAAATCAGCGACCCCAAATTAGTAAAAATTTGCTATAAATATCAAATCAACTCAAAAAAAGTTCAATTTTGTTCCCTTGTGTTATGTGCTTAAAAATTGGACCGATCGTGTAGGCTACTGCATGGCCAGCCGAGGCATCCATTTGAATGAAATTATTTTCCATTATTAACCGGATGGATTGTACATTCAAATAAAAAAAGAAATTTGAGAAAATATTCAGAAGTTTTTTTTATAGCATTTTCAAAAAAAAAAAAGTTATTTGGCGGACCCTTTATATATGGTAATATTACATTATATATATCAAAAAATTTTAGAAAGCAAAATCTAATATAACATTATATATAATGATATCCACAACTATATGAATCCATATTAAGTAATATAAAACTAGTATGATTGTATATGAACGTTTTTACTCGGGTAGTCAAAATTCTAGGATTTTCCAAATTCACTTAAATTATTAAAAATAATATACTAAAAATGAGCGCAAAATTTGTCAATAGTTAACCATGCCCTTTTCGCCCACTTTTTAGAAATTCTAAAAGTTGTTGCATTTATTCAACGTCTCATATGGGAGATTAAATACTGTAAAAGGGGAAGTGTATGAAGAAGGTCTTGGGTTCAATTCATGGCTAAATTTGTAGAAAAATTGACAACAAAGAAAACATTCTAAATTAAAAGATCGTGGACCAAAACAAGCTTCTTTATGAAATGTTTATCTTCAAAATGCTGGTATATTAAAAATCATTGCTAAATGATTTTTTTGGTTATGGTATACCATATTTTTTTGTTCATTTTGTTTTAATACTTCCCCAATTGTATATATTTTTTTAATATTCACTAACAAGGGAAGTCTGTTGGGTGGTTTCTCCAGATTTCGATGAATTTTTGTATAAAAGATAGAAGTGACGAAAGTTATTAAAATATTGGTAAGAAACAAAG
This sequence comes from Delia radicum, assembly GCA_021234595.1. Taxonomy (NCBI): domain Eukaryota; kingdom Metazoa; phylum Arthropoda; class Insecta; order Diptera; family Anthomyiidae; genus Delia; species Delia radicum. The sequence continues at coordinate 30,933,067 of CM037855.1, forward strand.
CTTGTGTTTCAAAGTTGTTCAAAACTTTTTTGATTTAACACCTTTTGGACAGGTCATCCAAATACCAAATTTCTATATTGTTTCTTTGAAGAAGCTTAAAAAACGCATATAATGGAAAATTGGGTTACTTTAGAACCCAAATTTTAACCCTTGAACATGAAATTGGACAACTAAAAACATACTCATATTTATTTAGTTTGTCCCCTTTATCACATAGTGGTCCTTCTTTGACAGTTTTGCCAAAAATCTTCTTTTTTTTCTACAAAAATTTAATCTATCAAAAAACTTTAAAAGTTGTTCGTTATTCTATACTTTAATTTTAACTCCTTGAATTTTGAAAATTATATATTTAATTAATTGTTGACTTATTAAGATTTATTGGTTACCAAAGGTACTATAAATCTGTCATTAATACAAAATTTCTCAATTAATTTGTTTTGATTTTGAAAAACATGTATACCAAAATGTTAAGTAATTCAATACTTTTTTATTGGAAAAAAAAAATATATAGAAACACCCTTTTATTTAACAAGTTCCAGGGTTCTAACTACAAAAGAGAAATTTAAGACGTTTGTTTTGAGAATACTCTTAAAGTCCCAGTGTAGAAACGGTAATGACATGTCATTATTGTTCTCACTACTAAAAAAAAGAAAAATGGAACCTGCTTACTCTCTGCATTACTTTAACACAAATAATAAGGACTTACTAATAACTAGTTCAGTTTCCCATTATTTCAATACAAAATATAATGCGTTACCCATAAGTACTTATTTTTATAATTATTTTACATTTAAAGTAATGATCTAAAACATTTTATAAAATCAATTTTTAAACTCATTATTTTTTCACTTGTAGTAATTATACACACGGAAAAAAACTTAGCTATTTGCCAACTGAAATTCTGTTACTATGACTTAAATTCGGTTATTACGAATTTCAGACTGTTTGCACAATTTTACATTAGTTTTCATTAAAAAATTCGGTTAATTCAACTGAATTTTAGTTGCAACACCCAAACTACTCAGAATTCTAATGTTAATATCGTTGTATTAACTGAATTTATAAGTTGTTACACTGATAAAAAGCCATACATAAAAAATACCAATAAATGTCAAAATAACAAAAACTTTCGTAAAATAAACCAATATTTGTTCATTTTACGAAAGTTTTTGTTGTTTTGACATTATTTTCGTATTTTTAGCATGGATTATTATGAGTGTACCATTAACATATTCTTTTCAATTCAGTTGGCACTTTATTTCTCTGTGTGTATATGTTACTACAAATTATTGATTTTTTGTAAGCTGAAAAGTAATGACATTTTGTGCAAGCAAGTAATTTTTATTTATAAAGGGTCCGCCAAATAAGTTTTTTTTTTTTTTGAACTCCTGAACCAATTGGACTTTGTATGGCGTCATACCAAGGTCTTTATTCAAAATTCGTCTCAATGATGTCTCCGAAATGTTCAATTGTAGAGAACGACGGTGAATTGATGTTGATGGCGCTTCACGCACACTTTCTGCCACAGCAGCAATATTCTCGGGTGTACGCACTGTCTTTGGGTTTTCACGCTTTGGTTTTATCGATGAGGATGCCAGTTTCTTTCACTTTTTTCACAAGATAACAAACATACGGACCATATTTGTTCAGCGGAAGGATAAAACTAATTATCTGTCAAATCAGACATGAGCTAAGTGTTACCATTCACGAAATAAGCACTAGTTGAAAAAAAACGTTAGATGGCGGACCCTTTATATCAAGTATAACATCTCGAGATAGCTCAGATGGTAGATCGGTTGACTGGAAACCTGGAGCTTCGGGTTCGAATCCCTTGTGCACACATTTTATAAAAAGAAAAATGTTTCAATAAAAAACTTTTAATATATTTTTTCAGTAATTTTGTCCATACCGGTAAGCATATACGTAACCACATATTTTTATATTTTTTTTAAATTGATTAGTAATGATATGTCATTATTTTACGCGACATCCCTATATAAAAGTAATGAGATTTGTAATGACAATTGTAAGTACTTTCATTTTCCAAATATGTACTTATATAACCACTTATATGGTAATGTTTTTCTACACTGGGGTGTTCAGTTAAATGAGCTTGAAAATGAATTGGTTTTGAATTAAAAAAAAAAATCAAAAACTAAAACAAGGGGAATTTATTACGATAAATAGAACTAAAAGTATTTCAAATTTAAAACAATTTAAAATTTAAAAATTTAACATAATTTTTATCTAAAACTCGAAAATAATTTGTAATTATTTTATATTTTCTACTTGAAATATTTTATCAGCTAATTTGTTGATTATTTAAAATATTTTATTTTAAAAATTCTTAAGAATTCCTTAATGTATTTTAATATTTGTTATTAATAGAATTTTTTCATTTCATATAACTCTTAGGAATTTCTTAATGTGTTTAACGAAAACACTCCCCTTTATTATTGAGATGAACTGTCCTTAAATGAATATTCAATATTTGTTTTTAAAGTTCAAATCTATTGTTCTTTTAACCACATGTGGTGTTTTACTTCAATTTTTTTTTCTTTCTAAAATTTTATTGAAAACCCTACCCTTTTTTTGGTGATGAATGTTATTAAGTGCTTTAACAAAATTTAGAGCATTTAACAGTATATTAACTAAACATATTTAATAATATTGTTTTTGGAGTGCATTATTAAACAAGAACCAATTAAGACAAACCGAATTTGAGATACTCTACTGGCATATAAAGTTCTTCGAAAACGAGGGAAGTCTCCTGATGGGTTTTCTTTGATCTGAAAGAAATTCGGATATGTTATAAAGAAGACAAAAATAAGGGACACGTATTTTTTTTAGCGGCACAATCTCATGTTTTGGTGGGACCAAAAGTAATACATTTTTGTATGGAAATATGTCTGAAACTAATGATTTTTTTTTTTTTTGAACGCAGATTTAATGTTCTAGAGAAAACAAAAATTTGGATACCCATATTGCCCATGTAGTATGTTAGGGTTGCAATTTATTTAAAATATTTAAAAGATATTATGATGTGCAATGGTTATCTATTAATTAAAAGTTTTCCATCCGCTAATTAAAAGCAGACTTTATCTACTGTCAGGTCATTACCTATTTCATTTCGCGTCACCAAAAATCCTCAGAGGACCAATGTAGAAGGCATATAAGATTTACCCAAATTATAAATTTTTAAGGAAAAAGATCATCGCTTTACAAGTAAATTTTTATTTACCCGATGAGAAGTAAACAATAAAATTTAAGGGCTTATTGTAAGAACATAATAAGAAACATTAAATTTTTAGTTTGTTTTCGTCTTTCAAATTATAATAGAATGAAGAAAACATGACTTTTGCAGGACATTTATACTCAAGGTATAAGCAAGACTTTTATCATATGTTAGTCAGTGGGTGCCTAGGAAACAGCGAACATTCGTAATACAATAAATGTGGCTTATCAAGTTTTTACAATAAACTCTTCAGTTGTAAGAATTGAACTAATTCAAATCAAAAATTTAACATTTTTAACTAATAAAACACTGTTGGTGTAAAGGCTAAAATCTTTAGTCATAATAAACTGAGTTGTTAGTATTTAATAAATAAACGATAACACTTTCTGACATCATAATTTATAAAAAAGATCGAAAAATAAACTTTGGTTTTAATTTTTTTTAATTTAAATGTAAAACGAAATTGAAAATTATTCAACTACGAGGCCATACTCAATATTTCTTTATTAGGATATTGTGCTAACAAATAATCTATAGAGTTTTTGTTTTCAAATTTATTAATTGACCACTTTCAGGAATGTGTTGATAGATCTATTTTGGGAATTTTCTAGTTTTCCATCATCAGAAGTTTTGAAAGAAGTGACAATCCCATGCAAACATCAAACATTCATATGAACTAGTTATCCCACTAAATGAGAACTAATATATGAGTTCGAAGTTAAAGATTATCACCAATGATGAAAAATAAATTGAAAACTTGTTCGTTATGTCCAAGCTCTACCTTTGGTTGATATACAATACACGCTTTTTGTTTTTATTCTCCTTTTTATTTTTACACTTGTTTTGTTTGTATTTAAAACCAAGATGTAAAGGGGAAATAAACTAAGACCGTACTTTGTCTTCTTTACAAGTTTGATTAAAAATAAAAATTATGTTTTTTCGACCTTTAATTGTGCAATGAAAATGAAAATTTTGCAAGTTAGGCATTATTTAACAGTTAGGTTAAAAAGCTCTTCGGAAAAAGTCGCCTAAAAGCCAAACAATTACGAATGTCGAAAAAAGCTCATACACTCGACTAAGTTTAATAGGCATTAATAAATTTATGTATGGAGTACATCAAAATCGGTGGTAATATTCCATTAGGAATCTCTACACTCAGGGAACTTCTGCTTTAAAAATATGTAGTTATTTGGGTTGTAATACAGTTTCTTTATTTTTTATGTAAATCTCAGTCATTTGTAGCACAAATCAAATTTTTTCCTAAACTTGTAGTTCATTTAAAAAAACAAACCACATCAAATGACTGTTTTATGATTTTACATTAATTTTTTACTTAATAAAATAAATGTTTGTTTATTTTTTACTAACATGGTTAATGGTTAATTTTTACTACAATGTGGGTTATTTTGTGAACATTAAAAAACAGATGACAATGCTAGTTGAATTTACTGAAATGTAAGTCGTCCTTCCTTTGAGTGAAATTTCATTTGTTTTTAACTACATTTGCAGTGACCTTTAAATACATAGTATTCTCAGTGTAGAATAATAGAACATTGATCACATTATGAAATTCTTTAAATTTCCAAACATTTTTCACAGAGAATTAGTACTGAGTGACTATTAATGGATGAATTCATATTAATAACACCCCAATTTTTTAAAACATAATATTTTGGAAAAAAACATCCAAAGCTCAAAAATTTTACTTCAAAACTCTTTTTAAATCCTTTATAATTTTCCTTAAAAAAATTAATTCTTGAGGAATTTTTTCTATGCATACAAAAAAAAAAAAAAAATAAAAACCACGAAAACCACCGATTCAATAACTTTAATTGCTCAAATTCCCCCACCAAGCAAAACTTTGCTATTTCAATTAGATATTGATAGCTCTTTAAATGAATTATTTGTCAATTAAATAATAACACATTTGATTAAAAAGTGATTAATATTGTATACCTTCTCAAAAAGCAAAAAACAACTGGTAACTTTCATGCCAAATAGTTTCTTTAGCTTGAATTTTATAACATTGAATTTAAACCTGTATGTAATTCTCATTTAGTTATCAAATTTATGTATACTTAATGTGAACACACTTACACAGAAATTAGTTTTTTCCTTACTATTGTAGCATAGTGACTACGCAAAAAAACTTTTGAGTTTTTTATTTCCAGAAATTAGCCCTTTTTTGAAATCAGAGTTTTTTTAAATAATTTTTTATTTATTTTTAATTTTTTTTTTAACAAACCACTAATACTAGAAACTTTTTTCAGCCAAACTCTTAACTGTCGAATTTTTCCAGTAAAAAAGATCTCATATTCATTTTTTTCCTAAAAAAAAAATGCTCAGATTTTAAATAGATTTTTCATGAGAAAATTTTTAAGATTCAAAAATTTTTTTTCTTAAAAAAAAAAACTGGCTGTAAATTTGCTTTTTCTATACTAAAAATCTTACAAAAGTGATGTGTTTTATTAAAAAAAGTCTTAGAATCTGAGACTTTCCTAATTAATTTTTCTTATATAAAATGTCTATTTAAAAACTATAAGGAAAGAGAAGGGTTCTCAAAATTTTTCTTGTTGAAAAAGCCATAGGTTCTGAAAAATTTTTTCTGTATAAAAAGTCGTCAGATTCTGTGGACTTTTTGCTTTAGAAATTTTTTCAGATTTTTAAGATCTTATTTTACAGAAAAGTTTTCAGATTTTTTCTATAAGAAACATTTTGAGGCTTTGTTTTTTTTTTTTTTTCTTTTATAATTTATAAAATAAAATTTTTTTTAAAAACTGAGATTTTTGAATCTTAAGTTTTTCTACTGACAAAAAATCTTCGAAATTGGCGATTTTAAAATAAATCAAGTAAAACTGGTTTTGGTATTGGTGAAACTTAATAAAAAATGTTCTGTTAATTTTCTTGAACAGAAAATTTTTTATTATGTTTCACCAATACCAAAACCAGTTTTACTTGATTTATTTTAAAATCGCCAATTTCGAAGATTTTTTTCAGTAGAAAAACTTATCTAAATCTGAAATTTCGATGACTTTTTTCAGTAGAAAAAATTCGAAAAACATTTTGAATCGTTATTATGTCGCAGCTATTATTTGAACTCATCATACATATGGTAGGGTATTGAAAATATCAAAATTATGAAACGGCAGATGTGTTTATATTTAATTTCGGAAAACAAAACGGTTACGGTCTCTGACAAACGGGTTTCAAATTACTACTAAAGCAACTCATCTCGTCTCGACTTTATTGACATTTCAAGTGTAATGAGTAAGCAATTTCACATTAAGTAATATTATAGACTCATAGAAAGAAATACAAAAACAAATTTAATATTTCCTCTGAAACCCAAAAGATAAACTAGAACATTAAGAGAAGTTTGTTTTAAACAGCGGCAACAGTCAGAGTATAACAAAAACATTTGTTAAATGTCATTTCTAATACGCTGAAAGGGGATTTTTCAACCAAAATAAATAAAATGACAACTAGAACATGTCGCTCATTTACTAAAAGACTGGCATAACTCAAAAAACATGATTTTGCAGAAACGCCGTTTAAAGTTTTCAATCCAATTTTAGAATCTGTCTCGCTCGACCATTTATCTATTTATTTGGTCACGTTTTTTATAAATATGTTTTTTAATGCATTTTTCTCTAAGTGAGAGTTGGGTGCAAATTCGCTAATAATCGTAAGAGACGTGAGTACACAGAAAAAAATAAAAACGGGTTTCAATTAAAAAATTTATTGAATCAATTAATATTTTAATTGATTTTGCACCTATCATGGCAATTATACTATCAATTAAACCGTTTATTAAAATTAAGAAGAAGAAAAAGTTATAAATAACTTCTACAAAAAAAAAATATATGATGCTCACAAAAAAAGTGTTTGATCTATGCGTTGGTATGTGTGTTTTTTGCAATGCTGGGTCTGTTTGTGTGTGTGCTTGTTTTGTTTGTTAACTTCAAATGTATTTGGTACTTTATATTGAAAATTTTCTATTTAGTGTTTGAAAAAATAATATGATAATTGCGTCTAATATAAAATATGTATTTATATATTTAAAAGTCAATTGAAACATTAATTGATTCAATTAAATATTTGTTTAGAAACAAATTAAATTCAAATCAAATCTTTAATAAGATATTTTACGTTGATAATTTTTTCTGTGTAGCACAATTTCTCTTTCAAGAAAAAATAAAATATATTCTCTTTTAGAAAAATTGAGGTTAAGAAGAAGAATGACGTTTTTCTCTAAAAATTATAAACACTATTCATTTTTAAATCAGACTAGACTAGTTTCTGCCTTTTTATGGACAGGCGTCATCAGTGATTTTCCATTTAAATTGTATTATTATTTGTGTCTTATAATTATCTCTATATGATACATTTTTCAACAACTTGCGGCTGTAGGAATCAAACCTGCTCTTCGTCTTACTTTACAAACGTAACCATACCAAGTCATGACCGTTTAGCGATCACACTCAAGTATGGCCTCGAATGTAATCCAGCTAAATTGCAGCTTTCTATCCTATTAGCTTTTCTGTTATTATATATTATACTCAGAAGTGACCAACACTAACAAACACAAATATTCTATTTTTAGATTTTTGTTTATTTTTCTAATCTCCTCCGTCTCTTCTCCTCGAACTCGAAGAGTATATCTGATATTAATATGAAATTTTTACACAATATAAAGCATGCTATAAATAATAAATCTGCATCATTAACTCAAAATTCGGGTTTTTTGACTTATGACAGTCTTGTAGTAAATGAGCGATATGAATAAGTAAATGAAGCATAAGGTGAAAACAAAAATTAACCGGATACAAGGTTTTAAAAATTAGAGAGCAATGATGAAAAAACCTTTTCAGTGTGATATATCTAGTTTGGGAAAGCAATTTTAAATTTTCTAAAATTTATAAAGAGTCTTTTGTTATACATTTTAATTATAAAATTTTCTATATATCGTATTTTTTTTAAGTTCTTGTTTTTTTTTATCGTAAACCGGGATTAATGGGCTTTTTTATGTGCCATAAAATTGATTAGTAACGGTTATAAGTTAATGATAACATCTTTGCTCTTTACTCTTAATTCAAAATTTGTTGTATTGGAAATAAATATACTTTTACAGGTGTTTTTTGTTTATTGTGCTTTGAAAGAAAGTTGTTATATTGTTATGAATGACATGTGTCAAACTATTTGAAATTGTTTGTTAAACCTGTTCTTTTGTTAGAGTTTGAAAATAATATTTATATGTTTGTGTTTGTTACTTAAGAATAATGACTTGACTTCAATTTGAAATTAATTTTATATTCAAATTTTAAGTACAAAGTCAAACATTGTTGGATAAGTCAAGATGTCAACTGAATGATTAGATATATGTAAGTAAAACATATTAATTTGTATGAGAGGCGGGGTAGAGAAGAATAAGCATATTTCTAAGAATCATACCGACATTGAAAATTTTCAGTGGAATCGAACTGCAGTTCAGTGATACAAGCCGCCGATCGTCAGCCGGTTAGCCGCCGCCGCTGAAAGTTTTTTTGATTTCACCTGTAAACCAGCATAAAACTTTTCAACAAGCAGTGATATAGAAATGCCATGTCTAGTGACTCCATTTTGTATTGGTTTGGATCTGAAAGTTTAAAACTATGAGCAAAAAACAAAAACAAATAAATAAAAAATTCTTGTAAGTTTCGACTTTTCTTTTGGTGAAGACATTTCAAGGTGAAACATTGCATGTTACAGCTTTTTAGTATATTCAACCTAACACTGTCCATCATTTCTCTTCTAAATTTATGGAACCTTGCATCTAAAGTCAATTTCAATAGGTGTCGAAATTTTTTGAAATAGCTTATATGGGAAATATTACGAAACCGTACCGAATTTCAGGTTTTAAAAATAAAAAATTTAAAATATGTGGCACACAATTTGTTTTTTAGAATAACTTATTTCAAGCTCTTTAAAAATGCGATAATGTGTTAAATAAAAGTTATAAACAAAAAACCGGAAAAATTATAGCTTAAACATTTTTTAAAATTTTTGGGTTTTTGTTGGGCCTTCGACTACACGTTTTCCATTAATCTTTCCATGCTTAGTCCGAATTTGCTTTCCAAATTTTCTCCAACACATCAGGTTTTTGAGGAAATTGAGGTCAAAGTTAAGAAAAATTCAATTTATAATTAAATCGCACTTGCGCGGTTTAAAGAATTACATGGTCGAATCTTAATGTAATGCACGATTTTAGCATAACTACACTGATAATATTCCATGCATAAAAACACCAATAAATGCCAAAATAACAGAAACTTTCGTAAAATAAACCAATATTTGTTCATTTTACGAAAGTATTTGTTGTTTTGACATTATTTTCGTATTTTTAGCATAGATTATTACGAGTGTATGCCTAGATGTAAATATTAACTCGATTGGATGATATTGTTTGTGTCGCTTATTTAAATCTTATCCAGTCTTATTTAACTGATAGATTTTAGCATAACTGTTATTACACTTAGGAAATTATGTTGGTAAAGACGACAGCAATTGTAGTCAAAAACAAATGAAATTTCATTTAAAGAAAAGACGACTTACATTTCATTAAATTCAACTAACATTGTCATTTGTTTTTTAATGTTCAAAAAATAACTAACAATTTTAGTAAAAATGAACCACATGGTAGTAAAAAATAAACAAACATTTATTTATTTTTAGTGAAAAGTGAATGTAAAATCATAAAACAGTAATTTGATGTGAGTGGTTTTTTTAAATGAACTACAAGGTTAGTTAAAAATTTTATTTGTTCTACAAATGACTTACATTTACATTAAAAATAAAGAAACTGTATTACAACCCAAACAACTACATATTTTTAAAGCAGAAGTTCCCTGAGTGTATATGTAAATATTAACTCGATTAGATAATACTGTTTGTCTCTATAGGAATTTGTTCTCCTAAACAGATAAAACGTAACAAAACAATGCTGCAGAAATTTGAGTGGCACATCCGCTGTTTAAAGAATTATAGCGTCAAATTTGTCTTAAACTGGGAACCTCTGCTTTAAAAATTTTTAGTGATTTGGGTAGTAACATAATTTCTTTTTTTTATGTACATGTGAGTCACTTGTATAACAAATTTAATTTTTTACTAACCTTATATTTCATTTAAAAAAACAAACCACATCAAATGACTGTTTTATGATTTTACATTATTTTTTTATAGCAATTTTTTTGGTATTTAAAAACATAAATGTTTGTTTATTTTTTAATTACTTATGTGGTTCATTTTTACTACAATTGTTAGTAGTTTTTTGTACATTAAAAACAAATAACAAATGTTAGTTGAATTTAATAAAATGTTAGTCGTCCTTTCTTTAAGTGAAATATCATTTATTTTTTACTACATTTGCTGTAGTCCTTAGCGTATAATTGGAGATTCTATCATAACAATCATCATGTGAAGGTGCTAAATAAATTGTATTTTATAGCTTTACATCAGTTTTAGTTTTAGAGTACGCTAAAAATCTAAACTTTTAAAAGTGACAAACATACTAGAGTAAATAAGGGTAGTTTTTATTTAAGTAGATCACATTAATAGTACACTCACAATATTTTTTCCATAGAGACTACTGAATATAGACATTAAATTAACTGAAAATCAGTTAACAACAGGATTGCTTACTTTTCGTTTAAAACAATTATATTTTTAAGTTTATTTTCAACTGCTGAAAAAATAATTGACAAAATCGATAAAAACAATAGATTGTTTTCGTTTATTTCAATACCCAATATAATGTGACAACTTTTTGTTTGAAATAGAAAATATTAACTGAATATTTTAACTATTACCAAAAGTCCGTTTTTTGTTTATTGAATAACAGACAAAAAGTTAAAAAATATATATTTCTTTAGTAATTTAACTGTATATTCCATTGAAACAACTTTACCGATTAATTTTGTAAATAACTGTTGAACTTTTATGGAAAAGTTCTTGTGAGTGTATAAATATTAAAATTTAAAATGTTCGCCTGGTTTAATTCGTTGCCTCGAAAATGCCGTTACCATGAAAAATATTATATATAGTTCTTGAAATAATTTAAATCCTGAGTGACATTTAAACGTACGGTCCCGTAGATTTGAACATAAAGGGTCCGCCAAATAACTTTTTTTTTGAAAATACTATAAAAGAAAAACTACTGAATATTTTCTCAAATTTCTTTTTTTATTTGAAAGTACATTCCTTCCGGTTAATAATGGAAAATAATTTCATTCAAATGGCTGCCTCGGCTGGCCATGCAGTAGCCTACACGATCGGTTCAATTTTTAAGCACATTATCGATTGTGTACAGCTGTATTTCACCAATGGCTTTACGAATATTGTCCTTTAAAGCGTCAATTGTCTCTGGCTTGTTGGCGTAACACTTATCTTTGACGGCACCCCACAAATAATAGTCCAACGGTGTCAAATAGCAGCTCCGAGGTGGCCAAACGACATCAGCTCTGCGGCTGATAATGCGATCTTCAAAAACAGGGCAAAACATCGAGTGTAGCTTTGGCTGTGTGGCACGTAGCGCCGTCCTGCAATATTTCCCAGCGTTGTTCAAGCGTATACACAATCATATTCGTTCAGCGGAAGGATAAAACTAATTATCTGTCAAATCAGACATGAGCTAAGTGTTACCATTCACGAAATAAGCATTAGTTGAAAAAAAAACGTTAGATGGCGGACCCTTTATATAGTGGAGTATAACGAACACCGTTTATAATGAACTTTTTTTGTAACGATTGATGTTTCTGGTGTCAACGATTTTGCTAGCATATTTCACATATTACAAAATAGTACGGTTATAGCGAACACTGTTTATGGCTAACTTTTTATATAACGAACTAATATTTTGGACCCTTTTGCGAATTTGTATACAAATTTTTAGGCTTATAACGAACACATTAAAAAAATCAAAATTTTTTTTATGAAAAATCTGCTGCAAATTTTAAAAACTTGAGTTTTTTACTTGGAACTTCACAAAAAGGAATCAAAAATTGTATCAAACGTAATTAGATGGAAAAATTGTTTCAAACAAAAAAAAATTTCAAAACTAGAAGAATTTAAGACAAAAGATCTGTCATTTTATTCATATTTTTAAAATAATTACCTCGCTTATAACGAACTTTGCTTATAATAAACAAAATTGTCCGGTCCCTACGAGTTTGCTATAACCGTGTTCCACTGTATATAATTCCGTTATTCTTATTAACTTCTTCAAAATAATATTTTCAAATGTTTGGCTCAAGAGTTTAAATTAGAAAAAAAAAAAAAAAAATACTATTGGATTATAAAATAAATATTGGCTTTAAATTTTATTTCCTCCAAATATTTTTTTTTTTTTCTTGGTTTCCATCAAACTCCTCCAATTCATTCACCAGCCATTGACAAAACCCAACATAACATTCATAATTTATCCATGAATGATTTCTTTTTATTGCTAACCATAAATCAAATACAACTCCAAAACGTTTGTGACAACCCTTTTTTTTTGTTTAAACAATAAAAGGGGTAAAATCTATAAAAAAAAATCGCCTTGACCCCCCTCCTAACAACAAAAGCTTGAACAGACGGTAGATCATATCCAACGTACACACAAAATATGCCGCAAAAGCGCACGTGTCAAACTGTCAAAAAATCAAGTTTCATATTTTTGTTGTATTAAACGGGAATCAAACAAACAACAGCACATAAAAAGCATAAAATCCATAAACTGACATAAAAAAAAAGAAATAATAATGTTTAAAAATGACATTTACATGAATATTTAATTTACATCCTTTAATCATGTTAATAAAATTGTTAAAATTTGATATTACAAACAGTGATTGTACAATTTGATGGGTTTGTCAAAAATAATAAAAAATAGTTTATAAACATTTGTATTCTAGTAGTACTTAGGTAGACTTTGATACTAAACAATAAGGGTATTCACGAAATATGACTTTTTATTTCAAAGCCTTATAGATATCTTTGAGAACTGTTTTATATGAAACCTAAGACTTTATGGTATTTTTCATATAACGCTTAGACTATGATTTTAAAATTTTTTATTTTTTTCTTTAACCCATTAAGGCTGACTCCTAATTTGTTTGTCCGATCTAACCTAAAAGTGGAAACACGAAAAATGTTTTTTTATTCTGTATTTCGGGACCAAAATTAAAATCTAGGATTGAGCACTTTTTCCAACAATATGTTTTGAATTTGCAAAACCAAAAAGTTCCAATTTTGTCGAAGACTTTTCAAAATACAAAAAACTATTTTAGACCATAATTAATCCAGAGAAAAAATACAATTAATGTGACGTACTTAAAAATTTGCATAGCAATATTTTAACTGTCAAAAAAAAAAACAATATCGATAGTGTCCGACATAGTATTCGGATTTGGCTTTGACATCGGAGTTTGCGAAAAGGGGAGGTGTATTTAAAGAAATTGAGCACATTTTTAGATTAAATTCCTTAATTTCGAGTACAATAAAAGAGTATATACACGTCTCTCAGCAACAAAATACGGAACTCGGACAACAAATAAAATCATTTTTTACACTAAAAAATAATTGGAACATGTTGATAACTAATTGTTACGAGGGCGGCTCAATAAGTCCGTGACTTTTTGAATGAAACACAGTTTTTTTTTTTTTGCAAAAAAAAAAAATATTTTTCAACATAATCTTTTTTTAGCTCAATACACTTAGTCCAACGTGTCGCCAATTTTTGTATCCCTTCCAAAAAATAGGATTTTTCGAGGTCCATTAAATAGGTATTTCTTGGCCATATGGGATCGTGGATTTTTTCTACATTTTCGGGTGTATTGACCTCAATTGGCCGTCCAGAACAAATCAAAAGAGGGCAGATTGAGAGAGACTGAGGTGGATAGAAACCCATTGGCACAAACACAAGAATTTGTATTAAATTCTTTATGTATTTTAGTAAAAGTAAAAAAGTTCAAACATTTAAATTTTTTTTTTTAAAGACGTCATTAAAATAATTTTGCTCAACATCTTGTATTTTTGGGGGAAAAAAAGATATAAATTTACCTGTTTTAAGATTTACTGCCATTTAAATATTTTTTATTTTACTTTAAACAAATTTTGTTGACAAAAATAACCAAAATTCATGTTTTATTAAATATAAAAAGTAAATTAAAAAGTTCAGCTTCGTCCGAACAGTGAACATTTTATTTATAATGATATTATATCCCAAATATATAATTATATCCTTCTTTCTATTACACTTCCTATAGTATAAAATTATATATCGATCTATACATGATGACATATGTCAGATGGCATATATTTGTATACAATTGTTTCTCATTAGATGTAAATTTAGGGTGAGGACAAAATTCGAATACAATTGTATCTAACTATATCTAAATTCATCAAATTAGATCTAATTGTAATAAATAATGTCTAATTGTATCATATTAGATCAAATATGATACAATTAGAAGCTCTCATTTTCTGCTATTATTATATATTAGGCCGGGTCGATTTGTATGGAGGCAAAAAAATCACTCAACGTTCAAGGAAAATCGTATTCTAGGGATCAAAATAAGAAACTTTGCCGTAGGAACCATACCTCTAAAACGAATTCTGATGTCCCGACTTTTGACCCGTAGTGTAAAATTTTTAAAAATCCCACTTTGACCCATTTAGAGTTCCCCAATCGAATATAATTTATACATTCATCTGCTATAGCGTCTTCCGTAGAAGAAATAAAGACCCTGATCTTGGAAAGCCTCCTCCTACTTTCTAAAATATCTCTATCCCGAGATTTGTACATTTTGCTATAAAAACACGGCTAAAAGGGCCTCTTTCAACTTAAATTTTAACCCCTTAACGGTCACCTAGAATGATGATTTATGCATTAATCTGCTAGAGCGTCTCCCGGGGAAGAAGTAGCTCCCATAATCTTGGAGAGGTTCCTCCTACTTGCTGAAATATCAAAGTGGGCTTTTACAAAATTTGACCCTACGGGTCAAAAGTCGGGACATCAGAATTCGTTTTAGAGGTATGGTTCCTTCGGCAAAGTTTCTTATTTTGATCCCTAGAATACGATTTTCCTTGAACGTTGAGTGATTTTTAAATCGACCTGTCCTATTATATATAATACAAAAATTTCCATATTACATATGATGTTAAAAAATATTTTATTTAAATACTAGGCAAAATTTATACAAAAGTCTGTTACAATGAATATTTACTTTCAAATATTTTTTAATTTTTTTTTTAATTCAAAAATACTTAAGCTTGAACAAGCTTTTCAACTATACAATAGTCATTGGATACAAGTAAATCCAATTTAATCTCAAAACATAATTTCAAAATATCTCATTCTTTCCACCAAAAATTACTTATCTTTTTGTATCTTATTAGATCTAAGTAGATCTAAATTCATCCAACGGGATATTTTTGGATCCATCAGGATCTTAAATAACATAAATTTTAACATAATAATAATAATTTTAACATAAATAAACATAAATTTTAATTTAACTTAATCCGCTAATATATTTGAGGGCTCTAATCGGATATTACTGGGTACCCCAATTTTGAGATAAACTTGGATAAGAATAAATATCGATCTATACCAAATGAGATCTGATATTGTATTTGTGCTCTAACATGCCCTATAAACTGTAGTATTTGGATTTAGAGCATTTAACTTGGTTTTAATATATAGCAAAAAAAACTTACGATTGATATCAGCCGCATTTCGATGCATTTAACCGACCCAAGAATACATTTTTTTTTGCGTGAGTAGCCCCATGTGTGCTGTGGGCTAATTATTGGAGAAATCAATTTATTGTTGGATCGCTCAAAAACATCGAAATGCGAATAATATCAATTGTATATATAAAAAACACAACAATTTCATGCTTCTTTCAACGAAACATATTTGGTATAAAAAGAAAGGTATTTGGATTGCCTTTCGATTAGAATACAAAAATAAATGAAAAGTTTTAAAACAACACAATTTCGAAAAACTTTGAAACCCATTTTTTTTTATCACCTAAACAGTTTTTAAACTAATTTTTTTTATTACTTTTGGAGAAACCCCCCAACAAAATTCCAATGTCAATCTAATTTTCTTTATATTTTCAAATCCAAGTTAACTACACAACATCCTTAATACAATTTCATTCATTAATAAAGTACTAAATTTTGATATGACATTAGCGGTATTTTTCAAACAATAATTCTTTAGTTTGTATGGAATGTTTAACAATATTTAGACAATAACATATCTAAACGAGGGTTTGATTGGATAAAGCGACAGAGAAAAATATTAACATTTCAATGGATAGCATTAAAAACTACCAATCAATGTTAATTTGATTAGTTAAAAAGTCAATAAATATCTAAAAAATAAAAATGAAATTTGTTATAGAGATTTGATAAACCATTAACTCTCTAATGTTAAAAGTTTTTTTATATTTTTTTTTTTTATTTTAAATACAATTTTTATGTTCACTAATGAGATTTAATTGTTGTAAATAAAATTTTGTTAACCAAATGACAACAATTTAAAATTGTACAACACTCAGTTAGATGTCATTTTATTAAAGAGCTTAATAAAATTTTAGATTTTTTTTATATATTAAAACATAAAAAAAATGTAAAACTACTGCAGTTTCTACTATAACGAAAAGAAAAAAACATAGAAAAATCTTTTTTTTTAAATTTCGTACACAGAGAGAATTGTAGAGGACAAAAAATAATAAAAAATTTTAACAAACTGCAACCAGAGACAAACTGGAATAAGTTTCATTAATTTGCCTCCAATGTAACAATTTCATCAATATTAATGAAATATTTCATAAACAACAAGAATTATAATGACTATATCATCATCTGTATAAAATTTTTTCTACACAAAATATAAACCTCTAACAGGTAAGGCTGCCTCAGGGTAGCCTTTATAAAATTTACCACAAATGCGTCAAATGAGCGTTTTATACTTAGAAATTAATATATTCCGATAGAAAACTGAATTTGCTAAATATTTTGCGAAAAAATTTTTCGTGTGCCGTCCACTGTTTGGAAGCGAGAAAGCTTCAAAATCAAAATTTCGTAAAATTTTAAAAAATAATTATTTTTGAAAAAACATAGTTTTCAAAAATCTAAAAAACCAATTTAAGTTGACTAAAAACTCGTTATAATAAAATATAAGTAAGATTGAAGCTTTAGCTTTAATAGTAAGTCCTTACTTTAAACCCAGGACTTACAGAATTTTATCAGCATTCCTCTAAAGGGCATCGTCTTAACTTTTAAAAGGATTTTTATGAAATTTTGCAGAAAGAAGACATTAAGTATTAATAGCAAAGCGTTGCACTTTGAATAATATAAATTGAAGTTTAGATACTTTTTCACCTAATTTCGCTTTTTCCAAAAAGCGAAAATCCCGATATCTTCTTAAATAGGAGCAGAAAAAAAATAGTTTCTCGAGCGTGGTTATATCTTGGTCAGAGAAATATTTTTTCTCTAAAACTTTAAAATGCACTCTAAAATATTTTGGCTCATATCGAATAAATTAGGCAACGATAATTAATTTTGTTGAAGAACTTATTATTTGCTTTTCGAGTGGAGAACATGGTATGAATTTCGTTGCAAAACATCGTTTGCCAGTTAGAGGGCTAAACTATGTTTCATATATATAGTGAAGCATATCATAAATACGACGGCGGCTCAATACGTGAGTGACTTTTTGAATGAAACGCAGTTTTTTTTGCAAAAAAAAAAAATTAATTTTTCAACATAATCTCCTTTTCGCTCAATACACTTAGTCCAACGTTTCTACAATTTTTGTATCCCTTCCATAAAATAGGCATTTATTGGCCATATGGGGTCGTTTTTTTTTTAAATCCTAGTTAAATCGGTCCAATAAGTTGGCATAATATACGCCGTTTATTGTTTTTCCCTTTTGAAAGTAATCGATGTGGATTATCCCGCGTGCATCCCAAAAAAACTGATGCCATCACCTTATTGGCTGACAAACTTACCTTGGCCTTCTTCGGAGCCGGTTCACCCGGAGAAACCCATTGCTTAGACTGCTGCTTGTTCTCCGGGGTGTTGTAATGGATCCATGTTTCATCCACAGTTACAAAACGCCGCAAAAACTCATTCGAATTGTTATTAAACAACTCCAAACAATCCTTTCAAGTTGTCACACGATTATGGTCAATTGAAAGCAATCACGGCAAACATTTTGCAGGCAGCGTTCTTACACCCAACTGATCATTTAAAATCGACATGAATTGCCTATGGCATCAACAATCTCACGCACTTTTACTTTTCGATCGGCCAATACCATATCATGGATTTTTTCGACATTTTCGGGTGTATTGACCTCAATTGGCCGTCCAGAACGTTCGGCTTCATTTGTACTTGTGCGACCAAAACGAAAGTCAGTAAACCACTTTTTTACCATTGAAATCGATGGTGTAGAGTCCCGATAGTATTTTTCTTATTTTGATTGACCTTTTTTTCGCAAAAAATAATGTTTATTGAGCACTGGAAATTCCCTTTTTTCATTTTTAAAAAAATCCACGAGGTTGTTTGTTTTGAACAGCTGTTAAACGCAAAGTAAATGACGGAACTTGCTCAAAATTTGACAGTAGTCTATTAACAGGTGGTACTTGATGAAAGTAGTGTTGCATTTCATATAACTACAAGGGAAGTTCGAAAAAACACGGACTTATTGATCCGCCCTCGTATAATGTAATTGAATTTCTTTTTTATGAAATGTTTCATAACTGCTATGAAGCGTTACATTGAGCGAAAGTTTATGAAATATTTCATAAATATGATAAAGCTTTTCCAATATTTTACTATTAAATTTTAACAAATTAAAACCAAAAGTTTATTATTCGATCTCTTATCACAAATTGTGATGTGAGTAAGGTTATTCAAGCTCAAGATCAGCTGTTTTTTGTTAAACAAAAAACATTGCAATGTTTTTTTTTTTTAATTAAAAAATTTCTTGATCCGCTAATTTGAAGCAGAACTTATCTACTGACAGGTCCTTACATGTTTGATTTTCAAATGTTTTACCCTCTTGCTCGCATTATAATATAAATCTTTTTCTTTGACAGTAATAACTCTTTTCTTTACAATGTGAACGAAAAATTTCGCAAAATTAATTTAAAACTTAATTTATTAAATGAAACTGGTTTTTTTAACGAAACTTCTTCATTGGGTGAGTAAAATGATATATTTTCATAAAATTTTATGAAAACTTGCATTAGTTTAATGAAAAGTTTCAGTGCACTAGTTCCAGTGCGACTTCTGCTTTAGAATTTCTGCTTTAGAAATATGTAGTTGTTTGGGTTGTAATACAGTTTCTTTATTTTTAATGTAAATGTCAGCCATTGGTAGAACAAATTTAATTTTATACTAACCTTGTAGTTCATATTAAAAAAGGAAACCACATCAAATGGCTGTTTTATTATTTTACATCCATTTCTTTATTCGTTTTTTGTTATTTAAAAAAATAAATGTTTGTTTATTTTTTACTAACATGTGGTTAATTTTTACTGCAATCATTTTTTGAACATTAAAAAACAAATGACAATGTTAGTTGAATTTACTGAAATGTAAGTCGTCCTTTCTTTAAGTGAAATTTCATTTGTTTTTAACTACATTTGCAGTGGTATTTATCTACATAGTATTCTAAGTGTATACAAAAATGCATTAATATCATGCAATGAATTCTCTCAGTGTGTATGAAGCAACTACTACTACACGATTAACCACTTTAAGTTGGGGATATTAAAACGACATCATTACCTGTAAAAAACACACAAAAAAACAAAATTGACCATAAAAAAAAGCTCTACGTGCTTCCACAAGTATACCAACCCATCTTAACAATCAGCATCTGCTGCTGCAGCAAACACTTTTTTCAGTTTACTATAGAATATTCAAATATTCTTACATTATTAAAAAAAAAAAAAAAAAAAAAAACGGTATTAAATGTATTCAATACCACAAAATTTGACATTATCAAATTGTATAGTATTTTAGGTTATATGGTGTAATATAAACCTCAATAAATACATATTGATATACTTACTTAACCGAAAAAATACACAAAACTGGTAATAAAAAAAAAATATCGTTCTATAAAAAATCAACTCTAACCGCGCTTTGTAACTGGTAAAAAATAAACATCACATTATGGTACATTTAACCACAATTTAACATCAGGTGCCTGCCATACACATCATTGTCTGAAATAAAAACAAAAATCAACATAACAACAAAAACAACCAGAATACATTCAATTTTCAAAAAAAAAAAAGAAAAATTCAGCATTTTCAAATGGAGAAAAACAATAATAAAAGGTTGATTGTAAAAAAAAAGGTATTGGTCTTTTTGGGTTTTGCTTGTTACAAACTAAACAACATCACGAGAAAAAGGTGAAATTGTGTACACGTGTCACTCGACTTACAATGAAATTTTTGATAGGTATTCAAACCATGCATTCAAAATATAGAATTTCCCAATTTTATGGCATTTTAATACACAGAAAAAATGATTTCCTTACTTTTTTAATTAATATTCAATTGACATGCCGCGACATCTACATCATTATGCGTATATTTATCAATGTGGTTGTCGTCCACACTATTAATGTGTTTATCATCACAATTTTTTTTTAGCAAAATAAATTATTAAAACATTAGTAAAATATTAGTATAACCTTAGTTCAAAACATTTAAGTACCGAATAAGTTTAATTAAAACTTTAGCTAAAAACTTAATAGTAACAAAAATTTTGCTGAAAAATGGTACACTCAAAAAAAAAATAAGTTAGGAGAAAAGTTAGTAAAACATCTTGTAAATCAGGTATACTATTTTTCAGGAAATTTGTTACTAAAATTATGTTTTACTAAGTCAACACTTAAATGTTTTGAACTAATGTTTTACTAATATTTTACTAATGTTTACTAATTTATTTCCATTCCCTCCGAATATATAATTCAATTACTTTATTAAATTTCTTTATTGTTTTTTTGTTACTATCATAATTTAAAATTTTAAAAAATAATTTAAGTATTTTGTTACATTTGTATATTAGTCTAGTTTGTAAAGACTTGTTTTAATTAAGTTTACATATTTTTATTTTTTTTTTGTAATTAACTGTAGTTCATGTTGAAGGTTTTTGTTAATAGTTTTCCTTCAGATTAAATCCTATTGTATAATACATTTCACCTTTATAAAAAAAATATTTATAACACTTAAGATATAAGGCTAAGCCAAATCTGTGCAATAGATTTCTAGTAAATAAGAAATTTGTAACTTTTTTTTTCTATTAAATAAAAAATTAATTCATTAATACTAAACAGTACAACTCTAGTAAGATAGATAAAAAAAAATCAACCATGGAAGATTTTTCTATCTGTTTTTCATACATAAAACAAAATTGTGGATTGGAACAACTTAAATTTTGCGTTTTCACCGGCTTGTGAAAGAATTTGTCTATTAATTAAATAAAAGACAAAATATAATATTTAAATTTAAAAAAGATTAAATGTGTATTTGTAGTCAAATTGAGTCAAAGCAGGTAGACAGAAAGATTTTTATGTTTCCTTTTTCTTATTGCAAAAAAATGGGTTGTATATGTTACATTTTGTTATTTTTTCGTTTCGTTTCTATAATTCTCTGCGGCATTAGCGTTCCTTTAAAAGATATCATCATTGAGACAACCATTGATGTAAGTAGTTGAAAGATAATTTTGTTTATATTATATAAAATTATTTCCATATATTTGCAGATATTACATTAATTCATGTCGTAAATGTGGGTGTATGAAAATGTTTATATTTTGTAACGTATTGTAAATTATTGAAAAAAAATCACAAAAATATGTTTTATGATTTTCAGCAAAATAAATTAACTAAAGTAAAAATTTTCTACTAAGTTTTTGAGTTTTTTTCAGTCTACTAATATTCAGCAAAAATTTTATTAATGTTTAGCAAGGGTTTTTTAATTTCTAATCCACTAAGTTTTAGCAAAACTTTTGCTGAGTCTACTAATTTTGCTCGCTGATTTTCAGCAAAAGATTTTGCTGACATTAGCAATTTTTTTGCAAGCACCCTCCTGACTAATATTTTGCTGACTTTACCAACTTTTTTATTTGAGTGTATATTTGATTTACAAGACGTTTACAAGACTTTTCTACTAACTTATTTTTTTGAGTGTAGTAGCCAACTATCACCCTAAAGCCTTTTTACAACAAAGCACCTCTTATTCAAAGATAGTATTATTTCTATAGAAATACCCTCAAATTATGAGGATTCTTTCATTGAAAAACGCTCAGATTCCGAAATTTTTTTATAAATAAAAACCCTTAGATTCCTAAAAATTTTCGTATAGAAACACATTCTAACTTTAGACTTTTTCTGAAAAAAAATTATATTTCTATAGAAATTCCTTCAGATTCGGAGGATTTTTCGAATAGAAAAACGCTTAGATTGCAATAAATTTTTGAAATTTCTTAGTTTCTGAGGACTTTTTTTTTAAAGCATTGTGATTTTTGGAAATTTCTTCAAAGGGAAAAGCTCAGATTCCTATAGGAAAACACCTTAATTATGAGGACCTTAGAGTATTAAAATCTAAAATTTTTTTTTAGAAACAGTCCACAAAATAGGAAAAGTCATATAATTTGATGAGTTTTCTATAGAAAAAGTGCTCAGACTCTAAGGCTTTTGCTATACGGAAAATATACCGAACCTGAGGACTTTCAATATTAATAACTGCTCAGAATATAAGTTCTATTTTTCAAAAGGAAAACGTTCTCAGAATATTCAGCTTGTTCTACGCTTGTATTTTAAAGCGTTGTTTTTAATAAAATATCATAAAAAATTATTTTATTCATTTTGTTTGGGGCTACATCGGTTTCTTTTTTGTAAATTTTCGGGGAAAAATGGTAAAACTACACATAATTTCTGACAATTGAATATGTACATTTGTTGTGTAATTTACTAATACATAGAGTGTGTAATATTTTTTATTTGTGATCTTTAAGTGAATTTACCCAATTTATAAGTAGTAGGATTTTTGATTGCTACTAACTATAAGTTGTGTAAATTTAAACATAAATTAATGACAGTGTAGGCCAGACTAAATTATAGTCTGACTAAAGAAGTGACGATTATACTCTGAGGTCCTGCGACCCATTACCAATCCCCTTAGTCCGCCAACATTGGAACCACTACCTTAAAATTGCCGGATTTCCTCAAAAAGTCTTTAAGAGCTATAAATTCTTCGAAGACCGTACTTCCAAAATAAAATTTTCTCCTTCCACTTTCCAAAAGGAATTATGGTCCACGAATCCGCAAATGTCCCTTTAAATCTTATCTTCGTATCTGATATATGTCGGTATTAAATTTGCTACTATTTAAACACCCTTTCTCAAACAATCATTAGCTGTGTACTTTACATGATCCCAATATGTAATGGGATACATGTAAGTAAGTCAGTGTCAACGGATTTGCTCAAGGTATTCAATATTGCCCTCATATACCTCGTCTTACAAGAGACAAAACTGTACACAAAAACGCAAATGGATGAAAGATATATGTCCAACTATTATACTCTTTGCTCTAGCGATTGGCAAGACATCTGCCTGAAAGACGCCACACTCGCTAAGAAGTCGCATCGAAACCAGAATGTTCAGTTGCTCTGAGTAATCTCCCAGGCCTCTACCCATCTTCATTCTCCTATCGCCCGGTAAAACAAAGAACTTTTCCCGATAAACCTCATAAATAACAAAGGCTTATCGAGAAAACCATAAATAGACATCCGACCATTTTATCTCCACTATTCTAGAACCGGCCTTAATCACCGAGACTTCATTCTTCCGATTATCAAAGTTTGCGGTTCAATCCTTCTGTAGTGTTTATAATTCAGTATATGTTCATTCAATCAAGGTATAGGTGTTTAGAAATCCTATTTTTATATTCAGCATACAATACACACAAATAACAAATTTCCCAATATTGGGTCACCACACAATAAATGTAAATAAACATCACCCGGGTGATGTAAATTGTTTTGTAAATGTGTTTTTCAAGAGCCTGACGATCGAACAAAGTGGGAGAAATAAAAATTGATGGTCTTTTAATTTATATGACATTTGTTATTTAGGATAATATACCCCAGTTAGAGCGTTTTACAAGGAATGTACTTCAAACTAAACACACCAAATTAGTAAAAGTGTGAGGGACATACACTCAACAAAAAAGCTACATTTTCGCTAAGAGAATCCTTGCAGAAAAATTGCAAATATAAGAATACTTATATTAAGGTCTTAAGAAGGTCTTAATACAAAAAAAAAGAAAAGTTTTAATTTCAAGCTTAATTTTCCCCAACACATCAATGTACACTCAAGCGAAAAGCTTCATCATATTTATGAAATGTTTCATAGATTATCGTTCAATATAACGTTTTTTCATACTATTTATGAAACATTTCATAAAAAACAACATCAATTTCATCATATATATGAAATGCGTCACTATATATATAAATATATGCATTGAAAATGAAAATTATTCAAGTTCGAGGCCATACTATATATTTCTTTATTAGAATATTGTCCTAACAAATAATCTATAGAGTTTTTGTGTTCAAATTTATTAATTGACCACTTTCAGGAATGTGTTGATAGATCTATTTCGAGAATTTTCTAGACTCCCATCATTAGAACACGTTTTGAAAGAAGTGACAATCCCATGCAAAACATCAAACATTCATATAACCTAGTTTTCGCACTAAATGAGAACCAATATATGAGCTCGAAGTTAAAGATTATCACCATTGATCAAAAATAAATTGAAAACTATTTTTGATTATGTACAAGCTCTGCTTTTGGTATTATTAATAAAAATTATATCAAACTTATATGAAAAATATTTTGTATTATTAAGGATTTATATTGCTTTGTGTAGAAAAACGTTATGATATGGCCATTTTAGTTTCTGTTGTTTATTAAATGTTTCATCAATATTGCTAGAAATGTTACATTTCAATATTGATGAAATTGTTACATTTTTCTCTGGGTGTATTTAAAAACCAAAAATATTATTGTTACCCTGAACTAATCTTTCAACATTTGTGTAACATAATTTTTCCACTAAATCAAAAATTAATTAAAAACTATATTAAACACAAACGCTTTCGTTGTAAATCCAAAATAGAAACTTCTTTGCTAGATATTGTACGTAGTTCACACCATAAAGAAAAAGCCGCTGCTTTTCATCATTATCAATTGTTGTTAATAGTGTCGCCACTTTGTGCCTCAAATTCGTCATACTTAAAGGCTCCTGCTTTAAACTGCAACAGAAGATACATATAGATAAAAAAAATCTATAGAACAGAAAAGCAGCCATATGTCTATAGGATTTGTTATATGCTATTGTTGTAAAGCTCACATACGAGTTATGCAGCATAAATACACCGTAGTTCACATACGTACTTACGTTTGTGCTATTATTGCCTTAACATACATAGAGCAACATTAACGAGTAAGCAGCAGAAACAAAAAAAAAAAGTAAAATGAAAATATACTGTGAAAAATTGCAGTTAATTTTGTAGTTTTTTTTTTATGAACCCACATAAATACATAAATTTTAATAGAAATATACCGCCATATAACAAACAACTACATAAAGATTGTTTGTCTCCCTATAGCAATACACAATACCAAAAGCGAACACCCAATTTGTGGCATGATGCTCCTTCAAAATATACTCTATACTCTGCACAGTGGGGTGTATCAGAAATGTTTTTTTTTTTTGTAAATAATTCAGCCATTTTTTACTGAGTGATCGGATTGCCAGTAAACTTCCCATCATTCCCAAAAAAACACTGTTCGAAATTTTCAAAAAGGGAACTTCTGCTTTAAAAATATGTAGTTGCTTGGATTGTAATACAGTTTCTTTAATTTTAATGTAAATATCAGTCACTTGTAGAACAAATTTAATTTTTTACTAACCTTGTAGTTCACTTAAAAAAACAAACCACATCAAATAACTGTTTTATGATTTTACATTAATTTTTTACAGTAGTTGTTTGTTATTTAAAAAAATAAAAAAAAAATGTCGGTTTTTTTATTACTAACGTATGTGGTTCAGTTTTACTACAATTGTTAGTAATTTTTTGAACAATAAAAACAAATGACAAATCTTAGATGAATTTAATGAAATGTTTCCTTTCTTCAAGTTAAATTTCATTTGTTTTTGACTACAGTTGCTGTCATCTTTACCAACATAATATCATTAGTGTACAGCTATTGCTGTATTGTCCACATTTGATGCGGTATTAAAAAATCATAATGCTATAATTTTTGAACTAAATTGGAGAACCTGCAACCATTTTTCATTTCCCAATTTCGGTGGCACACTCAGAGAAAAATTGGTTAAAGTTGAAATTTGAGTAAAAAAATTCGAATTTGGAGGGTTCTGGGGAAAATAATAAGCAACTGGGAAATATTATTTTCATCAAACGCAACTATATGAAGTGGTCTTTAAAAAAAATATTAACTTAATATGTGTTTCTGAAGAAACTTTTAATCTGGAAGCAAAAGTGTCTTGCTACGTTTTTGACCAAAAAAAAAAACAATACTTAAAAATTTAGTTTAGGCGTGAGCACGATATTCCATTGAATTGTTTAATTAAATAATTTTTTGTCAAAATCACCAACTATTTTCAAAGCAATCGGATCTGATTTGTTTTTTCCATTGTCAAAAAAACCGAACAGGGTTGTTGCAAAAAGGTAAAATTTTGATTTAAAATGCGCATAACTTATTAACTTTAAGAGATACGCCAAATGAGTACGCGTATTCATTGCTGGCCCTACACGCAGATAAAAATATGATTGAACATGATTGTGGACACAAAATTATCATATTATGATCCCAATTATCATGTACATGATTCTGGCTGATCATATTAGGATTACCGATGACAATTTTATCGTCATTTAGAATCATAATATGTTTGCTACGAATATATTATGATTGTAACGCATTGCAATCATAACTTGTTGCTCTTAAACTATCATAATATAATGCTCTTTTGTCTGTGTATATGCTCTTTATAGGAACTACGGGAACTCATACATTTTCCATATCTATGCTTGCAGATTGCATTAATTTATTAATTTTTGAAAACCAGTTGATAAATATGAAATTGGAAAGTTCTCAAAATTGGTGAATACCTTGCACAGAGAGAATTTCTTGGACGAGTTTTAATGAAACTTCATTCATTAAGCTGATGAAGTTTTCATGACAATGTGAATGAAAAAATTCTTAATATTTATGAAAAAGCTTCATAGTTTTAATAAAACTATTTTAATGAAACTTTTTCGTTAGTTGTATGAAATGTTTAATAAATATTTTTCATAAAATTTTATGAAAAACTACATGAATTTAATGAAAAGTTTCAATGGACGAATTCCAGTGACATTTCATACATCCAATGCAAAACTTCATTAATACTATGTATTTTCTCAGTGCGAGGTGTCCAACTTTAGAGTTTAATTGATCCACGCCTGGTGAATGTAGTGGACCCTTCTTTGAAACTTAAGCTTAAAATGTCAATCCGATTAGACAGTACGAAATGGCTCAATTATTTCCAAAATATTTGTGAAACATCCCACTCTGTTCCGTGCCTTTATGGCAATACTTTTATTTGAACAAAATAGTCTTTTTGGCTTTCAACACAACAATATTACTTACGAGACGATACGTTACGATTCCCTCAATAATGAAGAACTAAATATACCACACCAGGCAGCCACTATACAAGCCCGAGATGTGTTGCAGTTACCAAAAATTATTATTGCGGTTATAAAAACAATGCAAGCGTGTATCGTATTCCTCTATATACGGTGCAACAACAAGAAGAACTATAAGCAATTCATGTAAGCATAATATTTGTTGCACATTTTGTCTATCTTTAATGGTGTGGCAGATCATAAGAGGCGCTTTCAAATATAAATACACAAAAAAAAAAAATCACCAAATACTTACATACGTATTAGGATGGAACTTATTTGCATGGGGCATAACTTGTATGGCAACATAAAACTTATTTGACATAAAACTTATTTGTCTCCACGAAAAATCGTAATTTAAAACTTAACAATTCGAGGAGTCTGAATTTCATCACAAATTGCGACTAATCCTCTTGCTTCTGTTTGCATTGAAATTCAAACCATATCGCACTTGTTCAACAAAAGGGTCATAACTCAAAATTTTTCAAAACCAAGGACGCAAAATAATTGCACTGTGCGAAAGCCCAAATCGGCGAGAGTTCTGCTTACCGGGAAAAGTTATATCGGTCAAAAAAAAAGTTATACTTGTTCCGGCGTTTCGCTGGGTCAGTGCTAGGAATCGAGATATATCCATTTGAAGTTAGTAAGGAAATTGTAATTTGTTGTGCTTTTTTAATGAATTTTGACCATCTTAATATTCAAATATCGCAAAGTGATGTTCCGCAAAGTTCTTAAGCTCAACGCCAGCTACAACATAGTCATTAAAGGAAATTGTTATTTTTGGTTTTCCTTGAATGGGACCCTTTAAAATCAGTTTTTCATCATCAAAAAAAGGTGAGAACCTCAATTTTTCAGGGTCCTACTCAAGGAAAACCAAAAGTACCACATTCCTATATTATCTGATTTTTTCAGGGTTCCACTCAAAGAAACCCAAAAATACTGGTATCCTTTATTGACCATGATGTAGTCGGCGTTGAGGTTAACAACTTTGCTGAATTTTTAAAATGCCTGAAAAAGGTAAAAAAAATTAGAATTTCCAATACACGATACTTACTAACTTCAAATCAACATATCGCGATTCACATACCTGACTTAGCGACACGCCGGGACACGTATGAGTTTTGTTTGACCGATATAACATTTGCCGGTAAGCAGAACGCCCAGCGATCACTGGCCCATACCATTTGTCGCATAGTGTTATTATCATATTTGATAGTTATTTTAAAAGTTGAGTTTTAATTATTAATCAGCTACATTAAAAATTATTTCTTGAAAATGATTTTTATTTTGCAATAAATATCGATAAAAGTTATTTTGACCTATACTAAAAACTATATTAAGGGTGATTTGAAGACAAAAATTTACCTAAAATAAAATATTTTTAAACTTGATTAAACTTGACTAGAGTGCGTAAATTTGTAGTTTATTTTTTACTCATAACTATTATTGGACAATAAAAAAAAATATTAATTGGGCAGTAATAATTACGAGTAAGAAAAAAATAAAAATTGCTCATAATATCTATAAATAACTTTTTCCTCATAAAATTTTTAACAGTTCATAATTGTTTAAAAGCCATTTTTTTACAAGAAACCCACAGACAGTGCTCATCTATACACACTGCACAAATCTGAGATTGGTCTTAGTACGCTTTAGCGAAATAAAAACCCGATCTAATATTTTTACAGTGCCCAAATAAAAAAAATATTTTGTGAGTTTTCGTATTAAATATAATTGTATCCGAAAGAGAGAACATATAATTGTATCATTTCAGATCTAATCTGATACAAATAGACATTATTGTACACTTATGAAATTATGTTGGTAAAGACGACAGCAATTGTAGTCAAAAACAAATGAAATTTCATTTAAAAAAAGGACGACTTACATTTCATTAAATTCAACTAACATTGTCATTTGTTTTTGAATGTTCAAAAAATGACTAACAATTGTAGTAAAAATGAACCACATGGTAGTAAAATATAAACAAACATTTATTTATTTTTATTTTTTAAATAACAAAAAACAACTGTAAAAAATAAATGTAAAATCATAAAACAGTCATTTGAAGTGAGCTGTTTTTTTAAATGAACTACAAGGTTAGTTAAAAATTTTATTTGTTCTACAAATGACTTACATTTACATTAAAAATAATGAAACTGTATTACAACCCAAACAACTACATATTTTTAAAGCAGAAGTTCCCTGAGTGTATTCATACAAATGTATCAAATTATATATAATATGATATATTTACATCCAATTATGTCCAATTGTATACAAATGTATGCTATTACATGTGACATATGCAATCATATATAAATCGATATGTAATTATATAATTTAACATATTCCACTATATGAAGTGAAATATAAACAAAGATATAGTTATATATTTTAGATCTAATTTTTTTTTTTTTTTACAAAAAGAGAAACAACACTCAGGAAATTCTTCCTATTAATTAATGTGTTGCTTTCTTTGGAAAGGGGATAGTGGAGAGATGAAAGGTGGTGAAAGATGAAAGGCGTCAAACATGGCAACACTGTAATTGCGCGAGATGATAAGTCTTAGAACAGTTGTTGCTGATGTAGAGTTGGCGAATTTATTGAAGCTTTTTGTTTCATATCCCTGATTCATTATTTTACTTCGGTTTGGTTAAGTGCTATGGGAACACCGAAGGTGGGCGCAGCGATACATATAAGTGATAGAAAACTCATACATATTATTTTTCTAAATTAATGTTGTCGTCACCGGGAATCGAACCCGGGACCTTCTGTGTAACAGTCCAACGCGCTAACCATTACACCACAACGCCCACAATATGTTGTGATA
The DNA here is from genome assembly GCA_021234595.1 of Delia radicum. Classification (NCBI taxonomy): domain Eukaryota; kingdom Metazoa; phylum Arthropoda; class Insecta; order Diptera; family Anthomyiidae; genus Delia; species Delia radicum. The sequence continues at coordinate 30,963,959 of CM037855.1, forward strand.
TATATCATTATAAATAACTATATAAAGTATTTTATAACTACAGTTGAACCTCGATTATCCGTGTTGCACGGTACCGGACTCAGCACAGATAATCGAAAACACGGTTAATAGAAGTTATTTATTTTTCCCGAATTTTAACTCTTTGTATGTAGGTGAAAAGAAAAAACAAGCAAATAAATATGTGTGCTGCAGGGATAATAGAAGTGAAGCACGGTTAATAGAGGAAAAACAGACGGATGACAGAGGTAAACATGGTTAATAAAGGTATAAATCAAACCACCAGCATGCCAGTTAACACATGTACCTGGTTAATAGAGGCCCGGATAATGGAGGTTCAACTGTATATTAAAACTTTTTTACTTGGTTGGGTACAGATAACGACTGTATGTCGTTGTCTTGCAAAAAATGGATTTTAATTAAATTACGAAATTTGATGAAAACTTACTTTATCTTCAATGCATTTGAATTAAATTGATGTATTTATCTACTCATATAAAAAGCATTAGTTTTGCAAAATGTCATTAAAATCCGCTTGCTAGTTTTCGAGTTGAGATGATGTCCTTTAAAGGTATCCTGTGTGAATGCAATGAATCCTTGAACTAAAAACGTGGCTGATTTTGATAGGAGGAACCTTCCCTAAACCTTTTTTTCGGTGTCTTTCAGAAATTTTAGCATCTTTGGTAATTTAGATTCATTATAAAATAATTGTATTTTTGAACTTTAACAAAACTGCAACATTGACTATTTATCGCTCCTAAAATGTAACTTGTATATAAAAATTAGTTCGCTGAAAATGTACTATGTTATGCTATCAATTGAAGTAATTTAACTCCTTTAATAAAAAATGTTACGTTTTTTAAAAACAATCTAAAAAAAGGAGTTTTAAGAGAGATTTTTTTAATCCATAATCGAAGCAACTAAAGTCGCTTAGTAGAGGTTAATGTCAGTTTGTGTTTAGACAATAAGTCTTATGTCGTAAAAAACTGCCACCTTAATGTACCTCAATATATGGATACCACACCAAACAGTTTTAGTTGCAGTACGTTGCATACTAATGCTTATATGAGGTAAGGCAACATATTGTGGTTGTCTTAAAAAAAGTGGAGCAAATTATACTCATTAACGCAGGTTTTCGAAAAATTACAAAAAAATTAAAGACTTTGTGTGCGATGTTATGAGTTTTAATTTTTAGTTTTAATACCCTTCACCGCTGAAAAGAGAGGTATATTAAATGTAACACTTGGTTCGTACTTAAAATGTAACTCAGCCAAAACAAACTCATAAAAATGTTTGCATAAAAATATATTAAATAAAAGTTTCGTTCAATTTACGAAAATTTTCGTTATTTTGACATACTTTCGTATTTTCATCCACAGATTTTTATGAGTAGGACAACATAAAATAGGTGTTTTGAGCAGCGAAAAATAAGCCTGCAAAAAAATTATAAGTTTACCTTAACCCTTTGACGACACCGAACTTAAACTGCTGGAAAATTTTCATTTTATTTGGCGGATTTGTGCTTAGCATCCCAACATTTCTAAAGAAAAGTTTCGTCAAAGATATTTTTCTGCAATTCCTTCTAGCCCAATTTTGACATTTACTTGGGTAAGATTAAATATGATCTATATAAAATGAGATATGATTTTATAGTTTTAACCCACTGACGGATAAGGCTACCTCAGGGCAGTCTTCATAAAATTTACCACAAATGCGTCAAATGTGCGTTTTATACTTAGAAATTAATATATTCCAATAGAAAACTAAATTTGCTAAATATTTTGCGAAGAAATTTTCGTGTGCCGTAAACGGGTTGGAAGCGAGAAAGCTTAAAAATCAAAATTTCGTAATATTTCAAAAACTAATTATTTAAAAAAAAAAATAGTTTTCAAAAATCTAGAAAACCAATTTAAATTGACTAAAAAAAAACTCTTTATAATAAAATATAAGTAAGATTGAAGCTTTATCTTAAATAATAAGTCCTTACTTTGGTAAAAGGACTCACAGGATTTTATCAGGATGCCTCTAAAGGACATCGTCTTAACTTATAAACTAGTAGACGGATTTTTATGAAATTTTGCAGAAAGAAGATATTAAGTATTAGTAGCAAAGCGTTGCAGTTTGAACAATATAAATTGAAGTTTAGATACTTTTTTGCCTAATTTCGCTTTTTATAAAAAGCGAAAATAGTGATATCTTCTTAAAAGGAACAGAAAAAAAAATATTTTTTCGAGTGTGATTATAACTTGGTAAGAGAAATAATTTTTGACCAAAACTTCTCTTTTATATGCTTTACTTTCCAAAATGCACCCTTAAATATTTTGGCTCATATCGCCTAAATTAGGCAACGATAAACAATTTTGTGGAAGAACTTATTATTTGTTTTTCGAGTGGAGCACATGGTATGAATTTCGTTGCAAAACATCGTTTGCCAGTTAGATGGTTAAGATATAATTTGATTTTGGTCGGGAATCAAACGAATGATTCAGATAATGCAATGTAGTTTTAAAGGAATGACTTCATTTATCTGGTCGCACCCCTTCCCATCCCTCTTAAAAACTCCATAGAGTACCTAGAATTCGTCGAACTATATGATATTCACCAAATGAGTTTTATTTTTCTATTTAAGAATAATAAAATCATATTTCTCGTGCCATTTAAAAATTGTTTACCGACACGCGTATGAATATTATAAGCATATATATATATGTATCGCTCATTTACTGCAATAACGTCATAACTCAAAAATTTTGATTTTATATAAAACGAGTTTAAAGTTTTCAATTTACTCCCACCTTGAAGAAAAAAATAACTACACAATTTCTCTGAAGAGGCAAGTATACAAGATATCAATACGGCTTTTCTACACAATATGATACGTGATATAACGAATAATTCTGCGTCATTAACTCAAAAATCATGTTTTTGGAGTTGTGACGTTCTTGCAGTAAATGAGCGATATAGTTTTTGTTTAACATTTTCCGTCTTCCTTGCTTCACTGTCTATCTTGTAGTTTCTTCAAATGTGGCATTTTTATGGGTGTCACTTGAAGGCGTTTTTCACAAATACCTCCTCCTATTTTTAACACTCTAAAAATATAAAAAAAAAATAAAATAAAAAATTTTATGACTTTTTGTGCCTCATTTCGGTTAGACACACACGGGATATTCTTTAATTGAATTTTATTTACGAGTAAATGTGAGTGTTTAGTTTTTCCTTTCTTCTATTTCAACTTCTTCATACAATTTTCCATTTAGTGTGAAATATGAAGTTCTTCACTTGATCGTAAATGTGTCATTTGTTAAAATGCATTTAAGTCCTTGCTTTTGTTGTTTAGTTTCAATTTTTAAGAGTATAATCGATGGATTTTTAATAATACCTGGGTGCTGCCAGTTCAAACAATGGTTTTGGGAAAATTGTTTAAATATGTTCCCAATACTCCACTCATAGTTTAGTTTTTATGGTAGACAAATTGTTGAATGGTATAATAAATGGGTATGGTTTTTCTGTGGAAAAGATTTCTTTTACATGATCATAAATTATGTTAAAAATTTATATGAGTTTCCTGAAAAGTTTAGTTTTATTGATCTTGAAATTAGGTAAAGGAAATGAGTTTGATAAGTAAAGCAGTAGGAATATGCTAATGGAAATTTAAGATGAATTGGAAGATAATTTTTTGTTTTTTTTTTTTATTAAAGAAATGTTACGTAAAGGAATTGTGATTTTAAAATGAAATTCATCTCAGCTTTGTAAAAAAAAAAATCCTTTTAACCAATTTTTATTAATGAATTTTTAACAAACTTCTTATGAACCACCACCCAGGCAGAAAAATACAATCGGCCTAGTGTTGGCAAAGCGTCGGCACACGTTCGGTTATGCGTTGGCAGAATGTGGGGCTAACAATCTTGATAGCATGAAAGAACTTGCCACAGTTGGCATAACGTTGGTAATGCGGTGTGTGCTTTTAAAATAGGTTTAATTAAATAAATTTTGAGAAAAAGCAGAAATACAATTCGGTCTTAATCTTAAACATAATATTTAAATGTGTGTACTGGCAAACTAAATAGTATTTTCAGAGTTTCGATATTAGTTGTAACTGTGGTAGTTTCAAGGGGCAGGAAATGGGAACCCCTCCGCCCCCCCCCCCCCCCCAAAATTATATTTTCCAAAACAAAAATGTAAAAATTAATTAACACACACACACACATCTTTTCCTGGATCAGAGCCTGGGTTTGCCAGTACTAACAATTTCAATTTCTACCTGGGCAATTTTAAACAAATATATTGGTTATTTCAATATAACGAATTTTTGTTTGTGGATTTATTTCTATTTTGAATACTGATTCTTGTTTGGGCCCTTAAATTAAAACCAAAAAGGTTTACACATTTGACCCCTCCCCCTCCTACTTAACACAAAATAGGAACTTTTCGTCTCACTTTGACAACTAAAACATTCCAATCACCAAAATTGATTTTGTTGGTTTTGTTCTAGTCATTGGATGAAGTTACGTATCGACTTATTAGAATTGTCAGTTTACGAGATACACCAAATACCCTTTTCTCGTAGATAAAGGTGGATCAAAAAATCTGTCTTTGGTAACAACTATCGCCACTATAATTCAGATGAACAGTTTATGCAAATAATGAGTTTTTTTTTCAATGACCAATATTCTAAAGAATATATTTTAGGCGCTACGAAATAACCCCCAATGAAATAACCCCCAACGGCCAAAAATGAAATAACCCCCAAAAAAATTGTGTAAAATTGTTTGGGGGTTTTTTAATTTTTTTTTGGGATTATTTCATCTTACGGTTCGGAGATTATTTCATTATGAAGCAACCCCAATGAAATAAAGCCCAAAATTTAAATTCTTTGGAGATTATTTCATATGCAATTATTTTGGGGGTTATTTCATATTTTTTGGGGGATATTTCATTTTGCTAAAAGTGAAATTTTTTTAATATTTGTTAGTTTTTCTGCGTGGCGGCCTGCGGCCGCTCTTAGGGGTTTTCTCCTCCATGGGACGCTGCAGGTGGCTTCGCTGAATAAAGTTTCCCTGCTCGCGTCTCACTAGGGAAGATAATGAGACGCGCGCAGGAAAACTGTATTCAGCGAAGCCACCTGCCGCGTCCTATGGAGGAGAAAACCCCAGAGATCGGCCGCAGGCCGCCACGCAGAAAAACTGAACAGTGTAACAAAAGAATCAAAAATATGAAAACAAAAAATAAAAAAAATTTGGGACATATTTCATTTCTTTGGAGCTTATTTCATTGGGGGTTATTTCATTTCTTCCTTTGGGTGTTATTTCATTTTCACCTTTGGGGAATATTTCATTTCTTTTGGGTATTATTTCATTTTTTTTTTGTTGGGACTTATTTCATTTTTTTTGGGATTTATTTCATTGGGGGTTATTGCATTTTGTCGTTTGGGTGTTATTTCATTGGGGGTTATTTCGTAGCGCCTATATTTTAACAAAAATATAAATATATTTAGTTAGAATATTGTTCTACCTCAAGACCACAAATCTAATATGATATGGTCATATTTAATTTTATTTGTTGCTTTTCAAAAATTTTGATAATTTTCATAATTTTGGCATCACGAAAACAAAAGATAATTGGCTTAGCTCAATTTTGTATTCTGTATGTAATGTCTCGGTTTGAGCAAAGCCAATTATCTTTTCTTACTGCACTGAAGATTTGGGTGATACCAATGAAACAATTGTATTGTCTATCATGAAAATTATCAAAATTTTTATTTTTTCCATTGATTTGTGATAATTATAATTATGCAAAAGCAATATTTTTTTGTGTAAATATAATAACATTGTGAAATAGAGACGGAGGAGATTAGAAAAATAAACAAAAAATCTAAAAATAGAATATTTGTGTTGTTAGTGTTGTCACTTCTGAGTATAATATACAATAACAGAAAAAGCTAATAGGAAAGAAAACTGCAAATAAGCTGCATTACATTCAAGATCATACTTGGGTGTGATCGCTCATGACTTGGTATTGTTACGTTTCTAATGTAAGAAGAGCGCAGGTTTGATTCTTACAGCCGCAGGTTGTTGAAAAATTTATCATATAGAGACAATCTGACAATTATAAATACACAAACAATAATACAATTTAAATGGAAAATCACTGATTACGCCTGTCCATAAAAAGAGGCAGGAACTAGTCTATTTTGATTTAAAAATTAATAGTGTTTAATTCATTTCTAAATTAAAATTTTTAAGTTGGTAGGAAATTTTTAAAATTTTTTTAATTTTTTTTTGTCCTATTGCCCAAAATCACTACACTTTGCAGGTACATTTGGTTTGCCAGATACAAATTTTGCAAAATGCTTGACATTCATCAAAAAAATCTTGATTTTGAAAAAAATCTTGACTATTAAAATCATCAATACGTTAGTAGTATATCAATTTCGTTTTTTTTATAAATAAATATATTTTTTTTTATAAAAATTTTAAAAAAATGTTATAAAAAATTATCAGTTGGAATAATCCGATTCATTATTCAACCCTTTTAAATAAACTGTATATCTTGCCTTTTTTGTTGGTCTAACATCCCCGTTATTTTCCATATATTTTCACCAATGTTTTAAATTAAATATTTTGTATTGCGTTAGTATTGCGTAGACCACGAGTGTTAGTGGTTCAAACCAAATTTTTTGTTGCATACTTTCGAGAAACATATAATGAAAACAAAGGAGCCCAGACGGATAAGTGATATTTAAGTTTTAATAAAAATAAATTATATGTTTGTATGAGTTGCATGTTTTAAATTTGCTGTTGCATACTTTAGGGGGACTTGAGTGAAATGATTGGTATTTTTAATTTTTATAATTTATAAACAGAGAAGACAACAAGTAGCAAAATCCATTGTATTTAGAAACCCAGCAAAAAATAACCTGGATTTTGTAAGCAGTAACTCCATTTTATGCTTCCAAAAAAGCGCTTCACCGCATTGCATACTATAAAGCAATTACGGAAGGCATTATGTAGTGCTTCCCAAAACGCCTTCTTGAAGCAGTGAGTAATGCATACTATAAATCATTAATGTTGTCAACATACAAAAAAGCCTAAGAAGTCATGTATTTATTGCTTCTAAGAGCACATGAGAGAAGCGATTTTCACCTGCTTAAAAGAGACATACCAAGTGGGACATCGCGAATAAAAATCATGCCTCCTTTATATGCTTTGGAAGCGCTTCGTAATTAAATAATGCCTTCCGAAAGCGCTTCTGGGTAAGCCCTTTTTTTTGCTGGGAAATATTGAATATAGCAAAAAATAGAAAAACAACTAAAAATGTAAAATAATTACACTTTTTAAAAGAAGAATTAAAAAAAATTTATAAAGCTCAAAAATTTTTACAAAAAGTTTTTTTTGTCCCAAAAATTAAAATCAAAAAATGGAGAAAAAAAGAAAATATGAGTAAAAACGTCAAAAAATGTCAAAAAATATTTGTCTTCTCTGTTTATAAAATATAAGCCCTTTTTAATTCAATTCGTTTAAACAATGGATTTTCTTAAAATGAAACTTTTCTCTATATAAAAATAAATAAATTTTTATAAACAACCCCATATATGATTATCATTGATCAGAAGTTCATGTAAATGCATGTTTTTTCCTTAAGTCTGATAACAGGGTAAACAAAATATCTTTGCTAATCAAAGAGTTTGTGTTAAAAAATGGCATCTATTTGTTATTGCTAATTTTGCTATAAATGCATATTTTTGCATATTTCGCTTTAAATTCATATTTTTACTTATTTTGTAATGAAAACGAAAATTAATCAAGTTCGAGGCCATGCTCTATATTTCTTTATTAGGATATTGTCCTAACAAATAATCTATAGAGTTTTTGTTATGAAATTTATTAATTGACCACTCTCAGGAATGTGTTGATGGATCTATTTCGGGAATTTTCTATGTTCCCATCATCAGAACACGTTTTGAAAGAAGTGACCATTCAATACAAAACATCAAACATTCATATAACCTAGTTTTCGCACTAAATGAGAACTTATATATGAGCTCGAAGTTAAAAACATAATTTTTTAATAATAATTTTTTAATAAAAATTATAAAAATTATATTTTGCTTTAAATGCATATTTATTATTGCATATTTTTAGTTATTTTGCATATTTTTATTTAATTTTTCAAAGTTTTTTAGTAAAAATCACTTTTAATATTATTTTGTCAGATACAACGAGTGTTCTATTCAATTTTATTTGCAAATTCGTCTTATTGGTTTTAGTGATTTTTTAAATGCATATTTTTTATTACATATAATTACAATTTTGTGTTAATTGTGTGAAACGGGTGCAGAGAATATATTAAACAATACATTAACTTTAACTTTAAAATTTAATTAAAATTGCTTAAAACATGAAAATAATTAATTTAAAAAATTTAAGTGCATATTTAAAGATTTTTCAACCATATTATAAGCGCCTAAAACACTGTTTTTAAAGCCAAAATCCTGAATTAATATTCTAAAACAGCTAAAAATATATCCAGAACTGGTTAAATATCCTAAAGAGTGTCATTTAAAAAATTGCTCAAATATCAAAAATATATAAAAACCTTAAACCGAGATCAAAAATCGACAAAATGGGGGAAACAAATTTAAGTGCATATTTTAAGGTTTTTCATGCATATTATAGGCGCCTAAAACACTATTTTAAAATCCTTAATTAAAATTTTAAAACAGCTAAAAAATATAAAGAGATGGTTAAATTTCCTAAAAAGTGCAATTGAAAAAATTGTCCAAATATCAAAAATATATTAAAACCGATTATAAAAATCGACAAAATGGGCAGAAACAATTGCAAATATCCGATATTAAAAAAATCGGAATAAATAAAAAATGAGCTAAAACTAAAAAAACAAAAAATTCCCCAAAACAGGAAAAAAAAAAATTTCAATTTGCTAAAAACTTTTAATTCATAAAAATAAATAAATTGGGAATTAGCGCAACAAATAAAAATATTTCTGTGCGCCCCGGTAGGCTAGTTGGTAGCGTGCTGGCTTATCAGTGCGGGGGTCGTGGGTTCGATTCCCACCAGAGGCACTGGTCTGTTTTCGCTACGACGCGCCGAAGGCCATAGTAGCTAGTGCTCGGTTAGGGTTATAGTATATAATTGGTAATTATATGATTATAATTAATAAAAAAAAAAAAAAAAAAATATTTCTAAAATAAAAAAAATCTGTAGAAATTTTTTGCCAAAAATACCAAAAATTAGTTCAAAATTACATATCAGAAAAAATTGCTAAAATTAGCATATATATATTTTTTTTGTTAAATGATAGTAGGATAAGAAAAGCAAACATAAATGCGCTAAATAAATCAAAATGGCCACCTTATCTGCTAAAATCAGTAAAAATTGTGCTAAATATTAGTAAAAAAAAAAGCGTAATGAAATTTGTTTTTGATTTTTTTTAGGCGACTCAACTTCAAAGCAATTTAAACCGTTGGAGGGTTTTAACAATTTTTAGTGAAAGAGTAATAAGATCTTATCTGCTAAAATCAGTAAAAATTTTGCTAAATATTAGTAAAAAAAAGCGGAATTAAATTTGTTTTTGATTTTTTTTTATGCGAATCAACTTCTAAGCAATTTAAACCGTTGGAGGCTTTTAAAAATTTTCAGTGAAAGAGCAAAAAGATCTTTAAAATTTTGTTTTCTAAAAAACAACATTTTCTTTAAACAAAAATATTTAATATTCCTTGGATTGCTTTGTATCCGCTTCAAATTATTTAAAATCTTACCTTTATTTAAATTGACACATGATTCCAAATTTCTTTATATAACGATTTCGTTTTGCTTGTCACTCTAACTTAAAGTATTTCCGTTTTCAAATCAAATTTACGATTTAACTTTTAATTAATCCTCTTTTGTATATGCCAATTATTATAACAACATGTGGGTGCTATAATTTTGATTTCTTTTTTTTTTTTTGTTTTTTACAAAACAAAAATCCCTTTAATAAAAACTACAAGTTCTTAAGAAATCTGACACTTTTATTTTAAATACTACAACATACAATGCACTACAATAAAAACATGAACATAATTCACACCTACTATTACAAATTTTATGACCTTAATAACATTGAATAACAAATATGAGGCCTTAAATAAAAATGATATAAAAAAAACGTAATAACGACTGAGAAATATGAAAAGGCAAGAAAAATCAGTAACAAAATAACAAAGTTATCAGTAAAGAAAGGGCTGTTTAGACTATACGCGAAGACAAGGCGAAAATTCTTTTTTTAAGGCCTTAAATTTCAGGACATCTAAAATGTTGCCCAATTATTAATTAAAAAAAAAAAAACTTTTTTATAAACAACTCATGTAAAAATCGAAAGATATAAAAACATTAGGGGTTCCCGAATATTAAAGAGCTGAATATGGAAAATATATGTAAACCAATTTTGAAGTTGATTTTCAGTACCCTACCAGCGATGAAAGTTTCCGGTTTTAGTGCATTTTTACAAAAACAAAGTTTCGAAATGTTTTTCGAAATTTTTGGCTTATTACTGGAAAATATTTTTAAACTTTCTGTGGAGTTATTTTGGTCCACCAGTTTTTTTTTTAATTTAGACCAAGTACAAAAAAACTTTACTTTACGATTTTTTAAATTTGTACAGAAAACAATTGCACTAGGTCAAAACAAAAATATCCTCTGGTGTTTGGTCAAAATACACTACATTCATTAACTTCGCTGATATGGAACGGAAGATCCACTTCAAAAAATGTATACCTATTTTTCCCATATTCAGCTCATTAATATGCATCGATTGAGTGGTATTCCTACCTTTTTTTATTCGGGACACCCTAATGTACATACAAGATCATATATAGGCCTACATTATCCTATAGGTCCCTGCATTATCCTTTACATTCCTGCATATGACCGTACATGATCTCATATATGGCCGTATATATTGGGATCCAAAATTTGAGGGTATATCATATATGAACATAAATGAAACACATATAAGCATGTGTTATCATTTTTTAAAGAAAAGCAACACTCAGGAAATTCTTCCTATTAATTAATGTGTTGCTTTCTTTGGAAAGGCGATAGTGAAGAGATGAAAGGTGGTGAAAGATGAAGAGCTTAAAACATGGCAACACTGTAATTGTGCGAGATGATAAGTCTTAGAAAAGTTGTTGCTCGCCACCTGATGTAGAGTTGGCGAATTTTTTGATGCTTTTTGTTTCATAGCCCTGATTCATTATTTTACTTCGGTGGGGTTAAGTGCTATGGGAACACCGAAGGTGGGCGCAGCGTGCATATAAGTGATAGAAAACTCATACATATTATTTTTCTAAATTGATGTTGTCGTTACCGGGAATCGAACACCGGGACCATCTGTGTAACAGTTCACCGCGCTAACCATTACACCACAACGCCTAACGGCCATATACCCATATATGAGATCATGTATTGTCATATATTGCAATATACATAAATATTAGAAATATTCAATAGGGTGTCCCAAATAAAATAAATTTTGAAATGCCATTCAATATTTTTAAAATTTCTGTAAAGTAGTTTTAGTCGACCAGATGATTTCTTAGTTTGAAGCAAGAACAATTTCTCTACTTTATATTGTTTTTAATTTGTACTTGTAGAAATTGTACTTGGTCTAAATTCAAAAATCCTTTGGTAGACCAAAATTACTCTACAGTAAATTTAGCAATAAGCTAAAAATTACGAAACTTTTGAGCCTAATTCAAATAAATTTAAACTTTTTTTTGTCAAAATGCACTTAAACCGGCAATTTTAATTGCTAGTAGGGGAACTTTTTAGAAGAAACTACAATCAAGCGATACATTCTTGTACGATGCAGCAATAAAGAGATTAACTTTACTTTGTGTTGTCAAGAAATCACCTTTCTAAGAATAAGAAAGATAAGAAGAAGTGCCCAAAAAACTTTCGATTTCTTAAATAAAAGAGATGAGGGCATTCCAATATATCGTGTCCGCCAAAATGCCATTCTTTAATAACCGCTAAAAAATTGGTTATAAAATATTTGTAAAGATGCTTCCCTCGTTTTTCAATATGGCTTTTTCCGTCGAAATGTTCCTTTTAAAAAAGTGTGCTATTTTGATTTGAAAAATAACCGCTTTTCCTGGACAGCAAATTGACAATAAAATCTTGTAAAGGTGGTTCATACTTTTTCCATAATGGCGTTTTCCATCGAAATCACACTTTTCAACAACAGTCAAGAAATTAGCTCCGTTGACCACTTGTACGTCTATAATTATTATATTTTATACAAGAATATGATAGAACGTTTCCGGACATCAAATTGGTAATAAAATAAAAGTTCCTCTTAATTTTTTCAAAATGCCATATTTCGTCAAAATCTCCCTTTTCAAAAAAATTTACTCCGTTCATTTAAAAAATAACAACTTTACGGCCGGAATAATTATAATTTATACATGATTAAGCTACTACGTTTCCCAGACAACAAATTGATAATAAAATCTTGGAAAGGTGCCACCTACTTTGTCCAGTATGGCATTTACCGTTGAAGTTACCCTTTCCAACAACTGCCGAAAAAAACCTAGCTCCGTTGATTTAAAAAACAACAACTTTTACGGCCGGAATATTTATAATTTATAAATGAATCAGCTGGTACGTCTTACGGATAACAAATTGGTAATAATATCTTGGAAAAGTTTCTCCAATTTTTTCTAATATGGCGTTTTCCGTCGAAATGTCACTTTTTCAACAACAGCCAAAAACTGTTTTCCGTTGATGTTAAAAATAATCACTTTTACGGCCGAAATAATTGTATTTTAAATTGGTTATGTCGTTATGGTTATGTCGTTTTCCGCCGAAATACCACCGAAATACCCAAAAAAAATTGGTTTAAAAAAGTAGCACTTTTTGGGTTGGAATAATTATAATTTCAAAATATGTAAATGTTGTTTTTTTTTACCTTTTCTTTTTATCAAATAAAAAATTAACAAGCTTAACAATTATTTTTATTTGAAATAATTATAATTTATATATGATTCAGTTACTACGTCTCCCAGAGAAAAAATTGGCAAAAAAAAAAATCTTGGAAATGTAACTACTACTTTTGCCAATATAGCGTTTCCACTATAATGCCCTTCTTCATTAACCACCAAAAATTTGGTCCTTTAGGGAAAGGAAGGCTGAGAAATAATATTCAGGTTCCATCAAATAACAAAAATTTAAAAAATCGTTATTTTTCAAGATATCGTTTTGAGCCACCACTAAATATCATTTGATTGACCCAAAATTTTGTATTTGTCAGTTCTTTTGCTATTAGCATATTTCTAGTTAGTATGACCCCAAATTTGAACACTTACCCCCAACCACCCCCAGTATAATGAAGATCCTGCCTAGTTTCCAAGAATGATCATATGAAGGCCTTATTGTAAAAACATGATAAGTCACATTTATTGTTTTATGTATTTGCGATATTTTCTAGGTATTTATTGATAAATATTTGATGGAAGTCTTGCTTGAACACTTATAACAAATACCTAGAGTATTAATGTCCTGCAGTCATATTTAATGCATTTTTTTACCCGAAAAAAAGGAAAACGCAAACTTAAAATAAAATGGTTATTACACTAAACTCTTCATATATATTTTGATTTTCATATGTAAAGTAATATTTTAAGCTTTCTGCCAATTTTTCTAAAAGTCTTACAGTCTGAACAGCCCTTAAATGGTAGACCCAAGTTTTTTCCTTTTAATTTATATATTTTTATCCAAAATGTGAGTATAAGTTGCAATGATTTTTATCGCTTTTAATTTGGTTTTTATTTGGTATCATATTTCATTTCACTTAAACAAAAAAAAAAACAAAAACACAACACAACAACGAAAAAACACCATAAAGTTGAAGAAACAACAACAAACAAACAACATCATCAGAGATCTTCCATTAATTCCTTATAGTATATTGGTCCATACAATTCTGTTTGAGCTTAAACGAAGAAATACAAAACAAACTTATTACGTTTTTTTTTTTTTATTTTTGGTATTTATACGATACAAAATTTTTAAGCTGCCCAATAATAACAAATAAGAACAACAACCACAAAAAACAAACGTCATAATGTCATAAAAATGTCACATTTTGTGCATAACTTTATGATTGTTATAAACCATAAAATACTTTTATTTTTTAAACTTTTTCTTCGTTTGTCTTGTTGAGAGTGTTAAAGTTAATTCTACGAAAACTTAAACTAATACATAGAACTGGTATACCAATTTGCCTGCCCTGATATAGTATACTATATCAGAGAAGGCAAACTGGTCATTTACGCAAAAAACAGATTTTAATTCATCAAAGGTGGGATGCATTCCAAAGATTGTGATATAGACCAAACTGTGGTTTATGTTTGCACAATATAGAACTTCTAACAACTGACAAAATTTCGGGTATAACGATATAACTCAGCAATTTCTCCTGCTTAACATGCAAATTGATATAATTCTTAATAAAATAAGAATTAAATACTACCATCAAAGGTGGGATGGATTCCAACAATTGTGATGTAGACCAAACTGTAGTTTAAGTTTGCCTAATATCGAACTTCTAAAAACTGACAAAATTGCGGGTATAACGATATAACTCAGCAATTTCTCCTGCCTAACATGCAAATTGATATAATTCTTAATAAAATAAGAATTAAATCCCACCACCAAAGGTGGGATGGATTCCAACAATTGTGATATAAACCAAACTGTGGTTTATGTTTGCACAATATCAAACTTCTAAAAACTGACAAAATTTAGGGTATAACGATTTAACTGAGCAATTCCTACTACCTAACATGCAATTTCTTAATGAAATAAGAGAACAAAAAGAATGTTCTGTTTTTCAATTTATAAATCAATTTATGCCACTAAGTTGGCATATAAAATAAAGCAAATCAAACATATTAGCTAGGCAGATACTAGTATTTCGATCTGGCTACAGATCTTATCATCATCCGAAGTTTTAGAAAAGCTAGAGCCTCCATAATAGGCAGAGCTTTAACAAGAAACCTATTAATCATCAAATTTGCTGCATTCTTGTCTTCTTAGTAATCAAACACGAGGTTAGGGTCTTGCCCTAACAAGCATCCTGACGTTACTAAACTTTGCAGACCAAAACTGTTCTATTTATATAAAAAAAATTGTTTTTACTCTGGTCCAAATAATATTTTTTACAGTTTTTACAGTTTTTTGTTTTTATATACATCGAGATTATATTCACGTTATTTTTGATTTATAACGAGATTCAACCTCCATAAACTCAAGCGTATTAGATAGGTTTATACTAGTTTTTCGATCTGGCTACAGATCTCATTAGAACCCTAAGTTTTTGAAAAAGCTAGAGAATTCATAATAGGCAGAATATGTTATATTTATCGTATCTCGAAAACTAAGAGAGTTTGTCATTTTACCAATTTTGTTACAAATTTTTGTAAGTTTGCGCTATTTTTGTGGTATCTGAGAGATATGTCCGATTTTATGTGATTTTTTCTTATGTTTTTCAAAGATTCCTAAAAAATCGATTTTTTGTGACATTTTGCTAATCACCTGAAAACGATGGCATTAAAAAACCAACTTGTTATCGTTTTGCAATCTACTTACCAAAGACATTCATTATATATGGTTTCCCAGTTAGAAGTTGCCAACATTACCAAAAATATTGTACTGGTGAATCCTGCTAATTTTGTAAAACCCACCGTGTTAAAAATAATAATAAAAATTATCATAATTTTTAATTTTTTCTTATTATTTTTTATTGTTCGATTCAAATAAAATAATAGAACATGTACAAGTACGTTGAAACTTCAATTTCGATCTGAGATCTCTAACCAAAACTTTTTTTGAAATTTTTATGCCATTAATTTTCATAATGGCATATTTTAAGGGTTGTGGAGCTCGCGAGTTTTTGCTTTTGGACGTAATAAATGGACATGCATGACCTCGTATTTCTTCATATATGAGCATAAATGAGTTCATACATATTCATAGATGGATAGACGGATAGATCATGAAAGTTCTGTCTGTGCGATAATTTACTTGGACTAATAGAAACAACACTACTAATGTTATTAGACACCAGCCGAATGGAATGCATTTTCTGGTCAGCTACGATCTTTATCAAAATTATTAATGTCATTATAGTGTTAATTGTAAATATTTTCTATTGAACTGACCAAATTAAATGAAATAACTATCAAAACATAAATATTAAAAGTTTTCATGATCTTTAACCGAACTTAAAATAACATTTCACAAAATATGTTAATATCAAATTTAAATAAAACCAATTCAAATTTTAAAAAATCTACAATTTTAGTTGAAGAACATTCCTTCACGTAAAAAAAAATGGCATCATGTTAAGATAGTTTATGAGCGTCGTGTTATGGTTGATACACGTAACAAGCAAAATATGATCGTCATAATCATATTATGATCATGATAAAATCGTCCTTACACTGATAATAATTCATGCGTAAAATTGCGAAAAAATGTCAAAATAACCAAACTTTTTGTAAAATAAACGAAAATTTGTATATTTTATGAAATTTTTTGTAGTTTTGACAATAATTTCGTATTTTTATGCATGGATTATTATGAGTGTAGTGAGCATAATATGTTTACTCAGAATCATGTTTATCATTGTTACAATCATATTATGATAATTTCTTGTCCCCAATCATGTCCAATCATATTTTGTTTCTGTGTGTTGTTAGCCGGTTTCTGAGGTACATCTGAAAGTGAAATACACTCATATTACCGAACTTTCCATCCCTGTACCTTACTGACTCCTTTTTAAAGCAAGTATGTAGAAAACGATATTGGAGCGATTTTAAGTTTTTGATTTCATTGTGATTCTTGTTTATGACTTTAAAAAACATGTAGTCTTGGTTACGAGCAATGTATGAACCAAAACATCTCTGCTGTTTAAATGCAATCTGGCCATAAATTGATTGTTTTGCGGTGAAGTAAATATATTTTTGAAACGTTTTCTTATAAAGCGTCTTATTACTTATTTAGCATATTAATTTATTTCATTTATTATTCTTCCATTAAATAATCGAGCCCAAAGGGACATACATATATGGCTAAGAAATAAATACTACATATGGTGTAATATATACAAATTAATGAATAACGAAGTGATTCAAAATTGAATGACAAATTTTTGGAAAAAAAAAATAAGTACAAAAATAAAATTAAATTCATTTACTTAATAAAATCTAATGGGTGTAATCAAAATCATTTTATTGATTCTTATAACAGTGTTATAAGCTAAATTTGTGGTTGTTTCACATGCAAATTTGATTGATTGATTTTGCCAACCGAATTTTTGTGGTTCCACGTAATATCACTATTATTAAATTTTAATACTATTGTAACATCCGACATTTATTTACAAATTTCGAATTTTTATTGTAACACTTTAATATTTTATGTTTAAAAATAGATTCTATAAATAGATTCACATGCATTCAACAAAATTTATTTTATTATTAAAAAAAAATTGTATGCCTCGAATTGGGCTCGTACCGGCGATCTTCCGTTTGTCAGGCAAGTACTTTCTTTACCTCTAGCCTAACCCCAATTTAAATATTTTTTTTTTTTTAATTTCGACCTTGAATATATTCTGGTTTAAGATTTAAATATTTGTATAAAAATTGATTTGAATGTATAACAGAAATTCGTTTTATAACCTCAATATTTCATTAGAGTTATCAAAACTATAAAAAAATGTATATTATTATAAAATTTTATTATTAATAAAAAAATCTTCTCCGCGAACTGGAGTCGAACCAAAGACCTTCTGCTTGTCAGGCAATTACTTTACCTCTGGCATAAATTCAATTTGTATTTTCCAATTTCAAATTTGCATGTTTCTTGTTTGAAATTTAAATATGTATGTCTAAAAATAGATTAGTATGTACAATAGAAATTCGGTTGATAATCTCAATATTTTATTAGAGTTACCAAAACTATAAAAAAATTAATATTATTTTAAAATTATTGTATTTATAAAAAATTCTTTTGCCGCGAATTGGTCTCGAACCGGCGACTTCCTGCTTGTCAGGCAATTACTTTACCTCTGGCATAAATTCAATTTGTATTTTCCAATTTCAACATTGCATGTTTTTTGTATCAAATTTAAATATGTATGTACAACAGTAATTCGGTTGCTGATCTCAATATTTTTTAAGAGTTATCAAAACTATAAAAAAAAACTAATATATTATTTAAAAATTATTTTATTCCGCGAACTGGAATCGAACCAAAGACCTTCTGCTTGTTAGGCAAATACTTTACCTCTAGCCCACACCCAATATGAATTTGTATTTTCAAATTTGTACCTTGAATATTTTTTTTTTCTTTCAAGTTTACATATCGCACTTGATCAACAAGAGGGTATTAACTCAAAATTTTAAAATTTTCAGTAGAGTCCAAAAACTGTTTATGGCCACATTTTAACAGAATTTAAAAATTCAAACATATCATAATACGCAAATTCCATTTGAAAATATATATACATTGTTTTTGTTTTAAAGTTTACCACTCATTGCAAAAAAAATCAATTTTTTGAGTTAATACCATTTTTTTGAAATTTTATCGACTTAAATTTATAGAATAAAACAAATTTTATCAACAAAACAGTATCAACTCAAAATACAACCAAATATAAATAAAACAGTTTGATTATTTTTAACATAAAAAAAGGCTCAAATCAAAAGAATACATTTTTATGAAAATATACGATTCATTTCTATTTGAACTTTTGTATTAACTCGAAATAATACCTTTTTGTTGAAATACAGGTAATCACTACATTATCATGAAAATGGTCTCAAAAGTGGTTTTCGAAATGAAAGAGTAATCGGAATACGTTGAAATTTTTACAATAGATAGATATTGATGTTGTTAGTTGATTTCTTGAAAAAAGTGATATTTTCAAAATTTTGAGTTAATACCCTCTTGTTGATCAAGTGCGATATGAATGTCTAAAAATAGATTTGTATGTACAACAGCAATTGGGTTGCTAATCTTAATATTTTATTAAGAGTTACCAAAAGTATTAAAAAACTTTATATTATTTTAGAATTGGTACCGAAAACTACTACTTTAGATAGAGTAATGGTTTTTTTTGCAGGCGAAACTAATATTCGATTTTAACTGCAAATATTTTATTCAAGGCATAAAATCTGCCAAAAGTGATTGGTTGTTGGTATTAAAGGTAATGTAGAAGATACAATTTTTTCAATATTGATTGGGAAACCAAATATTTTGAATGATGTGACTGTGTTTTGGTTAATTTTATATATTTTCTGTTCATATTATAGTTTAATTATTCTGATGATGAGTTTTAGGGACTTACAATTAAAATAATGATTAAATTTAGTTGGTTACAATGGAACTCCAACCAATTTATTTTCTGTATGTAAGACTGTTATAAAAATCAACTAAATGTCTATGCATAGGGCAATAAGGCTCTATGAACTTTTAGACTCGAATAACATGTTTAACCCTAGAACGTTAATCTTATTTCTGTTACATTTTTGAGCTTAAAAAATTACGCAAAATCTCGGTGGAAAACATAAATAACTTATATCAAATTTAAGAGCACGTAATGGTGATTAAAAAACTGTACAACAACTGAATATTTGATGGCAAGAGATCAGAGAAAAACAAAGTTTTAAAAAAGTATGTGTAGATCTAAAAGACCTAGATTAACTTCCTGGGGTTAATTTAGAAGACACTCTTTGGATCGATTACTGAAAGTACAGTTAAAATTTAACAAACAGTTAAATTTAAATTAGAAATGTTGAGGTTAAGAAGAAGACTAAACGTTTTTCTCTAAAAAATTATAAACACTATTAATTTTTAAAACAGACTAGACTAGTTTCTGCCTTTTTATGGACAGGCTCATCAGTGATTTTTCATTTAAATTTTATTATTATTTGTGTCTTATAATAGTCAGATTGTCTCTGTAAGATAAATTCTGTAAGAAGCAAACCTGCGCTCATCTTACATTACAAACGTAACAATACCAGGTCATGACCGGTTAGCGATCACACCCAAGTATGGCCTTGAATTCAATGCAGCTAAATTGCAGTTTTCTTTCCTATTAGCTTTTTATGTATTGTATATTATACTCAGTCATCCACACTAACAAACACAAATATTCTACTTTTAGATTTTTGTTTATTTTTCTAATATCCTCCGTCTCAATTTAACAATGTTTAAAATTTATATGGGAGACACAAACAAATGTGTCTGTTAAAGTCCCAGTTAGTATCTAACACGGGACAATGTGGAAATAAGGCTATAAGTCTAGTTTTAACTGCGTTGCTTAGTTTAATTGGCTTACTTCCTATTACTTAAGAATAGGCATTTTTACTGCAACAATTTCGTTAAGATTTTTTTATAACCCCCTCCCATCTTCATATAATCTTTTTTAATTACTCCAATTCCGCCAACAAATTTTTTATTTCTTTCTTTTTTTAATAATATTTCTCTTTCATCGCTTTACAAATTTTTTACAATCCTTTGAATTGTATACCACTCTCACTCATTCATTCGTTATACACTTTTAACCTCCTTTTATGTGGATATGTGGTACGTACGGTATGTATTCAAAGCACGCTTAAACAAATCGGAAAAAAGGCAACAGCAGCAGCTAAAAGGAAAATAAACAAATAAACGAAAAACATAAAAATCGTGTATTACTTTGTGTATTTTAACAAAAAAGAAACCCGCCGAAATAAAACCAAAACCGACAGAAAAAAAATACAAACAAAAACAACTTCATTTGTGTGAAACAAGCACTCTGTCAAAGCCGTAAGGTAATTAATCAAAATCACAGGGCGTGTGCTTTTTAAATATTTTTTTATTTTTAATTCTTTTTTTTTTATTTTTGTATGTATTTATGTGTATAAAAATGTTTTAAATAAAGAGTCAACTCACTTAGCATTTGGCAGGGGTTTAAAGGAATGTAAATTTATTTTCATAAAACAACTTTATTGAAAAATCTTAAAAAAAAATTAATGTTAAATTTTTGTCAGAAAAAAATGAGATAATCTGTTTTTTTACTAATACCCAAATTTACATTTTTTTAATAATATTTTTTTAATACCCCTGCCAAAAGATATTTTACTCTACATTAGGTATAATATGGTTCATATTCTGGGAAATGTTCCAAATTCCGGAAATGTCAGTTGTAGTCAGTTTAGAAAATATAGAGAAAAATATTTATAAAATAGCGTAACAAATGCATTGATGGTAATATAAGAGAAGGCTTATATACGGACTGTATACAAAATTGGTGTAGCATTTTTTTTTAAGGCATAATTTATTGTTCTTTATAACATTAACTACGCAAATATCAACTATATACGTCTTATTTAGATAGGAGCCTACTATGGGAAGCAGGTCTAAACATTGACCATTTTTCAACAATTTTAATAAAGTGTATCCCGCTTACTTTCGTTACAGGCTTAGGCAATTCCTAAAACAAATTAGTGATATGTTGTAACAAATTTGCCGCCTATATGTTTAAAAGTAGCAGGAAAGAAATAATTTTAAGTTTAAGGTTGCATGGAAAGTGACACGCCCTTTATACATATTCCGCCCACTTTTAATAGAGTGCTTAATAATTTTGTGAATAAAAATGTTACGCCAAATTTTACTCCAACATATTAACAAGGAGCAAAGAGAAAGTAATTTAAAGTTTATGATTGCATGAAAGGTGCCACGCCCATTTTTCATATATCGGTCAGTTTTGGTAAAATTTTTTATACAATACACCACTATAGCTTTTCCTTAAATATGTTTGATACGGACCAAGATAAGACAATTTGAAATTGTGGGAAGTTTAGGATGTACCACGCCCTTTACTGATACCCGGCCCACTTTTTACATAGTTCTTAAGGATTTTCTAAGAAAATTCTGCACCAAATATTTCTTATAACTAAGAAGTGAGATGAGTTAAACTGGTGCATGCATTTTACCTTGTAAGCTTTTTTAGATACACTCAAAAAAACAAGTTAGTAAAGTCAGAAAAAAATGTTGCTGAGTCAACAAGTTATTAGTCAGGAGGTTGCTTGCAAAAAATCGCTTATGTCAGCAAAATCGAAAATTGCTTATGCAAAATTAGCAAAAATCAGCAAAATTAAAAATCAGCTCGCTGATTTTTAGCAACAAAATTTTGTAGCTTCAGCAAAAGTTTTGCTAACACTTAGTTGATTCAAAATTAAAAAAATCTTTACTAGAAGTTAATAACATTTTTTGATGAATATTAGTATACAGAAAAAAATTCAAACAATTTGTAGAAAAATTATATTTTAGTTAAATTATTTCCTGGAAATGTTAAAAAAAATATTTCTAAAAATAATTTACAATACGTTACCAAATATCAAAATGTTCACATTCTCACATTGACGACATGAATTAATTTAATATCTAAAAATATTTAGAAATAATTATATTTATATACCATAAAGAAAATTATCTTTCAACTACTTACATTTGTAAGGTGTGTAAATATACAACCTTTTTTTTCGCAATAAGAAAAGGATACATAAAATAATAACTTAGATGTGTGTCCTTGTCTTTTGATTTAGTCTGTGTATCTGAACGTATGCTTGTTCGTTTGCCATTTGACCACACTACATTAATAACCACTATAGAGATTTAGTTTAGAAATACACATTTAAAGTTTTTTTAATCCACATGTGTATTCACATTGTTAGCGTCCTTTCGGATGAAAAACAGATACGAAAATCTTCCATGGTTGATTTTTTTATATATCTTACAAGAGTTGTACTTTTTAGTATCATTTTCCTTGTCTCTACTACATCTTGCTATGCCGTGACATCTACTTTATTCTGCGTATATGTTTTAATCTTCAAGTGCGTATCAGCATAATTTTTGCTAGCAAAATAAATTTGTAAAACATTAGTAAAATATTAGTAAAACATTAGTTTAAATCAGTTAAGTGCTGAATAGGTATAACTAAAACTATAGCAGAAAACACAATTTCGGCAAAATAAATTTTGCTGAGAAATAGTATACTTGTTTTACAATAAATATAGCATATTATGGGTTTTTCAGCCAGATCCGATTCGGTTCTTTTTTGTTATAAAGCTTTTTACCTTTGGGCTTTTAATTGCTTATTTTAAGATTTTTTGACTTTAAATATTTTTTTTTACGTATAAAATATTATTTGATCTTCTACCTTTGAACTTTTTTTTAAAAGTGTAGTCTTCTAAGTTTTTACTTTTGTTGTTTTACAAAAGTGATCGAATTTTTCTTTTTAATTTTAACACATATATTGTTATAGAATTATATGTGATACCATATATACCATATATAATTAAATAATATGTTTGGTTTTACTGATTTATATGTACTTATATATAATTATACATGGAAGTATGTATGATATGATATATAGATTTATCAATTATATATGATGATATAAAAAATATCAACTTATATGTAACATAAGTTAAAATGATTTATTTAAACATAGGGCTGTATTAGAAATGTTCGTAAAAATAAGTATGAGATGTATTGTTGCATATGAGCACATATATAATAGGATTCCACTATATCAAGACAGATATATAAACTTTTTTCGTCGGGCTCCTTAAATAATTTTTAAACATAGATGAATCAAAAATTTTAAGTTTTAAGATAGAAAATGTAAAATTATAGATGTACACTGAGAGAATTGTATGCATGCTATCAATGAGTTTTCGCATTAGATCAATGAATTGTCACTGTAACTCGTCCATTGAAAATGTTCATTATATTAATGCAGTTTTTCATAAAATTTTATGAAAACTATTATATTATTTGTTGACAATTGCAGACGACTAATTAAAAAGTTTCATTAAAACTATGAAGCTTTTCCATAAGGTTTGAGAAATTTTTCACTTCCACTGTAAAGAAAACTTCATTAGTTTAGTGAAAAAATTTCATTAAAACTCGTTCAAGGAATTCTCACTGTATATGCCTCTAAAATTTGTATTTGCCTCCAAAATGCATATTATTATGTAAAAAATATATTCCGAGTGCTTTGGTATGATGATAATTGTTGAAATTTGAGTAATTTTGTAATCTTAACCCTCCAACTGGCAAACGATGTTTTGCAACGAAATTGTTTATCGTTGCCTAATTTAGGCGATATGAGACAAAATAATTTAGGGTCCATTTTGAAAACTAAAGCATATAAAAGAGAAGTTTTGAATAAAAATTATTTCTCATACCAAGATATAACCACACTCCAAAAATTATTTTTTTTCTGTTCCTATTTAAGAAGATATCACTATTTTCGCTTTTTGGAAAAAGCGAAATTAGGCGAAAAAGTATCGAAACTTCAATTTATATTGTGCAAACTTTAACGCTTTGCTATTAATACTTAATGTCTTCTTTCTGCCAAATTTCATAAAAATCCGTCTATTAGTTTATAAGTTAAGATGATGTCCTTTAGAGGAATCCTGATAAAATCCTATGTGTCCTTGGACCAAAGTAAGGACTTGTTATTAAAGATAAAGCTTCAATCCTACTTATATTTTATTATAAAGGGTTTTTGGTCAACTTAAATTGGTTTTTTTGGTTTTTTAAAACTATATATTTTTTAAAAATAAGTAGTTTTTGAAATTTTACGAAATTTTAATTTGAAGCTTTCTCGCTTCCAGACCGTAGACGGCACACGAAAAATTTCTTCGCAAAATATTTAGCAAATTTAGTGTAATATCGGAATATATATTAATTCCTAAGTATAAAAAGCTCATTTGACGCATTTGTGGTAAATTTTATGAAGACTGCCCTGTTGCAGCCTTACCCGTTAGAGGGTTAAACATCCAATATAAACATTCAAAAATATGGACCTAAAAAAATTGCATAAATACAATAAAAGTTTTGAATTTCAATAAATTAAAACATAAATGAAATCGCGATTCTTTGTTACGAATGACGAATATGTAAATGTGTAATAAGGGATTATGATCAAATTCTTTTAGTATCATCACTTTCCTAACGAATTAATTCCTTTAAACTTCTGTCACCTTCAGTTCGTTAACAAAAACACATGTATTTTATGCAGTAAGAATATTTTGAATGTAAAGTATGATTGTTTTAAGTAAAATATACCTCTGTTGATCTGCTCAAAATACATGTTATTATACCCGAACGAGTAATAAGTAGAAATGTAGATGAGAATATGAATATGATATGGTTAGTCAGTGTACAAAATGATTATTATTATTATTAACAAGCCTTAATTAATAAGTTTTAATGGAGATGAAGCATAATTCCTCAACATCATATTGTGCCGTCGTTCGTAATGGTGACACAGATGGGTCATGTGTATGTTGTGAGAAGAGAAAAAACAATATGAATTAAGTATTAAAACATTTTTAAGGGGATTTAAAAAATCCGTTTTGAAAATTAATAAAAAAAAAAAAAAAATGTTTGGACTATCAATTTATCAAAGCATTAATTTGTAACAAAATTCGCTTTTAATAAGAAATTGATTAGCAGAAATACACTAATTTCATTCGAGTTAATTTATTGAAATGTATATATATATATATATGTATGCACAGCGCATAGTCCAGAGACATTTATTCGTTCCCCCGCATAGTTTAGGGACATTTCCTTACTTTGGGGACTGTCCCCAAAATTTTCGCGCCTTTTCATACATCTAGCGTTTAAGATGAGGACAATTTTTTCTATACACCGCATATTCCGGCGACAATTTTGGCCATGTCCCTAAAGTATGCGCTACGCATACATATATATATATATATATATATATATATATATATATATATATATATATATATATATATATATATATATATATATATGTATGCACAGCGCATAGTTTAGGGACACGCCCAAAATTGTCGCCGGAATATGCGGTGTATAGAAAAAATTGTCCTCATCTTAAACGCTAGATGCATGAAAAGGCGCGAAAATTTTGGGGACAGTCCCCAAAGTAAGCAAATGTCCCTAAACTATGCGGGGGAATGAATAAATGTCTCTAGAGTATGCGGTGTACATACATATATATATATATATATATATATGTATATATGTATGCACAGCGCATAGTTTAGGGACACGCCCAAAATTGTCGCCGAAATATGCGGTGTATAGACAAAATTGTCCTCATCTTAAACGCTAGATGAATGAAAAGGCGCGAAAACTTTGGGGACAGTCCCCAAAGTAAGCAAATGTCCCTAAACTATGCGGGGGAATGAATAAATGTCTCTGGACTATGCGCTGTGCATACATATATATATATATATATATATATATATATGTATGCGTAGCGCATACTTTAGGGACATGGCCAAAATTGTCGCCGGAATATGCGGTGTATAGAAAAAATTGTCCTCATCTTAAACGCTAGATGTATGAAAAGGCGCGAAAATTTTGGGGACAGTCCCCAAAGTAAGCAAATGTCCCTAAACTATGCGGGGGAACGAATAAATGTCTCTAAACTATGCGCTGTGCATACATATATATATATATATATATATGTATGCGTAGCGCATGCTTTAGGGACATGGCCAAAATTGTCGCCGGAATATGCGGTGTATAGAAAAAATTGTCCTAATCTTAAACGCTAGATGTATGAAAAGGCGCGAAAATTTTGGGGACAGTCCCCAAAGTAAGGAAATGTCCCTAAACTATGCGGGAGAACGAATAAATGTCTCTGGACTATGCGCTGTGCATACATATATATATATATATATATATATATATTTTTTTTTTTTTTTTTTTGAATAATTCTTTTCTTTACAATCTATCTATAGGATAATACCTAATTTAATAATCACAACAAAAAATAACATTAATTGTTGAACTCCATTGAGAACAACAATGAGCATATAATCCAAAGGATATTATATTTTTTTTTTTTTTTTTTATAAATTTTAAATCAAAAAACTTAGAACTGACATCTTCTTTAAATTAGATTTTTTTTCCAAATATTCTCCAATGAACAACTTAGAACTTTTTGTAATTATTGCTAAAAAAATATTATAATATCTTCTAGTAAAAGAGTAAAATCCAAATCACAGGTTGCAGAACAACTTCTAAGTGAAATAATAAAATCCAAATAACTGGTTGCAGAATAGCTTATACTGTGTTATAACACTTTCTGTTCTGCAACTGGTTCTTTTTATATGGTACTGTTGTCGTATTTGCAATAGGTTCTTCACCTCCAAACAAGAACAGGTTGCTTCAGAACCGGTTCTAGAAGCAGTTATAGAACTGTTTCTGGGGCAGTGACAACTTATTACATTTCGACTTCCAGTAACCTGTTCTAGAACCGTTTCCATATAACCGGTGGTAAAAGAAGTTGTTCTAGAACAGGTTCAAAGGTAATATGTTCTAAAAAATGTTGCTGGGTTATAGCGTATTATAACAGGTTCTAATTTCTGTTCTCCAACCGATTCTTTTTGTATGGAGTTTGTTCCATTTGCAAAAGGTTCTTCACCTCCAAGCAAGAACAGGTTGCTTTAGAGCCGATTCTGGAACCAGTTATAGAACTGGTTCTGAGACAGAGACAACTTACTTTTCGACTCCCAAGAACCTGTTCCAGAAACGGTTCCATATAACCGGTGATAAAAGAAGTTATTCTAGAACAGGTTCAAATTTAATATGTTCTTAAAAATTTTGCTGGGTTATAGTGTATTATTACAGGTTCTAATTTCTGTTCTACAACCGATTCTTTTTATATGGAGTTTGCCCATTTGCTATATGTTCTTTACATCCAAACTAGAATATGTTGCTTTAGAACCGGTTCTAGAACCAGTTATAGAACTGGTTCTGGGACAGTGACAACTTACTTTTCGACTCCCAAGAACGTGTTCCAGAAACGGTTCCATATAACCGGTGGTAAAATAAGTTATTTTAGAACAGGTTCAAATTTAATATGTTCTTAAAAATTTTGCTGGGTTATAATTCTGTTCTCCAACCAATTCTTTTTATATGGAGTTTGTCCCATTTGCAAGAGGCTCTTTACATTTGCTTTAGAACCAGGTTGCTTTATAGAACTAGTTATAGAACTTTATAGAACCAGTTGTAGAACTGGTTCTGGGACAGTGCAGCCTTACATTTTGACTCCCAGAAACCTGTTTTAGAACTGTTTCCATATAAGCGGTGGCAAAAGAAGCTGTTCTAGAATAGGTTCAATAGTAATATGTTCTAAAAAATTTTGCTGGGCTTCTTTAAGTTCTTTCGATACTCAAATATTCTTTGTCTTAATCTTTATTAACTTTATCTTTTAGCTAATTTCATTGAAAATATTTTCATTTCATAAAATTTAAAAGGCTTCTGAAATTACCATTTAAATTCCTTTTATCATTTTAAGCTTCTTTTATAGTTCTTTATCATAGTATTTTCTATTTAATGTATTCAAACTAGTTTAGAAATACTTGAAACATAAAAAGACCAACTGTAATATCACTATAATTTCAAGCTGCATTTACCATATAAAATTTCACTTTTTCATTAATCACTATCAAAAGGCCAAACCGCCAAAAAAAAAAAGTCATAAAAAATTATTAATAATAACCACATTAACTTAATTATTGCTGCACTAGTGGACTTGCTTTATAAA
Source organism: Delia radicum (assembly GCA_021234595.1). Classification (NCBI taxonomy): domain Eukaryota; kingdom Metazoa; phylum Arthropoda; class Insecta; order Diptera; family Anthomyiidae; genus Delia; species Delia radicum. The sequence continues at coordinate 30,992,633 of CM037855.1, forward strand.
CTTGACCTTAAACTGATATTCCAAAAAAAAAAAAAAAAAAAAAAAAAATTAAAACCACGAAATATCAAAACCAACATTTGTTACGCATAAAAATTGAAAGCAAATTTTCAACACTGAAAACCTATAAAAAATCATATTAAAAATTTAAATAAAAATTTTTAAATAGGAAAACTTTAAATATACAAATGTTCAGAAATCTTTTGAAAATATAAAAAAAAAAAAAATAAAACACTGGCAACCGCCACCACAATTATATTGTTTAATTAACAAAGACTTTGGTAGAACCAACAGTGGTCTTTCCATTCTATTCTATTCAGTTCATTTTTTACGACCCCCTCCTATGCATTTGAGCTACTCATAGAGATTATATAGAGTTTTAATATAATACAAAAGACTGGAACAAAAAATAATGGTTAATCATAATTAAAATGCATGTCAAGTGTTAATATAATTTTTTTTCTTTCTATGTTTTTTTTTTAATAGAGCATTACAAAGATAATAAGTAAATTAGAAACCACAAAGAAAATGGTAGTAAAAATTAGAGATTATTTTTTTAAATTATTTGAAAAAAAGTGACGGTTATTTTCATTGAAATTGTCAAATATACAAGAAAAGGATTATTTTGAATTGGTTTGGTGTGAGTATTTTTTTAGACAATGAATGATATGTTTATTTGTAGTGGATATATTTTTTGGTATTTATTTATTTTTTTTTGCTTTGCCTTCATGATGTTTAATGATATGTATTATTAATGATACAATTTTCTGGTGAAAAAAAAAATCAATACAATATAATCATTACATTGCCTTAACATCAGTCATCGCAAATCATAAGGGAAAGTAAGCCTAACGAAATACTTGGACTATGAAAAAATCGAATGCTTACAAATTGCCAAGATAGAAATATTAAATGTTATAACGGAGATAGCTTAACAAATTAACCGAAAACTAGATCTTTACACGCAAAGAAAGAACATGGTTGAGAGAACCATATTCGAAGAGCATCATACATTTTTGGATTTATGACTGCTACAACCATGTTACTATGGCTGTGACAGCCATTCTTCTATCTGCTTCTTTATCATAATATGATAATTTGATTACCATATTATGGTTCCAAATAGATCCCAATATTATCATATTTTCAATTTATAACGATCTTTCAACCTCCGTATATTTACAAAAATAAAGCAAATCAAACATATTATCTAGGTTGATACTAATATTTCGATCTGGCTAAAGATCTCATCAGAACCCGAAGTTTTAGAAAAGTTAGAGCCTCCATAATAGGCAGAACTTTAACAAAAAACCTATTAATAATCAATTTTGCTCCATTCTTGTCTTCTTAGTAATCAAGCACGTGGTTAGGTCTTTTCCTAACAAGCATCATGACGTTACTAACCACGTGCTTGATAACTAAGAAGACAAGAATGTAGCAAAATTGATTATTTGTTAAAGTTCTGCTTATTATGGAGGCTCTAACTTTTCTAAAACTTCGGGTTCTGATGAGATCTTTAGCCAGATCGAAATACTAGTATCAACCTAGCTAATATGTTTGATTTGCTTTATTTTTGTAAATATACGGAGGTTGAAAATTTTTATGATTTATCATAATATGAGCCTTACAGAATTCTCTCAGCATTCTGATGAAGCTGGATTAAAAAATAAACACTTTTTTTAATAGTATATTTGTTTAATAATTCACACATTTACATAAACTTAGGTTTAAAATAATTTAAGTAATCAAATTGTCTTTGCGCTAAAGAAAAAGCTTTGTGAAATATTATGTCAGCAATACAAGATATTCATCTGATTATAGTATAAATCACGCAGAAAAATATTGTTAAGAATACAATTTCGCAATACATTTATAATGATCAAACCATGTTTGCAGCAATCATAACAATTGCATTATAACCTTATTATAGTCCTGGTTATCATAGTATGATCGTGGACAAAAATTTCGTCATCATTTATTACCATATTATGATTATTTCGTACTACAGACTTAAAAGTACGTACATTTAGTTTGCATTTTTTTCCATATTTATTTCTTTAACAATATTTTTTTGCGTAATTACAAACAATTAAAAAATAAAGCACTTTTTTTTGTCACCCCTTAAACAAAGCTATTTTTATTGTCATATAATAAAAATAACTTTATTTAAGCGGTGAGCGACAATTAAACTCTTGCCTAGACTTCCAGGGTAGACCGGGTTGAGACTACAACTTATTCCTTCTTCCACAAAACAAATCACCATTACAATTAATGCCACTACGTGTTTGTCTATTTTAAATGTTTTTTGCTTAATATTATTTAATTTATTGTGGCCGACTGTTTCTCACAACTTATTTCTCAAACAAGAATGAAACTAGAAGAGCAAAGACGCTCATAAAAAAACCGACTGATCATCTTATAGTTGGCGCAACTAAATTATGGCTGTAGTTACAGGAATATGATAATAAATGCTATATTATGATTGTAGCCAATACAATAATATGATAACTGAAAAGAAACGGAAATTTTTACTAGAACATGATGAAAGCTATCATATTATTGGTGGAATATGATAGATACAACAATAATTTAATTGAAACAACCATCTATGGCTGTAGGAAACATAGTTTTTTTGGCCGCAATCATATTGCAACCAAATTTTTTCTCTGCGTGTATTCAGGGCATTATGTATATAAAATATCAATTACAAATGATAGTTTAAATAACAGCAGTTGCATTTAAATCGAATGCATTAAAAAGTTAAAATAACTTTAAACTATTGATGTTTTTTTAGATTCGATTTTCTTTATTTGTTTTAAAAATTTCTAAATTAATTGAACTTATTGATATAATTTTTTTTAAAGACATATATAAAGAAGAATGTTACAGCATGGTTTTATAACCGTCTGCTGGGATATTAAGTTTAAAGTTTTATTTAAAAATTTAATTCTGTTATTAGCATTTTCCTTTATCTTAGTGCATACGTAACATTATTGTAAAGGTTTAGGTAACTATACGCAGAGAGAAAATATGGTTGCAATATGATTGCTGCCACACAACACGTGGTTCCTATAGCCATAAATGGTTGTTTCAATTAAATTATTATTTTAAAAATGTTAACCTTTCTTTGAACTTCTTTTATTTAATTCTTCTTATTTGAAACGAGCTTAAGATCATTTATTTATTAATTATAATGATTTATTTCCAATATTTCGTCTTCACATTGGGTGACTTCTTCAGGGAACAATTATTACAATTTATAATAATTGTTCCCTGAAGAAGTCAACCAATGTGGAGACGAAATATTGGAAATAAATAATTATAATTAATAAATAAATGATCTTAAGCTTGTTTAAAATAAGAAGAATTAAATTATTATTGTATTGTGGTGGCATTAATCATGTTATAGTAAAATTCTCTCTTTTTTCGGTTATCATATTATTCTGTTGTCTACAATCATAATATAGTATTCATTATCATATTCCATCATATTATGGTAATAAATTATGACGAAATTATTTTTTATTATCATAATATGATATCTAGGACTATACTATGATTATAGTGCAAATATTATGTTTGCCACAAACATGTTATGATCATTATAAATGTGTAGTGAAATTGTATTCTTAACAATATTTGCTAGCGTATTTATGCTGTAATCACATGTTTAGTTTTGCTTATTTTGATAGCGATGAAATAATGATTTATATAACTCCTTAATAACACAAATCTTATTCGTCAGCGCAGACGGTTTTCACAACTTAACATTAGTTTTCACAACAAAGTTCAGTTATTACAATTGAATTTTAGTTGTAACAACCAAACTATTTAGAAATCAAATGCAAATATCGTTGCACTAACTAAATTTATAAGTTGTTATCATTAATATACACTTTTAAATTCGGTTGGTACTTTATTTCTCTGAGTGCAGATACAAAAGTCTTTCATGGTTGTCTTACAAAAGTTGCACTTTTTAGAATAATTTTCCTCGTTTCTACTACATATTGACATGCCGCTACAGCTACTTCTGCGTATATCTTTCAATCTGGTTGTCGTCCACCCTATTAATGTGCTTATCAGCACAATTTTTTTTAGCAAAATAAATTAGTAAAGCATTACTAAAATATTAGTAAAATATTAGTAAAACATTAGTTCAAAAAAGTTAAGTGCTGAATAAGTTTAATTAAAATTTTAGCTGATAACATAATTTTAGCAAAAATTTTTATTGAAAAATATTATACTTGATTTACAAGACGTTTTACTAACTTTTCTATTAATTTATTTGTTTGAGGGTACGCCTTGTGCTCTAACTTATTTTTTAATTTCTATGAAGATGGACTGAGTTTTTTATTATTAAGAGGGCTTATTCTAAGTCTAAAAGTTTTTATTAAAAAAAATTCTAAATTTAAAAACTTTCTAAAAAAAAAAAAAAAATATTTGCAAAGAATTTTTTGAAAGTTTTCTAGTGGAATGTTAATTTTTTGGGTCTGAAATAAATTATTTATGTATTTAAGAATTCTTAAATAGAGTTAGTGCTATAGACTATTTATTAATTTATTTCAGAAAAAATATCAATGTGAGATATTTTTTGATAAAAATTGTTTCTAAAAAAGTATCCCTGCAAAAACATCGCAAAAAAAGCGAGCAAAAATGCAGGTGAATAGTGAACCCCTTTGTGGGCGCCTTACTCGCTTCATTACTTGCAGGCGCGTATCCAGGAAAAGATGTTCATGAGGGAAATTAGAGTATTTTTGATAAATATTCTATTCTTTTTAATGTGATTGTACTGGAAATTTTTGTGTTGGGGAAGGAAATGTTCCATTTCCCCTTTCCCTGGATTTGCTCATGATTACTGGGTATAGTCTGTTTTTGTTAAAATGAAATCCTAAACAGTTTTTGTATAAAAATTGAGTTTCAGAACCTGCACTCAGGGAACTTCTGCTTCAAAAATATGTAGTTGTTTGGGCTGTAAAACAGTTTCTTTATTTTTAATGTAAATGCCAGTCATTTGTAGAACAAATTTAATTGTTTACTAATCTAATTTAAAAAAACAAACCACATCAATTTTTTTTTTTTTTTAAGGAGAAGAGTATTACTTTCTTTGGAAAGGGGATAGTGGAGAGATGAAAGGTGGTGAAAGATGAAGGGCTTCAAACATGGCAACACTGTAATTGCGCGTGATGATAAGTCTTAGAACAGTTGTTGCTCGCCACCTGATGTAGAGTTAGCGAATTTATTGAAGCTTTTTGTTTCATAGTCCTGATTCATTATTTTACTTCGGTGGGGTTAAGTGCTATGGGAACACTGAAGGTGGGCGCAGCGATACACATAAGTTAAAGAAAACTCATACATATTATTTTTCTTCTAAATTGATGTTGTCGTCACCGGGAATCGAACCCGGGACCATCTGTGTAAAAGTCCAACGCGCTAACCATTACAGCACAACGCCCATTATCATTCTATGATAATACATTCATTTTTTTGCAGTAGTTTTTTGTTATTTAAAAAAATTAAAAAATAAATGTTTGTTTATTTTTTACTAACATGTGGTTAATTTCTACTACAATTGTTAGTCATTTTTTGACCACTAAAAAAACAAATGACAATGTTAATTGAATTTATTGAAATATAAGTCGTCCTTTCTTTAAATCAAATTTCATTTGTTTTTATCTACATTTGCAGTGGTCTTTACCTACATAATAGTCTAAGTGTGGCTTAAATTTTAGAATTTTCTGTGAAGTTAGAGAATTTGTACAACTTGAAACATGAGAAATTTCTATTAAAAATCAAATTTAATTTGATTTGGAAAAAGTTGAAAATCATTCCTTACAACTCGTATACCTTCCTGACAATTCACTCAAACCCTTATACGATTATTAGTCAGTCATCACTGTAGCGCTCTTATGGTATATGGCCAAGTAAAGATGAAATTGTTATGTTTATTGTATTGAAAATACAATAATCCATTATTAAATGTCTACTCATTTTTGACAAGTGATAAATGATTTAACTATTTGTTATGAGAGGGAAAAATTATGAGTCATTAGTGAAAATCTTTTTTTACCCCCCGACCCCTGTAACTCTAAGCAATGATATTTCAAAGTTGAATTATATTTTTTTCTTGTTGTTTGTTAAAACTCGTTATCCTTTAAAGTAATTTCAAAATTAAAGTCATATTAACCTTAAAAATATGCAACAGCAACAAATTAACTTTTCAATAATTTATGATAAATATTTATTTGAAAATTTCGAGAAAAAACAAAAAAAAAAAAACGAAAAAATGACAAGTCATCAATCATTTGACATTTACATGGTGCTTGATGTTTTAGTACAAGAGTTGAAGTTTGTGTATTTCAGTTCAGTTGTTTCAGTTTCCATCGTTTGCGCCAAATTCATTATTATATTATTTTGTTGATTTGACTGACATTTTGCATTTGTTTAATATGATTTTAACCAGTTTTTGAATTGTGGTTTATTATTATGTTTTTGGCATTTATTTTTCCATCTCTTGTGTCTTATGATTTTAACATGCAAAACTTGCATTAATTTAATTTTTGACGCGCATTTTTTTAAACATTTTCATCTTCTGCTTCGTCAACGTGTTCTTGGTACGTCTGCCTTCTTACCAAAACAAATGATTATTAATGGTTTTGACAACAATACTAAAGACTTATTGATGTTAAAATATAGATAATTTAATTTTTTTTTTTTCAAAAAACCAAAATTTTTTAAAATGAATTTTACTGTTTTTAGGGTAGTCATGTCAGTTTTTTATTATTTTCGTTAAGACTAAAGTAAACGCAAATGTCAAGATTAAATGATAATATCAATATTTTTTTGGGTTTGAGTCAAGATGTTCAGCATAAAATATTAAAAAGATTAGTAGAGTAAGATTGATCTTTTAAAATTTATTCTCAGGCTGAACGCACATTAATGTCAAAAGATCTTCATAACTGTCATAACGTTTTTTTTTAGATATGTAAAAGAAAAGCTTCCCATCAAAATTTTGGGGTAATGGGTGCGTTAAATTAATGCAGTATCTTGTAATGTATACTCCTCACCTGTATCATTATTTTCCAGGAAAAAGTAATGAGTTGCCGATAATGGGTTACATAATGCATTTCTTTGTAATGGACACTTCTTACCTTTAGCATTATTTCGAAACATAAATTAATGAGTTACCCATACTTGGACACTCATGGGTTACCTTATAATGAAACATCATTACCTTTTACATTATTTGTAAACATAAAATAATGACTTACTGATTAACAAATACATAATGCATTACCAGAATCATTATTTTCCAACCAAAAGTAATGAGTTACCGATAATGGGCTACACTTCTTACCTTCAGCATTACTTCGAAACATAAATTAATGAGTAACCAATACTTGGACCTTATAATTGGGTTACCTTATAATGATACATCATTACATTTTACATTATTTGTAAATATAAAATAATGACTTACCCATCATCAATTACATAATGCAGGACATATACACGTTAAGTAATACATAAACTTTTTTTTTTGAAAATCTATATTTAGACACATTACTTTGTGGTTTTTGTAAGCACGAGGGTATAATATATATTTTTAACATCACAAACGGAAACTCGCAGCACAATAATTCATTTACATTTCAAGTAACATATTATTATATGTGACGATAGCTCAGTGGGTCGAGTTCTCGCCTAACAACCCAAAGAGCCCAAGTTCGAATCCCAGCAAGACCACGTTATTTATTTAATTTACAAAAATTTTTGTAATATTTTTTTTTTATGAAAATCTATTTATACACCCATTACTTTTTCGAACCCGGTATCCATATAAGTAAGCAGTTACTTAACCCCTATTTGGTAGTGAGTCCACACATTACTTTTAGGCTCATCGCCTGTAAAATTGTTATAAGTGAAGCACTATTGCGATACATTACTTTACCCACTATTTCGTAATATCTGATTTTGCTGGGATTTATTGAACATTTGTTGTCTAGTAAATTTTATTCATCGTATAGATTGCATCACTCAACGGTTTAGATCGGTTTGGTTTAATTATGATAAACATTAAAAGTGTTGACTTCAAATGTGGTCTGGTCTTGAAACTTCATTTTTAATTTTTATCATGCATCATGCCGGTTAAAAAAAAAAAAACAATCAATTTATCAAACTTTCTAAAATTTAGATAAATTAACAAACTTATAGTTTCTTAAACAATTAAAATAATAAATAATATAATGCGGAAAAAAAATATTTTGGAAATTTTTACAAACCTTCGTTTTAAAAAATCTACCTAGGCCTGGATCGATCTGCTTACAGGGCAAATCTTACACCATCTAAGTTAATATCGCTTATGTATTTTGGCTGGCTAACAGCAACATTATATTTTTTGCGTGTGTGTTTAAATATTTTAAGCAAAAGAAAGAACGCAATTAACACTACGAGAAAATAAATGAAATGGAAGAAAAAGCTGTGCATAAAGAAAATACAGTGGGAAGTGCATTAACATGCCTTCGGTTGACCTATCACGAAATATGCCTTTAAGGTCAGTTTACACATTTCTTAGCGGTTTTTGTATTTCTAATAATATAAAAAAAATATTTTTATTTTTTATCAAATTGTTTGGCAAATTCAGAACTTTTTGCTCTACCCGGTCTTAAAATTTTTATTTTTCTCGGGCCAAAAAGTTTTTTCCAAAAGCGTGACAAAAAAATTTTAACTAAGCATTTGATAAAATGAATGCACGCACCAGTTAAAGAAATCGGATAAAATATAAATGACTGGGAATGTTTATTTTTATAAGGTTAAATAAGAAGAAATTTATGTGCTTGTTTACTTTTTCAGCAGGCGCTGTTTTTTTAAACACACTGAATTTGAGTTACTACTTACTTCTAACTAAAAGGGTATAGGCAAGCCATCAAGGAGGAGAATTTTCGCACATAACTTTGAGAATGTCCAAGAGTCCCGTGTTATAGATATCTACGCAGTAGGAGGAACCTACATAGTAAATTTCAAATTTTTAACTTTAGCATTTTGGCTTAGTCGTTACGTCCATGGAGAAAATTTCAAAAAGGCGATATTAGAGAGTTAGAACATATCCCCAGAAAGATAATTTTATTTTAAACTTAAAACTTCCAGTCTAAAGGACTTTGGTAGCCCTTCCCGTTTATATCCTTTATGGGAATATGCATACTCCTAATGTAAAATCTTAAGATTTTAATTTAAAATTTTTTTCCGAAATGTGTAGGGGAGTTTGGAGTAAAATGGTACCACTAATTTTTTAGTTCCTTAAAAGACTACACCAACAATTATTAATCGCTTAATAGACACATCTTAGATATCCAGGGCGAGGGAAAATGGGACATTTCCTCGATTCGATGCGGGTATCGGTAAGGGTAACGTTATTTGTGTTTAAATCGGTAACGGTATTTTAGGGATAACGATATTTAATTTATTTCGCTATCGGCTTTTTAGTGTTAACGGTTTTACAGTTATTGCGGTAACGGTATTTTAAGGGTAACTTTATTTTATTATTCAGGTAATGCAAGTGAACACCGGTATTTTAAGCTACGTTGTGCCCGAATTGCAATGACTGGCTAGTGAAGGTACGCAAAGTAAAAAACTTTGTCTATTAATTTATACACTTATTTATCTTTTTCTTTATGTGTCTGCAAACATTTAGATGCGTGAAGATGTCAAACTAGTTTTTGGCAACTATAAGTACAAACATATTTATTTTAACTACACAGAAAAAACTATCAACCTAAAATATCTAATTAAAGATAATATTTGAATTTAATTTGTTTCTAAACAAAGATTTAATTGAATCAATAAATATTTTAATTGACTTTTAAATATATAAATAGATATTTTATTTTAGAAGCAATTATCATATTATTTTTTCATACACTAAATAGAAAATTTTCAGTATAAAGTACCAAATACATTTGTAGTTAACAAACAAAACAACACACACACAAACAGACTCAGCATTTCAAAAAACACCCATAACAAAGAATAAATCACACACTTTTTGTGAGTATCATATTTTTTATTTTTTTTTAAGCTATTTATAACTTTTTTTCCTTCTCAATTTTAATAAAAGGTTTAATTGATAGTATCATCATTGCCGTGATAGGTGCAAAATCAATTAAAATATTAATTGATTCAATAATTTTTTTAATTTAAACCCGTTTTTAGTTTTTTCTGTGTACGTTTATATTTATTTTATAATTGTTTTTAAATATATAATATATTTGATTCAAATATGAAAAATACTTGATGTAACTATGTTTTTTCAACTAGATGTACACTCAACAAAAAAAGTTTGTAAAGTCAGCAAAAATTGTTGCTGAATTAGCAAAATTTTAGTCAGGAGGGTGCTTGCAAAAAAATGAAAATGTCAGCAAAATCTTAATAGATTCAGCAAAAGTTTTGCTAACATTGAGTTGATTCAAAATTAAAAAATCTTTGCTAAAAGTTAATGAAGTTATTGCTGAATACTAGTAGACTGAAAAAACCCCAAAAAATTTTTAGAAAAATTATACATTAGTTAATTTATTTGTTGAAAATCTTAAAATTTTTTTGTTATTCTTTTAAAAATAATTTACAATACGTTACAAAATATAAACGTGTTCATAATATCACATTGACGACACGAATTAACTTAATGTCTGAACATATATAGAAATAATTGTATTTAACATAAACAAATTATCTTTCAACTACTTACATCAGTGGTTGTCTAAATATACAACCCACTTTTTGCAATAAGAAAAAATACACATACATTGGACTATTACACAGATGGTACCGGGTTCGATTCCCGGTGACAACAACATCTATTTAGAAAATAAAAAGATATGAGTTTTATATCCCTTATATATATCGTAGCGCCCGCCTTCGGTGTTCCCATAGCACTTAACCCCACCAACGTAAAATAATGTTTTAGGGTTATGAATCAAAAAAAAGCTACAATAACTTCGCCAACTCTCCATCAGGTGGCGAGCAACAACTGCTCTATGACTTAAGGCTCAGTTAGTCCTGCCGTTCCGTGCCGTAACGAATCAGCTGTTTTGTTTTTGGTTTATGGATAATGCGTTTTTCAAAAAATCACCTCACATAAACTATGAACGAAACGGCTGATTCGTCACGGCACGGAACGGCAAGACTAATGGAGCCCTTATCATCTCGCGCAATTACAGTGTTGCCATATTTGAAGGCCTTCATCTTTCCCCATATTTTCCCACCTTTCATCTTCCCACTATCCCCTTTAAAAAGAAAGCAACACATTAATATATTGAAAGAATTTCCTGTGTTGCTTTTTTAAAAAAAAATATAAAAAAAAATTATTAGACAGTATATGTATGCGATACACATTCTTGGCGTCCTTTTGTTTTATTATGTATGTAAAACAGATACAAAAATCTAAAATGGTTGATTTTTTTTTATAAGTCTTACAAGGGTTGCACTTTTTAGTATCATTTTACTAGTCTCTACTACATCTTGATATGCTGCAACATTTACTTCATTCGTACATATATATTTCAATCTGCTTGACGACCACACTTTTAATGTGCTTATCAGCACGATTTTTTTTTTAGCAAAATAAATTAGTAAAACATTAGTTAAATATTAGCAAAACATTAGTTCAAAACAGTTAAGTGCTGAATAAGTATAACTAAAATTTTAGCTGAAAACACAATTTCAACAAAAAATTGCTGATAAATAGTATACTTGATTTACAAGACATTTTATTTACTTTTCTACTAAATGCACTCAATTTTTATATTAAAAAAAAATAAATTAATTATTTAAATAGGTAACAGTCCATCATTCCGGCAAACGGGTTTTCTATAAAACATAGCCGCATTTCTTTATCTTTTATTGAAATTAATTATAAATTAAATTAAAAATGATAATAATTTTAATAATTTTTATGAAAATTTAAAGAATTTAAACACATTCCTGAAAGGGTCAAAGAATAAATTTGAATACAAAAACTCTATAGATTATTTGTTAGGACAATATCCTAATAAAGAAATATAGAGTATGGCCTCGAACTTGAATAATTTTAATTTTCAACTACTTATCTATATAAATTCTGTAAATATTTTTTTTTTATTAATTTTAAAAAAATTTAACGTTTATACAAGAATAGGTTTTTTATAAGTACATATTTTTAAGCATTTTTTTCCAAATAATTTTTGGCTACGGCCCTGCTATAAATTATGTGTGCGAATTTCTTAAAAGCAATTCCATTTCTTATAGCATGCTATATATTTTTTGGGGTTTGTTTATATGCGATTTTTATTATACCAATTGTACTCTCATCACCGGCATATGTTTATTTTTAACATTTTGCTCTCTTTAATATTAAAAAGTTAATAACATAAATTTTATTTAAACTTAAGAAATTCCTATGAGTAATTTACAGTACAGATACTTTTACAGAATTCTGATATTAACATAAAGATAATTTTATATATTAACAGAGATTATACAGAGTCTATTGTATGTTTCTGCTATAGGTTAACAGAAAATGTTATAGCTACTTTGAGTATGTTATTGGAATGTTTACAATAATTTTTGTATATTAAAATTTGGGGACTCTGTTAAAATTGAAGTTATATTAACATTTTACGATGAGCACACAAAATCACATTGGAAAATTTACTGCTAAAGCAACAAACAGTTGTAAAACGTTCGTGTATGTGAGAGGATGTAAAACGCGGATTAAATACGTATCTTACTTTATTAAAGTGTATACAACCAGAGAAAAAAAAACGTGAAATTTAAAGAGTTTTCTTTTGCGGTTTTTAAAAAAGAAAATTTGAATGAAAAATAAACAAAACTGCTAAAATGAAAATTATATAAGAATAACAAATTAATTGGATAAAACCCAGTGAAAAAAAAAATATCAGTTAAAATTTTGTTTTACAAAAAAATTTTGAAAACTAACTCAAAAATTTTGTATACACGAGAATTTTGTTAGAGCTCGTGCTCTGGTGTCTTCGAGTTGTTTGTGTGTTACCAATAGCTAAAAAAAAAAGGTCAAGAAGTTCAAAGGCAAGGTTTGTCTTGTCTTTTTGTGTTTAACATAACGTAAATTTAATCTTAACAGGAGGTGTGTCATTTAAACGTTTAAAAAGGAAATTCCCAGCCATATGACACCTTAAACTAGCAATTAACGTGCAATTAAAACAAGTCAAAGACCTTTTTTTTTGCCTTCAAAGACTGTTGATTAGTGTTAATGTGTGTGTATGAGAATTTAAACACTCTTTAACTGTGTTCTGTGATAATACTACTAAGGGGATTATCATTATCATCACCCAAAAAAACACACCCTTAGAAAAGTTCCTCACAAAAAGGGAAACATTTTGTAAAAGAAGGTTATAAAGAAAATCTTAAGTATTGTCAATACACCGACAACAGATTTTAATCGTGCTAAACAATTTTTCAAAAAAATATATATAGAAAAAAAAAGGTGGAAGCAAAACAAAATCAATCAAAACTTAAAGTGTTTTTAAATCAAAAGCCGTTACAAAAATACTATAAACAGTCAAGTCCCACACTTAAGTAATTTTAACAGTGTCTCTATGGCATTATCCTTAAACTCAATACCAAAAAAACATTGTAAATATGTATTTCTAATCTCACACCCCTGTTCCTGTGGATAGATCTTCGATTGATTAGGTAAATATTTACACGCTACTCTGTCATCGTTAAACAATACCAAATCGTAATTCTATCATTATTATTTCTACATACAACCATTGTCGTCGAATGTTTGGCAATTTTTTATGCTCTTTTATGTAAATATAATAAACAACAAATGATTGACAAAAAATATTTGTTATTTTTTTGTTATGGTGACTTTTTTTTGTTTTGTTCTTCATTTGATGGATTGTTGAATTGAAAATAAATAAAAATACAAAAAAAAAAAAAATAAAATATATAATAAAAATCAAAGCATATAAATTCCTACAAAAATTTGTATCATCACAAAAATATCTCTAACATCAAAAAAAAAAAAAGTGCTAAAAAGTGTTTGCTTTATGTTTTGTGTTTATAAACGTGATTCATCATAATTTGTTTGGATAACAATACTTTTAACATTCAATTAAGGATATCAACATCACATAATTCATCTAATTTATCTAGCTGGTGACCAACAAACATACATTTCAATGTTGTTTTAAGGATTATTTAACAAAAGGTTAGTTATAATGTCACCTTTTGTTGTAACAAAATTCCAGGAATAATTTGTTAAAAAAAATATAAAGATTGATTTGAATGGGAATTGAAAGGATATAAAGAAAATATTTTTTTTTAACAAAAATCAAAATTGTCTTTTAGGGCACGTTTTAGATTTTTTTAAAACATAAATTTAATAAATCACAATGGCCCTTTTTTAAATATTAATGTCTCGTTAGAAAAATCTTAACCCATTTTTCACCACTCATTGGTAGCGTGTGAATTTTTATACGAAATTTGGTAGAAAGATGTAACAGTGTCTCAATAAGCTTATTCTGTAGTTTTTGCACACTTATTGCGCCCTCTAGCGGTGGTATGTATTAGCCATTTAAATTCAAACTTTGAAGGGTTAAGATTTTATTTTAATTATAACTTTTAGTTTGTTGTTAAAGCAAATATTTTTCAAACCATACTACGCAATTTGGTATATTGGATTTTGACGATTTTTTAGAGTTTTTGAAAAATACCCAGCCAGAAAATTACGAACGGCAAAGCGTTGGCCCAGTGCTTTCAACGGTGTTGCTAGCGTTAGCAGAGCGTTGGATTTCTGAAGATTTAAGTGCTCTGCCAACCCCAACATGATAACACCGGGCAGTGTTTGGAGGTTTATTTTTTTACAGCATTGGCAAAGCACTGGTTAAACGAAATTGCCAACGTTGGCGAAACTCTGGCAAAAGCAAAAATGTACACTCAAAAAAATAAGTTTGTAGAAAAGTTAGTAAAACATCTTGTAAATCAGGTATACTATTTCTCAGCAATTTTTTTGCTAAAATTATGTTTTATACTAAAATTTTAGTTATTCTTATTCAGCACTTAACTGTTTTGAACTAATGTCTTATTAATATTTGACTAATGTTTTACTAATTTATTTTGCTAAAAAAATTGTGTTGATTAGCACATCAACCAGACGGAAAGATATATGCAGAATAAATTAGATGTCGCAGCATGTCACGATGTAGTCGTGACGAGGAAAGTTATACTAAAAAGTACAGCTCTAGTAAGACATAATATTAAAAAATCAACCATGGAAGATTTTTGTATCTGTTTTTCATACATAAAACAAAATTGTGGATTAAAACAACTTAATCTATTAATTAAATAAAAGACAAAATAAAATATTTAAATTTAAAAAAGATTAAATGTGTATTTGTAAACTAAATGTCTATATACAAATTGCAAACAAATACGCAATAAGTAGACAGACTAAAGCGAAAGACAAAGACATACATCTTAGGTAGATTTTTCTATTTCCGTTTTCTTATTGCAAAAAAGGGTTGTATATGTTATATTTTGTTAGTTTTTCGTTTCGTTTCTATAATTCTCTGCGGCATTTGCGTTCCTTTAAAAGATAACATCATTTAGACAATAATTGATGTAAGTAGTTCAAAGATAATTTCGTTTATATTATATATAATTACTTCTATTGTTATTAGATATTACATTAATTCATATCGTCAATTTGGGAGTATGAACATTTTTATATTTTGTAACGTATTATAAATTATTTTAAACAGAATCACAAAAATATGTTTAATGATTTTCAGCAAATAAATAAACTAAAATATAATTTTTCTACAAATTTTTTGAGCTTTTTTCAGTCTACTAATATTCAGCAAAAATTTTATTAATTTTTAACAAGGGTTTTTTAATTTCTAATCTACTAAGTGTTAGCAAAACTTTTGCTGAATCTATTAATTTTGTTGCTAAAAATCAGCTTGCTTGTTGCTAAAATTTGCAAGCACCCATCTGACTACAATTTTGCTGACTCAGCAAAAGTTTTTGCTGACTCTACTAACTTTTTTATTTGAGTGAAGTCTAAAAATTGATTTTCCAAAATAAAATTAAAAAAAAAGTTCATTTAAAATTATTTTGGTACTGCCGGGACTAGAACCCTGGCTGCCAGTTTGGCAGCACAGTGATCTAGCCACTAAGCTTAAGAGGTACATAAGAAAATTTTTTTTTATAAACAAGCTGTCAAACCGTTGGTTGTTCTAGTTTCCCAGTACTGGCATAACGTTAGTTGGAAGTCATTTGGCAACGCTGAAAAATCAAAAAAAGCTGGTGTAAAAAAAGATTTTTCACAAACATTAAAAAATTACAATTTAAAATTTTTTTTTTTAACAATATCGTAAATTTTTTTTAAATCAATGACTTAAAAGCCATTTTTACTAATGTTGGCAAAGCGTTCTTAATTTGCCATTGTTTTAATTTTTTTACGGTTGTAAATTTTATAAATCAAGTACTGGCACAGCAAATTTTTCCAACGTTAGGAAAGCGTTGTAAGTAAGGGCTTTGTCAGTGCTTTAATTTGAATTTCTGACAATGGTACACTCACAAGAACTTTTACATAAAAAATCAACAGTTATTTAAAAATTAAATCGGTTTAGTTGTTTAAATGGAATATACAGTTAAATTGCCAAAGAAATACATTTTTTAAACTTCTGTCTGTTATTCAATAAACAAAAGAACGGACTTTCGGTAATAGTTAAAATATTCAGTTAAAATTTTCTATTTACAAAAAAAAAGTTGTTATATTACGAGTATATTGCGTATTGGAATAGACGAAAACAATCTATCGTTTTAATTGATTTTGTCAATTAATTTTTTCAACAGTTGAAAATAAACTAAGAAATACAATTGTTTTAAACGAAAATGAAGTAGTCTTGTTTTTAACTTATTTTCAGTTTATTTAATGTGTATATTCAGTAGTCTTTACGGAAAAAATATTGTAAGTGTACTAAAAGTAAAGTTCTTTCTTCTTGCTTGATTTTTCTGACCATGGTCAATTTCTGTCTGGGTATTGGTGTTTATAGACAATTTTTCAAAATTGTACTATGGCAAGACTGGCGAATCAATTTTCAAAATTTTGTTATTTCGTTGTGAGAAAATAGCTAATTTTTTAAATACACTTAAAAAGAAAAGAAAGTAATTTTCTGCATATTAAAGTTTTTATAAGATCGGAAATTTTTCGATCCGATATTTTAATTTTACATAAAAGTACTAATAGCACAAGAAATTTTTCTTATTAAAAAAAATTTTCCATACGTCCTTAACCAAATCAGCATATAACTTTTATAACAGCGCTCTTCTTTCTATAAATTAATAATTTTTCGAAAAAGTGCTATAAAAAAGTTGTACTTTTAATTAATTATATGGCAACCCTGTAACAATAGTTTTAATTTTTTTTAACTATTTGTACAGTAAAGACCTCAAATTTTCACATGCTTTTTACTGAGTTGTTATATCATCCTTATATTCAAAATTATCGGCCGTTGCTTTAAAACAACGACAGTGTTAAATGGGTTAAAGCCATGGAGACGCCACACTGATATATTTTCAGAGAAGGCGACCAAAAGTAATTTTTTTTTTGCAACCGATTTTAAAACAAATTATCTCATTCGAACACCTGTGGAGCCAAAAAATGAAGCCAAAATTTTTACTATTTCACTATGAACAGGGTGATCCAAAATACCCATTTTCTGTGTTTTCGTAAAGTTATAACTTTTTTTGATTTTTCCTCAGTATAAAGTATTATATTTTTTTTGTTTTCATAGATACACTCAGGGAACTTCTGCTTTAAAAACATGTAGTTGTTTGGGTTGTAATACAGTTTCATTATTTTTAATGTAAATGTAAGTCATTTGTAGAACAAATTAATATTTTTAACTAACCTTGTAGTTCATTTAAAAAAACAACTCACATCAAATGACTGTTTTATGATTTTACATTCATTTTTTACAGTTGTTTTTTGTTATTTAAAAAAATAAAAAAAAAATAAATGTTTGTTTATTTTTTACTACCATGTGGTTCATTTTTACTACAATTGTTAGTCATTTTTTGAACATTAAAAAACAAATGACAATGTTAGTTGAATTTAATGAAATGTAAGTCGTCCTTTTTTTAAATGAAATTTCATTTGTTTTTGACTGCAATTGCTGTTGTCTTTACCAACATAATTTTCTAAGTGTATTAACTACGGGTAATTTTATTTTAATTGTCTGTTAAATTAACTGATAGCAGATATAAACTTTTTTATTCTGCTCTACTTTACAGTAGTTTTTTTATAATTTTTTGATTAGGATGTGTTTTTAAAGAAAATTTTCGCTTAAATTCATAGATTCCGTGTGAATTTTTTTAACAAACCTATTTTCCTGAGGTTGGTTTTCCAGTAAGCATTTTCAGTAAATTTTATAGTCTAATCGCGCCCTCTAGTGGTGTTACAATTAATTGAAATTAAAATTTTGATGCTTTATGCGAAACTTAAAGGTTAACAAGTTTTGTGACCAATGTCAATGTGATACTACAGTACTTTAAAGTTCTGTGATACTACAGTAAGCTTAACCTGTGATTTTCTGTGTACTGTGTTGTTAATATTTATTTAATTACTTATTTATAATTCTGTGTAGTGATGTCCAGTTTTTATTTACAAATAAATTTAACCTATTATATTTTCTGACTATGCAACAAAGAATCATTTTATAACTTTACGCTCTTGAAGAAGTTAAAATAAAGCAAACGAAACGTTGAGCAAAAACTTGACACATTGATTTTTATTTGCAAATAAAGCAGATTATTGACCAAAATAGCCCGTAAAGAATCCCCTTTTTAAAATCTTAAAGGTTAACATTTTTTTAAAATCTACTTATCATTTATTAACAAGTCAAATTTCTATAAAAAAAATTGCAAAAATACTGATTAAGACTTTCGCACTATTTTTAAAATGTTGTTTTTTTAGAAATTTTTTTCAAATATTTATTTGACAATTCTAATTGCTTAAATTTCTACGTTCCTTTGTAGGTTGAGAGAAAAAAGCTCATTTTTGATATTGAAAACAAAATTTTCTGTATACTTCCATTTATACAATAACGGAAAAATCTTTATCACATCAGTTAATTTTTTTCAAAAATTATACATTAAATGAAAACTTTTTCTATTTCTAAATATTTTCTTAAATGAATGCCTCTCTCGAATAAGGGTATAAGCGACATGTTTTGGAAAACGCGTTTTTTGCGAATATTTTTTGGTTTATTATTGCTCAAGCTCAATTTGAATGCTTATGGCGTACAGAATTTTTGAGATTTTTTCAGATTTTTTGGAAGACGTTTACAGGTCGCGCAAATCGATTTTTCATCAAAAATCGAGGTTTCTGGACTTTTTCTGAGTTATACTTATAACTTGGTCAATAACCAACATTTTCTAAGCATCTGAGTCAACATTTTAAAGAAAACTGACCAAACTTTATATTTTTTTTTGTGAATGAACCATAAGATTCGCCAATGCTTTTATATATATACGTACCGTATATTACTTTTTTTTTCTAAATTTTTGCATAAATTTTGAAAATAACGCTTTGTAACTTTTAAAATTTCTAAGAAGATTAAATAAACGAATGATGGACGTTAACAGATTGATAAATTCGTAATAATTGTGGTAAAAAATTTTTTTTCAATTTACTATTACTGTTCCAGAGTTATACCATTTTAAAGATTTGTACCCTTTGCATAAAACTAATAATATTATAAACTTTTAGCCATCGGATTAGCTTTAAACTTTGAATTTTTGCGATTTTTCGTGTTTCTCGGACTAATTATTTATGATATTATTTATCTTGAGTGAAAAAATAAAAACTAAACGTGAACAATCTCATAATTATGAAATTTTTCGCGTTTCGCGGTGTCGCCATTTTTGAAATTTAATACCTTAAGCAAAAAATAAGTACTGAACTCGACAAATCTCATAATTCAAAGCAGAAAGTGGTACGTGAGTGAATTTCTACTCTCACTTACTCACGTTCAAAAGAGAAAAATCCACTCACGCACACTCACTTACGAAATTTTTTTTTACACACTCACTAACGCTCAGGTGTGTAATTTCAGATTTCTACTAAAATTCTACTCAAGCACACTCACTCAGGCTAACATTTGACTTACACACACTCACTTACGTGAGTAAAATAGGGTTCCGTTCACATTCATACGTGATTCACGTGAATCAAGCAAAACTCTGTTCACGTGCCCTCTCTCTAATCTCTAATTCAGATTGGCAAACTCTGAAACGATGCAAAACTGTCAAACAAAATTTAGTCAAATTTAAAGGGTAGACTTATGTATTTTGCGTTGAAACAAATGCTTATTTACCAAAATTTAAACATTTCTGCTATTAAGATATCCCAGAATTATATTATCGATATATTATTATTCAAAAATCCCTTTATATCGTGAAATATTTATATATAAAGTATGAACACAGAAAAAGGGTATAAACCCAATGGATATATGTCCTTTTTCTGTGTTCATCATATATCCATGTTATCCATATATGAAGGAGGCATTGTTCTTAAATAGTATTAGTTATAAGATATATTTCATTTGCTCCACCGCTAACTAATGAATTAAATGTAACATGGTTTTTCACTTACTAATTAGGTTGCAACAAACTGAAATGCCGTGGAATTTTGTTAAATATCTTGAAGTATTAGTCCCCTTTCATTGACTTTACACTACGTGATTGTTTCCAAATGGCAATTTCAGTATTTCCTTCCTGAAATACGAAACGTTTTATTGAATGAAGATTTATTTAACTGTTCATAAATGTGCACTCAAAAAAGTTTTACAGTTACTGCATGACAGTAATTATTAGTTGCTGGGATTAATGTTTTTTTGTTGAGAAATAATTCGAAACAACTATTACCTCAGTTATTTGAAAACAACTGAAGGAAAGTACTAAATTGTTGTAACAGTAGCTATTTAAGTATTTTAATAAACAACTACCAAAGCAGTAGTTTTGCAGTAAACAGTTAATTTTTGTTAGTTATTTAAAAATAAAAGATATTGGTGTGGGTTGTGGTGAATATAGTTGGAATACCCCGCAAAGACAAAGTAATAGATAAGCCATAGGTCCCCACGCATTACAATACACTTTACTTCGCTGATGAATTTTACAGGCGATGAGCCAAAAAGTAATGGGTGAGCTCATTACCTAGTAGGGAGTAAAGTAACTGGTTACTGGATTGGGAAAAATAATTTTCATAAAAAAAAAAATTATTACAAATATTTTTTCTAATTTTTGGCTGAGATTCGAACCTGGGGTCTCTGGTTGTTAGTCGAGCACTCTTAATTGCCAACAAAAAAAGAGATAAAAGATTGAATATAGCTAAATCAGTAGAGTCTTAAAACAAGAAATTTAAATTTGCAAAAATTCCTTAATCATCCGAAATCATTGTTGAAAACCAAAAAAATATATTTTATTGAAACATAAAATTGTTCATTAACTAAAGATTTAATAAAAAAATTCGCTAAAAATATGATATAAAAATATGCTTTTGTTCTCAAAAGTACTAAAATAGGCTTGAAAATAGGATTTTTTTTTTTATCAAAAATAGGATTTTTTTTTTTATCAAAAATAAGGTTTTTTTTTATCGAAAATAAGTATTTTTTATCGACATATGCAAAAACAAGTGCAAACTATGCTTAAATATGGTAAAACAAATTAATGCCATAATTCGCCAATTGTTCTAAAAAAGATAATACGACGCACAGGAAAAACATGGAACAACATATTTCAGATTGCGCTGAAATAGAGGATTTTTTGTGTAACAAAAATCCGTAAAAACTTCTAGAAATTTTAGATTTATAGAAGTTTAAATGTTTCGGGGCGAAAATATAAACGCCAGAAAATTTAACAAAAAAGAACTTTAATTAAAAAGACAGGAGGAAACCAAATGTGTAAAAAACGACAAAGTCAATATTTTTTAGAGCCAGAAAATCTTAACACGAGCGCTCGAAAATTAAAAATCCAAAAAATTGTATAATAGCCAAAAACGATAAATTACTTTCTCTGGTTTTAATAGAAAAAAATTTCCGAATTTAATTTTTTTTAAATTGTATATAAGTGTTTGTCAATTTTTTTTCAGATTTTAATCGATTTAAAAATTATTTGTTTAACGGTCACTTGGACGATCTTAAATTGAAAAATTCCGAATCTCACATCCATACTTTTACTAAAGTTAAAAAAGTTTTAATTTGGAATATCCTGAATTTTTACATTTAAGATTATCAAAGGTAAACAAATAATTTATAATAATTTGATCTACGAATAATTTTATAAGTAACCTGGAACTCTTGAGTAGTGAATTAATAGGTTTTGAGAAAATATGACACATAAAAAAAAAAATTTTTTTTTTTTGTTTCATATCCTAAATCCGTACCGCTTCAAAAAATCTGAAAAATGTCTTTAAAATTTACAAAAATGTTCGTAAATTATCATCACTTACAAAAATCGAGGGCTGGATCTGCCAATGGATATAGAAAATTTCGTTTTTCATAGAATTTCGTTCGAAAACTACGTAAGTCAACGCAGACAGTCACAGCGTTCATTGCCGTGTTTTACAAAATCTACAAAAAATTAGGTTAAGTGAGGCTTTGTGATTAAAAAACTAAGCCTACTAATTTCCTTAATTATGAATTTGATTTAAATAATAAATTAGAGCTTATTAAAACATTGTTAATGCTTTAAATATGTGAATGTTATCTCACAACATCTAAAAATCATTTAAATGTCTAAAAAGCAGTCAAGGTCCTTCTTTTTTTTTAAATATATAAAAACAGCGAAGTTTATAAAAATATATAAGTTTTCTTTGCAAAAAACTACACTGAAAGCTTATAAAAAATTCAACATTAAGATCCTTTATAGTAACCATAATAAACACAGTCAGTGAAGTCACTCACTCATACAGTCACTATAAAGAAGCACCCCATCCATACATGCACATTAGGATGTCCCTTAAATTACCGATTTTTCGATTTTCGTTTATTATACCTCGCAGTTTTATTGCAAATTATTACAAATGAAAATAATCGTTTTTTTTTTTGAAAGCGTTAAGACGGCCAAAAATGGCACATTTTGGAAAAAAGTGTAAATTCGAAATTTCGAAAAAATTTACTTTTTATTTATAATTTATTTTTAAGAAATTTACTGTTCTATTTAATATACTCAAGATTATTCAGACATGAAATTCTGACTTCATCGAATATCATTAACCCACTTTAGCCAGGAATTCCAAATGACCCACGAATTTTCTAAAATTGCAGAAACGTCTTTTTTTTAATCAATTTTAAAGATTTTTTAAAATACCTAATTTACAGATGTCGTTGCTATTTTTTTAAAATATAATAGTTGTTATTAAACAAAAAAAAATAATTTGAAAATGACAATTCGAGTTTGTATTTGAAGCCACTCCTTTCCAGGACATTTTATGAAAATAGCTTATGTTGTCAAAAATTTAACAAAATTTTAATGTTTGCATTAGAGTTTGTATAATTTTCGAAAAAATGTCGCTTAAATTCGTTAAGACTATACTTATTTTTATTGTTATTTAAAAAATGTTTAACCCTTAGTGGCCTGGGGACAAAAAAGACCCATGGAACTTAATTGGAATTATGATTACAAAATTGTAACGCATTTTAGTTGATAAAAAAAAATCTCAACTCGGCAAAAAGAATTATTTTATGTAACTTGATTCATATAGGGTTAATTTTTACACTTTTGGCCTGGGGACAAAAAAGACCCATGAAACTTAATTTTAATTATGATTACAAAATTGTAAAGCTTTTAAATTGAGAAAAAAAAATCTCAAATTGATACAGAGAAGTATTTTATGTAACTTGATTCATATAGGGTTAATTTTAACACTTTTGGCCTGGGGACAAAAAAGACCCATGAAACTTAATTTTAATTATGATTACAAAATTGTAAAGCTTTTAAATTGAGCATAAAATCTCAACTTGATATAGAGAAGTATTTTATGTAACTTGATTCATACAGGGTTAAATTTTACACTTTTGACCATAAAAAAATGACTCACTAGGAAATTTACAGAATAACATATATAATATTTTCGAAAAAATATAACTTAGATTTGATTAGACTGTATATTTACTTTTATTCAAAAAATATTTAACCCTTATTAGCTGGGGGACAGGAAAGATGCATGGTTAACGTTTTCCAAAAAAAAAAAAAAAATAAAAATCACATCTTCCATTAGTGATAATTTCTAATTAAATTATTTTATGTAACTTGATTCATATAGGGTTAATTTTTATACTTTTGGCCTGGAGACAAAAAAGACAAAATCTATTTGTTAAAGGGACAAATCTATTGTTTAAGGGACACCCTAATACACATAACATACACCATAAAAAACTAAACAAAAACCGTGAAAAAAAAACGGAAAAGCTACATCAAATAAACCACATAAGTGGCAAAAAAAACCGTAAACTTTACAAATACCAACAACATATAAAAAAAACTCATAAAAAAACTAGTTCAAGTGTTTTTAGTACTGGCAAATAATTAGTACATATACTAAAACCACTGAAAAGTGAAAATTATAAAAGTCTATGAGGAACAAAAAAAAAAGAACATTTTCATACCAAAAAAAAAATAGAAAATGTGTAAACAGAAATTAAAGAAATGCATAAATTAATACAAATTGAAAAGGAAGGTAATATAATTTTCCCCAAATACGAAAAGGTACTTGACAAAAAAAACCACTTGAAATAACAAAATTTATGTGTTGAGTTAGTAAAGGTTAATTAGAGCAAAAGATTTCTACATACAAATTGTTTGTCGAGAAAATGTGTACTTTTGTTGATGAAAATGTGTGCTTTCTTTAAATTTACTTCAAGTGTTTTAAAGATAAAGATGGCATATAAGGTAGTTTTTATTTAGATTAAATACTTGAGAAATATCTTAATATTTTTGTAATATTTATTTAAAAACTTACCAACGAAATATGATTTTTGGATTACGACTAAATAGGATTTTCAAATTGTAATAAGGCATTTTTAAAAAAAAAAAAAAAAAAGTTCTGTAGTAAAACTCAACATTTGTTATAAAAATTAATGTGAAGTATTCTACTAAAGTACCCACTTCATTT
The DNA here is from genome assembly GCA_021234595.1 of Delia radicum. Classification (NCBI taxonomy): domain Eukaryota; kingdom Metazoa; phylum Arthropoda; class Insecta; order Diptera; family Anthomyiidae; genus Delia; species Delia radicum. The sequence goes on from CM037855.1 coordinate 31,017,828, forward strand.
AGAAAAAATAAAACTTAACAGGGGACCATTTTTAATATTTTTTGTTAAATAGCATATGAGAAAAATTCAAACAAGAACGTTATACCTGTTCTCTAAAGATCACATTTCAGTTTTTTTCTGATGTTTCATAAATATTTCTAAAGTGTCAACTGTGTTAGAGTTTAATTTCCGACAAAACAAAGTTCCGAAGTAAATGCATATGGTTTACCCGGTTTTATAGTTCCGTTGAAAAGACGCAACATAAAGTAGTTTTTTTCATTAACATTAAAAGTGAATAACAAAAAAATTTTAAAGAATTTTCCAAGTTCGATTTTTGACAACGGTAAGAATTTTATTCACAATGTGAGAAAGTAAACTTTCACAACCCAGCAAAAACATACTAATGACAGGTCATTATTGTATAGATTACCAAGTACTGATTGGTCATTATATATTGCACTGCTTTAAAAAAGAAAATAATGCCTTACTGATAATGGGTTATAGAAGTACTTACATACAATTACTAAATAATGAGTTACAGGTGATTGATTACATAAGTATCGATTATATATTTTTGAATATAATATTGTATTAATGTGTTTTACAAATGTTTACAGGTAAATTTTCCAAACTTAAGTTATTTTAATTTAATTATTCTTAGTTTAAACGAGCTTAAGATCATTTATTTATTAATTATTTATTTTCAATATTTCGGCTCCACATTGGGTGACTTCTTCAGGGAACAATTATTACAATTCGAAAAACTTATTTTAATAATTAAAAACTTATATACATATATAAATTTGTTTTTGTTAAATAAGGGGGAAAATAAAAAATGTTTTCTGTTAATATGAAAAAATAAAAATATCCCAGAAATAAAAATAAAAATATCACAGAAAACAAAAATAGTTATACATAATAATATTTAAAATCATAACTGCAACAAAATTACAGACATTTAGTTATTAGAAACTAAGATATTTATTATGATGTTTAATAATATATGCATTTCAATATTCTAGTTAAGATTTTAAATATTATTATAATTATTTTTGTTTTCTGTGATATTTTTATTTAATTTCGATTTCTGGGAAATTTTTATTTTTTCATATTGACAGAAATAATTTTTGATTTCCCGCCTTAAAAAAAAAAAAATAATAATAATTGTTTCCTGAACAAGTCACCCAATGTGGAAACGAAATATTGGAAATAAATAATTAATAAATAAATGATCTTGAGCTCGTTTAAACTAAGAAGAATTAAATAAAAGAAGATCAAAAAAAACTTAGCATTTTTGTTATTTTAATTTTTTTTTTTTTGAAGATTTCTTAAAAAAAATAACTTAAAGATAACCACTTATTGTGTAACTCCATGGTAACCAATTATTCTATCTTGAGTGACCACTTAATCCTAATATAAAAGTAATTACTTATTCTTTCACTATGAGTAACCAATCACGTAATGACCATCCATTTCGAAAAAAATTCATTTTGCTAGTAGCTTAAGCCGTTAAAGAGATATTTGCAACTAACCTATGCCAATTTAGTAAATGGACAATTTTAAAACGCTTGTAATTAAAAAACTAATTATTTTTTTTCAAAAAGTATTTTTATTTATAACACAGTATAGACTATAAATGATTGATTCACTTTATGTCAAGAGCCAACGGACTGCGATCTTCTCTTTGATGTATTTTATGCTTAATACCCCCAATCATGCTTTGGACGACATTTTTTCTTTAATTCTTCAGTGCATTTGGCTTTCCAACCATTTTCATACACTTTTTGGCATAAAGGACCCCAAATATCCTCAATTTGACCTGTTTTTGGGACGTTTGGAGTATGTGCGCATTTTGGTACAAAAGATATATTTTTTGAGTTAAGCAATTCTAACATCTTTTTGGTATAATAACAGTTTGCTAAATCTGTCCACAATAATATGCCGTCTTGAGAGTCTATCTCTGATATATTTTTACAGTTCTGATATACCTTCTGCCTATATGACTGTCCACACTAGCACTTTTTGTTCAAACTTCGCTTTGGCCGAATACCGTAACTCTCCGGGAGTTTTTTTCAAGTCAGCAGAATAAAATCCATAATTAATACTTCCGTTGTTCCAAGCAAAAGAAACGCATTTTTCATCATCCAAAATTATTTGAACAAATTATTTTTTTTTCGACCCTTAATTGTGCAATGAAAATGAAAAGTATTCAAGTTCGAGGCCATACTCTATATTTCTTTATAAGGATATTGTCCTAACAAATAATTTATAGAGTTTTTGTATTCAAATTTATTAACAGGAATGTGTTAATAGATCTATTTAGGCAATTTTCTAGGTTCCCATCATCAGAACAAGTTTTGATTGTTACCTCTTTCATGGCCCAATTTGATTAACAACCGGTTTTTTTCAATTTAACAAGCTCAGCTGAGGTAAATTTTTTTGGGCGTCCTTTCTTTTTTTATCCCGGTTTATGCTATTCCATTTTCAAACAGTTTTAATGTGGAAAATATTGTGATACGTGGTACTTGTTGCTAAAGAAAACGATGTAACACTTCGTTTTTAGGATACCGTGCAAGCATGTCATCTACATTTGTTCCTTTAACTGGTTTGTTCATCGACTTTCATTTTGAATTTTTTTACTTTTAAATATTTACAAAAATGCTTATAATATAAGGTTTTATTGACATGCATTTTGAAAAAAAAAACACGCCTAATTAACATTAATTTATATTTGAATTTGGTCCATTTACTTAGTTGGCATAGGTTATTTAATTTTGAAAATTGAAAATTTAGAATTTAGAATCCATTACATTTGTTTTAATGGTTGGCTGTTTCATATGCTTAATCAAGCTGTTTCTTCTTAAAACCGGAACTGGTTTTAAAAGAGTTTCGAAAAAAATGTGTTAACCGTAAAAGATATTACTCGAGTTAGAGTAAGACAAATTTTTTATATAAGTACACTCAGGGAACTTCTGCTTTAAAAATATGTAGTTGTTCGGGTTGTAATACAGTTTCTTTATTTTAAATGTCAGTCATTTGTAGAACAAATTAATTTTGTTACTAACCTTGTAGTTCATTTAAAAAACAAACCACATCAAATGACTGTTTAATGATTTTACATTAATTTTTTACAGTAGTTTTTTTGTTATTTAAAAAAATAAAAAAAATAAATGTCTTTTTATTTTTTACTAACTTGTGGTTCATTTTTACTACAATTGTTAGTAATTTTTTGAACATTAAAAAACATATGACAATGTTAGTTGAATTTAATGAATTGTAAGTCGTCCTTTCTTTAAGTAAAATTTAATTTGTTTTTAACTACATTTGCAGTGGTTTTTACCTACATAGTATTCTAGGTGTAGAAGATTTTGGGTCTTCAAAGTTTAGTAACGTCATGGTGCGTGTTAGGAAAACACCCTATTCACGTGTTTTATTACTAAGAATACAAGAATGGAGTAATTTTGATGATTGATAGGATTTTTGTTAAATCTACATGCATCAACCTAGTTAATATATTTAATTTTGGAAGTGGAATAATTCGTAATTAACATATATATTTTTGAGAATTAAAAAACAGTTTTTTTTTTAATACAGCGGTTTAAATTGCGTCTTTTGAAAAAAATGCATTTTACATTTAAAGACAACAGTAGCTTTAAACTGAGGTATTAATCAATCATGTAGCTTTAACTGTTAAAAATATATGAACACTTATGTAAGACTACTTTCGTTAAGTTTTCCATTTTTTTTTCATATTTTAAAACGCGATATATCCAAAACCGTGGTGGTTACCTATTTATATGACATTTACCTTCTGTTCAAGGTTTGGTTAAAACAGAAGTGGGGATAGGTCAAAAATGGAATATTTTTTACGCTGTTATATGGAATGAGAATATTTTTGGTATTTATTTTTTTTTTTTTTAATATTGATTCTTGTATTTTTTTAACTCTGAAAAAATTACAACTTTGACGATTTCTGGTTTCTAAATTTTGGTCCCTTAACAAAACTTCGTGCATTTTCAAAATACAGGCCAAAAACAAAGACCTTTTAAAAACTGTCTTGGTTATAAGCAGGCTCGGATCCAGGAAAAGGTTTTGGGGGGGGGGGGGGGGGGGGGGGGACTTAAAGTATTTTTAAATAATTTTAATTTTTGTGTATTCAAAAATATCATTTGGGGGGGGGGGGGGGTGGATTTCCCATTTCCTCTCCCCTTCATTTTTCATTTCATTTAGATCAGAAGGCACTATGCACCGCGACCAATGTAGGTCTTTTGTGCTGCCTAAAGTTACCTACAGATTCAAGCTACCTATAAAGCCAATTATCCTATTAGGCAAAATGTTCGCGATGTCGGAAGGCGAAATGAAGCGATCACTTAGAAACCTAAGTCTCCTATCACAAAGCCTGGGACATTCGCAGAGAACATGCTCCGAGGTCTCAGACACCATCTCACAAAACCTACACATATCCGTGTCCAATTGACCCTTCCTGTGCAGATGGGATCTGAGATTACAGTGTCCAGTTAAGTACGACGCCAGGGTCCTCAAACTCCCCCTTTCAAGCGACAAGAGTCTTCTCGACCCCCTATTGGAAAAAGAGATCAATCTCTTAGCCTGGAGCTGACCAGGAGAGTTTTCCCAGTAACCAGAGAATGCAGACTCTCTCCATGCCCTGAGCCTTTCCCTAAATACCCCGCAGGTATTCCACAGAATGGTTCATGACCAATAAAGGGCCTTCGGGCCCCGCGGTTGGCAAGACAATCTGCCCTTTCGTTGCCCTCATGTCCCTCATGACCAGGAATCCACCCCAAGGTTAGAGAGTTGCCCCTACCGAGCCTATTGAGAGTCTGAATGCATTCCATGACCAACCCAGACGACACCTTATAAGCCATTAAGGCCCTCAGTGCAGCCTGACTGTCAGAAAGAATGTAGATGCGAGATCTGAGCGTTCCCCTTCGCAGGCATTCCCCTGCACAGACACAGATGGCCCAAATCTCCGCCTGAGAAATGGACGGATATTTTCCCATAGGTAAAGCACGCTGGAAGCCTGGTCCAAAGACGCCCGCACCCGTGTTCCCATTCGACTCCCCTCCCCTTGAAACCGCGCCTGGTTATAACAGAGTTAATTTTATGTATTGTATGTAGTCTGTAGCCGTTCGTTTTTATTATAATTTATTTCTTAGCATATTTTTTCATCTCATTAACATTTTTATATATTTTTCATTTTCAAATAATTTTTTCTCATAATTTTTTATACATAATTTTTTTTTTTTTTATATTGCTATTTTATTGTTCATTATCTTGTATTTAAAATCCAATATTTAGATAGTTTTTTTTTTTCTTTAAAAAAAAAATCTTTAACTTTGATTGTTATTTATTCTATTGTTAAAATTTTAGTATATGATTTTGTATAATAAAACTCAATCCATCTTCTTTTTTCAAAATTTAAATAATAATAGTGTTTGTAAATTAGTTTGTATATCATTAATATACAGTTATAAAGTAATTTATTATTTAAAAATTAATAATAAACTAAAGTTTCAAATAAAACTTATAAATTATTAGGGTATTTATGTGTAAATAAATATTTGATTGGCAATAAAGGAGAGGGGATTTAGTTTTTGTATATGCATTAGGGCGGGTCGATTTGTAGGGAGGCAAAAAAATCGCTCAATTGACAAGGAAAATCGTATTCTAGAGATCAAAATAAGAAGCTTTGCCCAAAGAACCATACCTCTAAAACGAATTCTGATGTCTCGACTTTTGACCCGTAGGGACAAATTTAAAAAAATCCCGCTTTGACCCATTTAGAGTGCCCCAATCGAGTCCAACCCAATCGAATATAATTTATGCATGCATAGAGACCCTAATCTTGGAAAGATTCCTCCTACTTTCTGAAATATCTCAATCCCGAAATTTGTCCATTTTGCTATAAAAAACACGACTAAAAAGGCCCTCTTTCAACTTTAATTGTAACCCCTTAACGGGCACCTAGAATGATGATTTATGCATTAATCATCATTCTCCCGGAGAAGAAGTAGCTCCCATAATCTTGGAGAGATTCCTTTTTCAAAATTTAACCCTCCGGATCAAAAGTCGGGATATCAGTACTCGTTTTAGAGGTATGGTTCCTCCGGAAAAGTTTCTTATTATGATCCCTAGAATACGATTTACCTTGTCACTTGGGCGATTTTTAAATCGACCCGCCCTAATATGCATATATCAACAGAGGATTTGAATAATAATTGTTGGGTTAAAATAGAGGAATTAAAATAAAATCTCAATTTTTTTTTTATTATAAAATGTGAATAATTAACTTTTGGCTAATCTATAATAGTTATTAAAAATAAAGACAAAAATCCATTAATAAAAACAAATCCTCAAAAGCCAAAAATAATATTTTAATTTACTAATTTTATTTTATTTTTTTTATTTTATTAATTAATAATCATATAATTACAAATTATATACTATTACCCTAACCGAGCACTAGCTACTATGGCTTTCGGCGCGTTGTAGCGAAAACAGACCAGTGCCTCTGGTGGGAATCGAACCCACTACCCCCGCACTGATAAGCTAGCACGCTACCAACTAGCCAACCGGGGTGCACAACTAAATTTAGATTCTGCTTTTCTTGTTGGATTGTTTTTATTTGGAGGCCTTGATAATTTGGTTATTTTTTTTTTAATTTTAAAATAAAATTTTATAATTTACCAAATTGTTTACTTATTTAAATAATTTTTCCATTAAAATGATCTTTCAAATATTTGCACATAATTTATAATTCTATTAGCATCATAACTGAACAGAGCAAAAAAAGACATTTATGAATTTCATTGAGTATAAAGTAAATATTAATTTGCAAAAATTTAATTATTGCCAATTAAAATGTAAACGCAATAAAAATAAATGTTTTTTATTTTAGCATAATGACACTAAGCAACAAAATTAAGAAAACACATTTTTTCTGAAACTAAAGAATTGGTTAGAGTCATATGCCTTTGGCATTAAAACATTACACTCAAAAAAAGAGTATGTTCCAAATTTAAGTTTACGCCTTACTAAAATTTAGTTTCTACAATGTTCTTTGTTCTTTTCAGCCGTAGCCGTTTTAATCGGCTCGCATCGGCTTACAATGTGAGCCGGCTAAAGCGGCAGCCGCCGAATTTTTATTTGCGCCGCCAATTTTGTCGCATTTTAAAATATAGCTTTTCAAATTTTTAATCTTAAAAAATAACTTTAACCTTTTGAAAATAAAAATGACGTTGCATATAATTATAAGGTGCATTGTATACCTTTCATATGATGCCTTAGTTATGCATATACCTCAAATACTTCTAAAATGCATGCATAATGTAAGGGAAAATTCGCAGATTTTTCTGAAAATCTTTGATTTTTAAGAGATTACATTTCGGGAGCTAGAAGGAACAAAACTCTTAAGCTTTGTAAGAGTATTTGTTTTGTAAAAGGTAACGTTGATGCCAATTGTCGTTAAATTTTGGAAAAAGTGATGAAAACCCATTGGCGGCTTTGACATGCAATAAATGAAGGGCTTATTGTAAAAACTTGATAAGCCACATTTATTGTTTTATGGATTTTCGCTGTATTCTAGACATGGATTGATTATTATTGAATAGAAGTCTTGCTTAAACACTTATTTTAAGTACCGAGAGTATATTAGTCCTGCAAAAATTATATTTTTTGCATCTTTTTAAAATGCATAAACAAACTTAAAATAAAATGTGGCTTATCAAGTTTTTACAATAAGCCCTTCAAATGTATTATATCAAATAAAAAAAATATTTAATTATAAATTTAATGAGTTTTTTTATATATGAACTTTTATTGTTTTATTAACAATTCGCCAACCCAATTTAATTAAATCTTTATACTTAATAACATGTGCATTTTTTTTTGTTGATTACTAACAAGAAAATAGATCTGATGAAAAATATAGTGATATATCACTAGATTTCATCTTAAAATCGCCAAGATAACAACAGTTAAAAAACATAATTTTAAGCAGTCAATTCAGCCGCCGCTGGTTTTTTAACCTAAACGCCGCCGCCACCGAATTAGGGTCGGCTTGTTTCTCTGATGCCAATTTCTTTAATGTTCCTTCCTTGAATTTTTTTAATACTCTTAACAAATATTAGAAAATTGATTTCTTTTTAGTAAAAATTCTTAAATTTAAAGAAGTTATTAAACTAAAAGTTAAAAAATTTAAAATTGTAGAAGAAAACTAATCCCAATTCGCAACTTATTTAAATTTAGATCAAAAATATTAACTTCTTAAAATTAAGTATATTAGCTTTTGTTCGTCTTTATTTATTAAAATTTTTAAGCTCATAGAATTATCATTTGGTTTATAGTTTATATAAGTGTTTTAGTTTTGTCAAGTGAAACTTATGTAATAAATTTCACATTAACAACGTTTGCATTGAAAAATTAATCTTATAATTATTTTCGCTAATATTTACGTAAGAGATACATGAAATTGATAACTTCTCTAATAGATGGCAAACCTAAATACTTATATTTTTGATAGCATATACCTTTTGAGAATTACCAATTAATAAATAATATTATAATAAAAATTAAATAGACAATCAAAACTTTTTGGTTTTGTTTCTTTGTTTTAAATATTGCCACGAGTACTGACTGAAAATCGGTTGCTACGACTCAAGTTCGGTTATTACGAATTTCAGACTGTTGGCACAACTTAACTATAGTTTTCACAACAAATTTCGGTTAATTTAACTGAATTTTAGTTGCAACACACAAAAAATGCAGAAATCTAATATATATATCGTTGTATTAACTAAATTTATAAGTTGTTATCATTAATATACACTTTTCATTTCGGTTGGCACTTTATTTCTCTGTGTGTGAGTATAACTTATGAGCACAAGTTCAAGTGTCTGGAAATTTAAGAAAAATAAACTAGATTTTATTTTTACTAGATTTCAGCAAAATGTGTACTTAGTTTCAGTCACAAATATACAAAATTTTAGCAAAGTTTCATAAAAATAAATTTAAAAAAAAATGTACTAAATTTTAATTCAAATAAACCTAATTGAAGTAAATTGCTTTTACTAGTTTTTAAGAAACTGTATAATTGATTTGAGTTCAATTATCATTGGAGCCAAATCTTTCCCGAATTTCTTAAAATTTAATTCAAATTACCTAATATTTGGTTATTTTTTATCGTACATAATTATCACACTTTAATTCTTAATTTCTTAATCATAGACAACCCGATTAAAAAAAGTTACATCTCAAATACAATATCAGATCTCATTTGATATAGATCGATATTAATTCTTATCCAAGTTTATATCATAAATGAGGTATCCAGTAATATTCGATTAGATCCTTCAAATGTATTGCTGGATTAAATAAGATCAAAATTTATAACAAAATTGGGGATCCAACAATATCTAATTTAAGATCCTGATGATCTTAAAGTATCCCATGGGATTAATTTAGATTTACTTTAATCTAATTAGATCCAAGAATATAAGTAATTTTTGGTGGATCCAATGAGATATTTTGATATTAAATTAAATTTACTTAAATCCCAAGCCATATATTATTTTTAATAAAAACATTTTAAAGAAAAAATAATTTAGACATCTGCGCGCATATAATTATGTATGGTGTTATATAAAACAATATATAATTATGTCTTCCCTTCTTACATTATTTAATGTCATATATAATTATATCTTGAATTGCATTATACATAAGAAAAATATTTTTTATAAGACGGTATATATTATTACATCTTATAAGTCACCATATATGATTACATATTGCGTTATATAAGCATATGTATTATTATATATAACAATAGATCTACCGTATCTTATTATCTATAACATATAAGCGTAATATCTGATTATATAAAGTTTAATATATAAGGTGGCGCAAAAGTAATCCTCCTTTCAGAAAATGCTGTACATAATAAATACATAATAAAAAAAAAACATCGGAAGGTTATTTTTGCGCCACCTTATATAATAAATTCCCGGTTGAAAATTAACAATATATGCATCCATTTTTAAACATATATGAACTCATTCATGCTCATTTATGAAGTGATTCGAGGTCATACATGTCCATATACCACTAAATAGGATTCATATATGTTCATAAGAGTTCATATGTGATCATATATATAAATAGTACCTCAATTTTCGTTAATGTACACATATGACCATTTATGGAAATGTATAGACATGTATGATTTTCGTTAATGCACCCAGATGAACATTTACCATTCCTCATATCAACATAAAATAATGGTTTATGAACACTATGAATCATGTATGTATGTATATGTACATGTTTGAAGCATGTTTGTTCATATACAGATCCATATATATCGATTTTTATAGGGTTGGTAACATTACTCGATTAAAAAATTTGACTTATAGTTTTAAATCTACAATTAACATTTCTTACAAAATTCTCTAGTAGCTTAAACACTTCTAAATTAAATAAAAACTATACTCGAAAAAATAAGTTAGTAGAAAAGTTAGTAAAATGTCTTGCAAATCAAGTATACTATTTTTCAGCAAAGCACATAACTGTTTTGAACTAATATTTTACTAATATTTTACTATTATTTTACTAATTAATTTTGCTAAAAAATTGTGCTGATAAGCACATTAAAAGTGTGGACGACAACCACATTGAAAAATATACACAGCATGAAGTAGCAGTCGCGACATGTCAAGATGTAGGAAAATGGTACTGAAAAGTGCCGATTTTGTAAGACATAGAAAAAAATCAACCATTGAATATTTTTGTATCTGTTTTCCATACATAATAAAACAATAGGACGCCAACAATGTGTATCGTAGACATATAAATTGAGGATTAAAAAAATGAAATAACACCCAAATGGAAAAACGAAATAACATCCAAAAAAGATTAATTTTTCATACACGATTTCATAATGCAATAACTCTCAATTTGTATGGACATTTTTGGGAGTTATTTAATGTTTTTTTCTTGGAAGCTATTGCACTGCGCCAAAATTGTTGTTAAGTTTAGGCGATATACAATTTTTTTCTGTCTCCCTGTGTAATTTAATTGAATCAAAATAATTTATATATGAGTAAATATGTATAAATGTGTGTGAATATGGAATATTTGTATGTAGCATGTAAAAACATGACAATCAATAATAAATAAATATAAACAAATATTGTATATAAACGGCAATATGCAAAACTTTTATATAAAATTCATTGAAATTATTTTAAATTCTATGTAGAAAAATAACCAAAACAAAAGTAAACAAAGAAGACAGGGATATTTAATGAAATTTTAATACAAAATTTGGCAGGTACTTTATAGAACGTAAGGAGTTGATAAAAAATTTAACAGTTAAAAATTTATTTTAAAAAATGTCCCTGCTCAGGCGCCGATTTAGTTATTTAAGAAATTGTGTAAGGAAAAAGTTCGTCGCAAATGTCATCAGTGAGTAGGTACTATAAATATAAAGCTGCCTTGTTTTGCCATTTATTTAACTGAAAGCATTTTTGTGAATTCATGTATTGCAAACGAATTATTGGTGAATGCATCGCGAAGGTACCAAAAACTACACTTGGAATGTATTATATACATTCCGATTTTTGGAAAAACATTTCTTTGTGTCAGTACACTGATAGAAACAAATTAGTAAAATTTATTTCTAAAACTACTAAAATTTAGTTTAAAATTACGTTGAAGAAAAAATTAGCAGATTTTTTTTTTTGCTAAATATTAATAAGATAAGAAAAGCAAAAATAAATCCGTTTATTCTGCAAATATTTAGTTATATTTGAGCTAAATTTTAGCTTATTGTATCAAATCAAATCAATCTTATAAAATCAGCAATAAATTTACTAAATAGTAGATCATAAAAAATATGAAATTTTTAAAGTTTTCTTTCGATATTTTTTTTTTAATTCTAATAAAAAGCTATTAAAACATTCCCCAAAAAAATGTCAATAAGTTCTTGCAAAAGTAGAGGCCCTGCTCGGGCGCCAAATTAGTTATCTAGGAAGTTGTGTTATAAAAATCATACTATAGTAACACGAGTAAAAAAGATTGGATACACTTATGTGTTGGCTTATAGTATTGTTCATAATTATATATTTTTGTATGAACAGCTCAATGATTAAGCGTTTTAATTTAGCATTACATCTTATCAGTAGTGCACAATACTGTTTTAAATATAGTACATCATATATTTCTGCATACTATTATATGTTGATTTGTATACAGTACGGTATAATCACATATAACATATAATATAACATTTAATTATATATAGTTAATCTGCTTGCATAACAAAATATATATAAAAGCATATTTAAGTATACCCGAGTAAAAACAATGTATATATGTTTTTTCATCTTAATGTTTTTTCATCTTAAAATATATTATAATATATGATTATATATGACGGCATTCATGACCACATCTTTTTATATGTTTCACATGTGGAAAGTTATATAACGTTATATTATTACGTATTGGCCTTCATAAAATCAAATGTTAAGCATATATGCTATACATAATAAGATGTGGTATATCTATTGTCATATATAATAAAACATTCTCATATATAACACAATATGTAATCATATATGGTGACATTTAAGCTATATAATTTAAGATATAATAATATATACTGTCTTATAAATATATGGTTATGTGTGATATAGTATATACTTATATATGGTGGCTTATGTATAATTCAATTCAAGATATAATTATATATGGCATTAAGTGATGTAAGATATAATTATGTAAGATATGACACAAGCTTAATATATGACACAAAATTAACAATTAAGTTTGAGATATGATTATATATGGTCCAACATCATTAATCTTTTTTATACACATATGACATAATTATATATTGTTATATATAAATATTTTTTTTTAAATTAATTTTATTTAAAATTTGTTTAAATTTTATTAAAAATAATAGATGTAGGTCGTCGGACTTAGGTAAATCTTATTTAACCACAAAATATCTCATTGGATCCAACAAAAATTACTTATCTTTTTGGATCTAATTAGATAGAGGGTGTATCCCATGGCTTATTTTGGGAAACATCAGGATCTTAATTAAGATATTTTTGGATGCCCCAATTTTGAGATCAATTTTGATCTTATTTAATGTAGTAATACATTTGAAGGATCTAACCAGGTATTACTGGATATCCCAATTTTGAGATAAACTTGGAGAAGAATAAATATCGATCTATATCAAATGAGATCTGACTTTGTATTTAAGATGTAACTTTTTTTTTAATCGGGTATATAAAATTTGCATGGACTAATATAAACCAGATGTACAATTTTATGTTGGCCCATAGTAAACCATACGTGGCTATATTTAATTGTATACAATGGAGTAAAATTATATTTAATGATATACAATGTTATCTCAGTTAATACAATTAAACGATGACAAACTTCGAATTAAATTATATCTTATTTAACATAATATAATATAATTTTTATCAAATTCGATGCAAATTTTTGTAATTCGATACAATTTAATATAATTCGATACAATTTGATGTTCTCATTTTTCGCATCAAACTATGTCTAAACATTAATGGTGACATATTAATTAATTTTACCTGGCAACAGAAAAGTACCATAAAAAGGTACCCAACTATAAAAGTATTTTTCTCTAACACACGTTTTTCATACAATCATAAAAACTACAGAGAAAAAAAAAAAACGTACGTAAAACAAATAAATAACAAAATGCATTTTGCATACTATAACAACTAAATTGTTTAGTTCTCTTATAGATGTTGCTGTTTGTTTACTCCTGGCTATGAGACACATTTTATGTTTTGTATTTAAATATGCAACATATAAAGTTCTATGCTACTCTAAGAGTATGTACAACACATCACGTAGTATTTGCTAAAACAATTTACGCTTTTGCTACGTATGTATATGAAACATAAAATGTTTTTTGTTGCTGTTGTTTGTTTTTAATGTTTTTGCATATAAGGGTGAAATAAATGCATGTTAAAGACTTTATAAAATGTCTGGCTGCTATGAGTAGATGGTTGGTTGGCTGGCTGCCTGGCTGGATGATTATTTATATGGCAAAATAGAAAATATTTGTTAGTGTCATAACAACACAACAATAAAATGACATTTCAATGTTATAAGAGGGATAGGTTGAAATCCCGATTGGGACAAAGGTACGTTTCAGAATCATAAAAACTGTTGTTGGCAAATTCTTACGGAAATTTTTAATATATGTATGGGTCTTAAACAAATTTTTATCATATGGCTTCGTCCAATGATGACACTGGTCCATATTCCAAACAGTGCATTTTTCGGGATGCATTTGTAGTTCTTGCAATGCTTCTGACTGCTCTTCACACCAAATACGTCAATTTTGCTTGTTCACGTATCCATTCAATCAGAAATGAGCTTCGTCGCTGAACACAATTTTTCGATAAAAAAGTGGATCTTCATCCAACTTTGCCAGCGCCCATTCACCAAAAGTTAGCCGTTGTGGTAGGTCGCGTTGCTTCAATTCTTGCACCAGCTGTATTTTAAAAGGTTTTACATCCAAATCCTTCCGCAAAATTTTCCACGTAGTGGAGTAACAGAGGCCGATTTTAGAGCGCACAACAAGCCGACTCTTTGGCTTAGGTGTAAGTCCTCAGGGACTTCAGTCGGATTAGGGAAGCATTTAGCTTCTCCGAATCCTCTTTTCGACCTAACCTAAAAGAGGCCCAATTGCTTAAAGGTAAACAAGAACTAAAAAACGGTATTTTTCTTTGTGTTTCGTAAAAGGAACTTTAGGGAAAATTTGATATAATTTAAATTTTAATTCTATCCAGGTGAAAATGGGATCATATATGAACATATATGACCATATATGGGCTTGTATATGATCATATGTGTCTAGCTGGTAATATATGTCCATATATGGTTCAATATATGCCCCTACATGAGCTCATGTATGGTCGTATATGTTCATATATTCACATATATGATACATATATGATCGCATATGATCATATACGACCATATACCCTCAAATTTCAGATCCGAACATATATGGTAATATATGAGGTCATATATTGAACCAGATATGAGCATATATTACTAGCTAGACACATATATGATCATATACAAGCCCATATATGATCATATATATTCATATACAAATCAATTTTCACATGGTTATATAAAAATGTCTATTAATAATACCTAATAATTTAATTAAATTGTATCTAACATCATAATAATCCCATAAAATCATTGCGTCATAATCACGAATATATTTACACATATATTCCTAGTCAGAAAAATACACTCGGCACAGTGTTGGCAAAGCGTAGGTCGGTAATGAGTTGTAATAATGTGGGATTCACCATATTGACAGTACTTTCCTGTTACCCTATTGATAACAGTGACCAATGGTTGGTTTGAACGAACCTCCCACCGTTGGCAACACGTTGGTAATTCAAAAAATTTGGTGCTTTTAAAATACTTGAAATTAAAATCGTTTTAAGAATTATGTATGATAAAACACATTTGAAGAGCAGCAAAACAGTTTGGCCTTAGTCTTATACATCATATTTAAATGTATAATAAAATAGTAAAAAAATGCTTTTAATTGATTCTTATATTGAAAAACACAACATTGGCAAAGAATTTTGTGGGTGGTACTAGCAAAACACATGCTTTGCAAACAAATTAGGGTTTTCCTAGTACAACATTATTGTACCTTTGGTTATTTTCAACACGATTGGTTTTATGAAAATAGCAGTGGTTTGCCAGTACTATTTTTTTGTATAGTTGGCAATTTCTACCTGGGTTGTTTATTAGGAAACATCCCTTTTACGGGTGTGTGTTCCTAGGTATTAGTATTTAAATTAACCATATCTATGTATGTATTTGTGGTTGACCTGTACCTAAACCACCAGACATATCAACAACATTTATTACCACAATCATCTGCTTCCTTTTCTTCTCCTCCACTCTTTCAATACACATATAAAAGGATGTCCCTTATGAAGCAATTCTCTCATTATCGTTCATTTGTTATATCCCCCAGTTTTATTGTAAATGAAAGAAATCGATTTTTTTTTTGAAAACGTTAGCCCGTGCCGAATTTATTTCTATAAACACAGCAAAACCAGACATTACCAAGTCATTAATCGTGTAAATAGCGCACAAAGGGATTCACTAGTTACCGGGCTATTTGCTCGCTTAACTAGTTTTGTTCGCTATGTCCTGAAATTCATGGATGGTCATTACCCACTCGCATACAAAAAAAGTGAAAATAATGAGTTACGTGATTGGTTACTCATAGTGAAAGAATAATTGGCTACCTTGAAGTTATTTGATAGATTATGAAAATAACTTTAGCCCAGAAAATTTACTTGTAAAATTTTTTAAAACAAATCAATAAATATAGCAGAATAGAAAAATATGAAATCGATACTTATGTAACCAATTACCAGTAATTCATTATTTTGCAATCATATATAACTATTTATATAACCCATTATCAGTAAGTCATTATTTTGTATTTCAAAGTAATGTAATAGGAAATGACATACCATAATGACATAAACATTTTCAGAATAAATCATTTCATATTTAAGTTAAATTTGGATGTGTACCAAACTAACGAAGAAGCGTAAGGGTTAAAAAGGTGGGGTCCAAAATGTTACACGAATCACAGATAAAAATATACCCATTTATTTTTTTTTTGTAGATCGTTAGGTATATATCTAAATACCTTTAATTTGTTCCCAATGTATAGTTTCGTTGGAATAAATGTGATAAAAAAACGAAAAAAACGTAAACTGGAGCATTTTCACATATCTAGATTTATTTAAAATCTGCAAGAAATCATTGTGTAGGAAAGTTGGTATTTTTAGGTGAAAATTGAAAACATCAAAAGTGAAAGTATCGACCCAATTCCATAAAATTGTTGTTATAAAAGTATCAAGTAGATTTTTTTTGTCAATTTAAAAACTGTACAGTATTGTAGTCATAATATAATTTACGTTTTATGGGTATTTTATGTCCCCAGGCCACTAACGGTTAAAGATTTTTTTAAATAGAAGTCAATATGAAAATTTTCTAATCAAACTTAAATGATATGTTCCAAAAAATAATGGCTATATTGATGAAAACATTCAAATTTTGTTCGACTTTTGGCATAATAATTAATTTTCATAAAATTTTCTGCAAAAGAGTCAATCCACACAGAAACACGACTTATAATTTTTTCAATTAAATGTTTTTCTTTAATTAAAACTATTATAGTATAAAAATATATTTAAATTAAGCATTTTAAAAAAAAATTTAAAATAAATTTAAAGAATCAGGCTTTAGCATTTTTATCAAATTTGTGAGTCATTTCTGATTCCAGGCTAAAGTGGGTTAATGATATCCGATGAAGTTGGAATTCCATATCTGAATAATTTTGAGTATATAAAAGGGATAAATAAGTGAAGCGAAAATTAAAACTTAGTATCAGTTTTCTTAGTTTTTTGCTTTTATATACATCGAGATTATTTTTATGTTATTTTCAATTTATAACGAGTTTTCAACCTCAAACATATTAGCTGGGTTGATGGTATTATTTCGTTCTAGCTAAAGATCTCATCAGAACCCGAAGTTTTGGAAAAACTAGAGCCTCCAGAATAGGCGGAGCTTTACAAAAGAACCTATTCATTATCAATTTTGCTCCATTCTTGTCTTCTTAGTAATTAAACACGTGGCTATGTTATTTTCCTAACAAGCATCATGACTTTACTTAAATACGTGTTTTAGCTTTTTTCGAAATTCGCAATAGTTCTTTAGTCGAGTGCATCATCTATGTGTTGAGATGACATATATATTTTCTAGGGACACCCTAACATATGAATATTATCCTTATATTAATATCGTCGTCATCATCATCATTTTCAATTTATATTGAGTCGTCTAATGACTTTGAATATTTATTTACTTTTGTTGGTTTTTTTATTTTTTTGTTTGGTTGGTGTTTTTATGTTGACTGCTAAACACATTTTAACTTTAACCGTCACAACCTGCGGAGTTCAGTCTGTACGTGACTAATTATACAGCGTGAAATGCAATTCATGTTTGCATGTTTATACATGTGTTTTATGTTTTACTCCTTAGCTCTAACTCTAGCCGTTACACGTTTTTTCAATCGTTTGTTATTTAAATTCTATATTTGTACATAATTTTTTTTCTATGTAATTTTTATCGTAACTTATGATGTTATGTTAAAAAAATTTTATGGTTGTAACAAAAAAGCAATGGTTATATAAATTATTATTAATTCATATTAACATGATCGTTAAATGACTTTTGTGTATTGAAAATTTCTAAAAAGTTATGAGAATTTTTGTTCAAATTAAAGTGTGGTTAGTAATAGAAATGTATATTGAATTCATATTAAAGAAACCCTTTTCGGCAGTTAATTTCCTGTCAAAAAAATTTATGGGTTTGAATTTTTTTTCAAATAATTTATATGGTCATACACTTAGAATACTATGTAGGTAAAGACCACTGCAAATGTAGTTAAAAACAAATGAAATTTCACTTAAATAAAGGACGACTTACATTTCATTAAATTCAACTAACATTGTCATTTGTTTTTTATTGTTCATAAAATGACTAACGATTGTAGTAAAAATGAACAACATGATAGTTAAAAATAAACAAACATTTTTTTATTTTTTTTAAATAACAAAAAACTACTGTAAAAAATGAATGTAAAATCATAAAACAGTCTTTTGATGTGGTTTGTTTTTTTACTGTGGTTTGTTTTTTTAAGGTTAGTAAAAAATTTTATTTGTTCTACAACTGACTGACATTTATATTAAAAATAAAGAAACTGTATTACAACCTACACAACTACATATTTTTAAAGCAGAAGTTTTCTGTGTGTATGCATTTTAAGTTAGATTATATACTTTATATATTATTAAAAATCCTGTAGTTGTTAGATTATTAAAATTTCAATTAAAAACACTGTCCCCACTCGGAAATAACTGTTCCCACTTATAAAACTGTTCCTCATTTAATTTATCTTTCTTGATAATATTTTTCTTGGAAAAAACTTTAATACAAAAAATAAATCGAACAGTACAGCGTTACCGATTGACTTCAATAACCAAAACAAAACAATGTGTTTATTTAGACTTTTGTATTAAAATAACTTTTTCCAATAGTTGAAGCGGCTCCTGTGGAAATCTGATTTAACTAAACGCTTGGTGTAGAAAAAAATATGTATATAAAAAGTATTGCATAGTTTAAAGAGCAACCAAAAACATTTTATGAAAATTTCATTTACTTAATGAAATTTCATTAATGTAATGAAAATTATTCATGCAATCACTGAATATAAGTCAATGAAAGAAATTTTTTAATAGTATGAAGGAAAATTCTATCAGTGTAGAAACCGGATTGTATTAATGAATTCTTCATTAATGCAATGCATTTTTTCATAAAAAAGTACCCAAAGAAATGTTGCAACGAATCAATCGAACATGTTTCATTAAAACCATTTTAATGAATTGACCAAAATAATTGGGTTAAGTTGTGTATCGCCATAGGGCTCCACCATTGCAGTTCTCCTCACTTCACTGATGAATTACTTACATGGCTATATGGAAGGAAAACGTAATGGGTCTATAAATAGATTTTCATAAAAAAAAATTTGATTAAAAAAATTATTACAAATATTTTTTTTAAAATGTTTAGATTTCTTTGATCTTCTTTTATTTAATTCTTATTTTAACCAAGCTTAAGATCATTTATTTATTAATTATAATTATTTATTTCCAATATTTCGTCTCCACATTGGGTGACTTCTTCAGGGAACAATTATTATTGTGATATTGTATTGATTTAAAGCTCGCTTTAAATAAGAAGAATTAAATATTTTTTTTTGATTAAATAAATAACTTGGAGATTCGAACCTGGGGTCTCTGGTTGTTAACAATTAATTAGCCGAGAACTCTACCAACTGACCTATCGATACATATAATATTTGATTGCTTTAAATGTAAATGAATCGTTGTGCCTCGTGTTTTCGTTCGTGATGTCAAAAATATATAATTTACTCTCGTGCTTAAAAAAAATCACAAAGTAATGTGTCTATAAATAGATTTCCAAAATGATAAAGGGTCCGCCAAATAACTTTTTTTTTTTGAACTCCTTAACCAATTGGACTTTGTATGGCGTCATACCAAGGTCTTTATGCAAAATTCGTCTCAATGATGTCTCCGAAATGTTCAATTGTTGAGAACGACGGTGAATTTATGTTGATGGCGCTTCACGAACACTTTCTGCCACAGCAGCAATATTCTCGGGTGTACGCACTGTTTTTGGCTTTTCACGCTTTGGTTTATCGATGAGGATGCCAGTTTCTTTCACTTTTTTCACAAGATAACGAACATATGGACCATATTCGTTCAGCGGAAGGATAAAACTAATTATCTGTCATATCAGACATGAGCTAAGTGTTACCATTCACGAAATAAGCACTAGTTGAAAAAAAAAACGTTAGATGGCTGACCCTTTATATTAATTATTACTTTACGTTTATAATTCATGCATTATGTAATTGACGATCGGTAAGTCATTGTTTTATGTTTTGAAATAATGAGGTAGGATTACAAGGTAATCCATGCGTGTTCAATTGTCGGTAACTTATTCCTTTATATTTCAAAATAATGATGTAGGTTAGGAGTATGCATTACAATGTAATGCATTATGTAACCAACTATTGGTAACTCATTACTTTATATTTCGAAATAACGCTGACGATAAGGAGTATTCATTACAAAGTAATGCATTATGTAAACCATTACTTTTTGTTGAAAAATAATAATACAGGTAAGGAGTATACATTACAAGGTAATGCATTACTTTTTCGCACCCATTACCAAAATTTTACTGGGTTGTGCGTTAGATTAAAATTTAAATTTATAAAGATTTCATATAACTCTTCTTATTTTAAACGAGCTTAAGATCATTTATTTATTAATTATAATTATTTATTTCCAATATTTCGTCTCCACATTGGGTGACTTCTTCAGGGAACAATTATTACAATTCTTCCCTGAAGAAATCACCCAATGTGGAGACGAAATATTGGAAATAAATAATTATAATTAATAAATAAATGATCTTAAGCTCGTTTAGAATAAGAAAAATTAAATAAAAGAAGATCAAAGAAAACTTAACATTTGTAATTTTATATAACTTACATTGATTTGTTATAAATGTCACTGTAATACAGCCAAAAAAAAAAAAAACCTTAATATGTAATTAGTCGTTACTATTGTTAAGACCCTGTTAATATATGTAAATCTTAACAAATTTATCATCTTAAACACGGTATTACATTAATAAAATCTTCAAATTTATTAGCTTAAATTAACTTACACAATCAATAAACACCCTACAATATGCCACTATCAAAAGAAAAACACATGTGGATACCGAATCAAAAAAACAAAAAAAAAACATCAAGAAAAACATCTGCATTTAGATGCTATTCAGAATTTTTATTTATAAATTCATTTTATTTTTCAATTCCAAAGTCAATAGTATAATTTATGCATTTTATTGTTAAATTTACGAATATGTAAATAAACTTTTCTGTTGCTTGCGTTTGAAAAAAAAAAATAACATACAAAAGTGAAAATTTTTTGTTTTTTAATTATAATCGTGTGAAATATGGCATTTTTAGACTAAATTCAATATAATAAACAAAAATTTCTTTGGGTCGATCAAGGGATATATAAAGAAATTATACATTAATAAACAACTTGTGTGGCAGGTGATTACTGAGTGGGGGGTAATGCCTTTATAAAGTAGTTGGAGCCAAAAAAAAAAAAAAAAATTTTGAAATTGTATTGTTATCATTGTTAAGATGCTTGAATTAGAGTAAAAACCTGCTGTGCAATAGAGATCATGAATGATAATGGGACGATGATAATAATATATTCACTTGAAAAAGTTTTTTTTTGTTCATCTTCAATTTCAATCTTTTTTTGTTCATCTTCAATTTCAATCTTATAACAATAAAGTTTGGAGTATGTTATTGAAATAGGCTTGTTAAGATTGAAATTATTATAAATTTAAAGTAGATGTAAATACGTAATTGAATACATATAGAGCAGATTTTAAATGGTATTCGAAAGAGGGTTATATTTAAAAGAAAAGCTTACCAATTAAATAAATACTTCAGATAAAGTGCTTAGATTTATTTTAAATTGTTTGTAATGCAAGAAATTTACATTTTTATACTGGGAACAGTTACTATTTTTTTTTTTTTGGTGCTAACAGTTTTTAATAAAATCAGAACCGATTTTACGATAATGAATCTGAACTTAAAGCTAAGACAATATTAATTTATTTAAAAGCAAAGAAGAAATTATCAAAATTTATCAATTTAGAAAAATCTTTACATTTTTATTTATAACTTTTTAAACTCGCTACGAATTTATGTGATTTTTACCAAAAATATAGCTTTAAGATACAGTGGGCATTAGGGCGGGTCGACGTACAAGAAAAATCGTATTCTAAGGAACAAAATAATAAACTTTGCCCAAGGAACCATACCTCCAAAACGAATTCTGATGCCCCGACTTTTGACTCGTAGGGTCAAATTTTGAAAAAGCCCACTTTGACTCATTTAGAGTACCCCAATCGAATCCAACCCAATTGAATATAATTTATACATTCATCTGCTAGAGCGTCTTCCGGAGAAGAAATAGAGACCCTAATCTTGGAAAGACTCCTCCTACTTTCTGAAATATCTCTATCCCGAGATTTGTACATTTTGCTATAAAAACACGGCTAAAAAGGCCCTCTTTCAACTTAAATTTTAACCCCTCAGCGGTCACCTAGAATGATGATTTATGCATTAATCTGCTAGCGCGTCTCCCAGAGAAGAAGCAGTTCCCATAATCTTGGAGAGATTCCTCCTACTTTCTGAAATATCAAAGTGGGATTTTTCACGATTTTCCTTGTACGTTGAGCGATTTTTTTTGCCTCCCTACAAATCGACCCGCCCTAGTGGGCATCCCTCGTCAGTACATGCAAGTACTTTTAACACCTAAATATTCAAGCCGAAAAAAAGTTTGAAACTATAACTAAAGTATACTTTTCTGAAGGTATAACGTACTCTGAATCCAAATATGGTCTCAGAATCACTCTCCGCCATCAGGCTTTTGAGCTATATTAACGGCAATAGTGTCGTTTTTGATCAAAACTTTTCGCCTTCCTGGAAATATATTTTTTATAATTCTTTTAACGGCACCTGAACACACTACCCTTAGCCTTTTTTGCAGTTTTTGAATTTTTAAGATATCTTTTTTTTTCTTGAAATTATCAACGGTTGAACTGGAAAAACAATTCGAATTTTTTTAAATTTTACACTGCGGGACGTTCAAATTGCAGTTACAACCTCAATTTCAATTTACAATATTTTCGTATAGAAATAAGTTAGCGTAAAAACTCACAAACTGAAAAAGGGCAAAAGTAGTTTGTTCAGGTGACGTTACAAGTATTATGAAAAAAAATATCTCCAGGAAGGTTAAAAATCTTAGAATTTTGTTAAAAAAAACGACACTTTTCACGTTAATATAGCTCGAACGCCTGATGTCGGAGAGTAATTCTGAGACCGGAATCAGAGTACATTATACCTTCAGAAAAGTATACTTTAGTATCTGAGACCAGATTTGCATTCAGAGTTCATTATACCTTCAGAAAAGTATACTTTAGTTCTACACTAAGGATATTATGTAGGTAAAGATGACAGCAATTTTAGTCAAAAACAAATGAAATTTTATTTAAAGAAAGCACGACTAACATTTCATTAAATTCAACCAACATTTGTCATTTGTTTTTACTGTTCAGAAAATTAATAACAATTGTAGTAAAAATGAACCACATGTAAGTAAAAAGTAAACGAACATTTATTTATTTTTTTTTTTTAATAACAAAAAACAACTGTAAAAAATGAATGTAAAATCATGAAACAGTCATTTGATGTCGGTTGTAAACATTTAAATTTGTTCTACAAATGACTGACATTTATATTAAAAATAAAGAAACTGTATTACAACCTAAAAAACTACATATTTTTAAAGCAGAAGTTCCCTGAGTGCATATACTCACGAGTGCTCCCCACTGTATGTCAAACAATTTGACCAATTTTTAGCAACACTGTTTTCTTATTTTATAATATATCGTAATTTTTAGACGGGATCACTTTATCGGCTAAGATTTATACAAAAATGGTATAAAATTTTAAATTTTCAATTCTAACAATTCTTACAAATTCCCATTATGCTGGAACATAATTTTAAACTATCTTACTGCATATTTATTTATTTTTTTTTTTTTTTGTAAATTACAACAAACTTTATGTCTTGATATTTAGTGTCTCTCCATTATCATGATTATTATTAGTAACAACAAACTAATCTTAAATTCAAAACTACTAAAAATTTGTTCTTTACACAAACATAATTGCATGAGAGTGCTATAAGAACATACAGACTACAATAATAAAACCGCAAAGTATTTTAAACTAAACATAAAAAGTAAAAGAACTTACTACATAAAGTCTATTACTTCTGTGGTATACAGTGCGCAAAAGAACCAGAGCATACAAACTTTAAAACCGGTTAATATTTTGAGGTACCTCTTTTCTCCATAACTATGGATTATATTTATTAACATCGCGAAAAAGTTTATGCACGCTGAAAAAAAACGACCTGCTGGATATATAAGTGCTGTTAATATACTTTTGTTTGGAAAATATTTCCGTTTCCCATGTTTTTAATATAACATGTTTGCTTCCAAACATAATTATGTTTCGCTGTAAACCGTCTACTGCCAAACATACGCATGGCGTAAATATATATATATATATATAAATATATGTATGCACAGCGCATACTCTAGAGACATTTATTCGTTCCCCCGCATAGTTTAGGGACATTTGCTTACTTTGGGGACTGTCCCCAAAGTTTTCGCGCCTTTTCATACATCTAGCGTATTAGATGAGGACAATTGGTTCTATACACCGCATATTTCGGGGACAATTTTGGGCGTGTCCCTAAAGTATGCGCTGTGCATACATCTATATATGTCCCAAACCTCATATCCAAAAATTTCAAAATTACAAACGTATCTTTGTGTAGGTGAGAAAATTTTAATTATTGTAAACATATAAATAATTGCCTGCAAACATATTCAAAAGTGTCTTTTTTCTGCATGTGGTCATAACTTTTTCTTCTTAACTCAATACATTATGCTTCTTTAGGATTTCGCGCAGTCAAACTGGATGTGAGCATTTCCATAGTCACATATGTTACCAGTGAGTAAAAAAATTTCATATTTATAAAATATAAAATATTACAAATTATATTTTTTTAATATATTTTTGAGAATTACAATGGATAGCATGAAAATTCAATTAATTCAATTACATAGGACAACAAGTTTTTCAACCCTTATAATAGAGAACACTTTTCAAAAGGTTTGATATGTGTCGACTCCGAGCAGATATTACTTTCAGATGACATAAAAATTTTTGTGAATAAAGCTCAATTCGATTAGGGTTCCTTCCTTGTTTTTTTTTACACATAAAAGGAAATTTTTTGACCTATGTATATGATATGATTTTTTCGTTCTACAAAGAAAGTTTTTTTTCTCGAAAATCTTGGATAAAAAATTTAAAATTCGTCATATAAAACTTAGTTTTATGGCCATTGGATGAGACATCATTTGAAAATTTGTAATAATTACGAGAAGTAAGAAAAATAAATTTTGTATATTGTTTGCTTTGGTTCTTTCGCGCACTGTATACAAAAGCAAACAAAGAAAATATATTACATTTTGTAGAATACAACTTTTAAATCTTTCATATGTATGATTATGCTCAGAATATGATAAAAGGCACATATACACACTCAAGCAAATATACAAATATGCACATACATAGAATTTAACTTATGAAAAACTTATGGAAAAAATTGCAACATGAATTATAATAATACTGCAGCAAACTACATGTATTTCATGCGGGCATAACCCAGCAAAAAGATACACACAGGGAAAAATATGATTGAACATGATTGGGTATAAGAAATTATCATATTATGATTGCAGCGATCATAAATATGATTCTGACTGATCATATTTTTATAAGAGAGGACGATTTTTTCATCATCTAGAATCATAATATGATTATGAACATTATATTATTATTGTTACGTTTTTAAACCATAACATGATGCTCTTAAGCTATCATAAAATGATGCTCTTTTTTCTGCGTGTACTATATTAAATATAATAATTATAAAAGAGGCAACATTTACAGTTTGTTTAAAAATATTTATCACCCATATAAAACCTGACAAAGAAAAGATTATTTAAAGATTTTTTTTCCTGAATTCAATTATGGAGAATATTGTTTCCATTATTATTTTTAAGTTTTGAGGTTTTGTTCAAAATGTTCGTTATGTGAAAAAATGTGTCTGAAAAAAATACTTAATATTAAAAATTCAATTCAAAACTAAGAAACTGTTCTCAGTTTCATGTTTTATTTATGATTTTTATATTTTAATTTCTAGTTTTAATATTAAATATGAAATGTAACAAAAAATTAAACTTAACACGCTGTTCAATTATTTTTTTTTTTTATACAATTTTCAAACGTTTTCAGTAACCTTACACAAACTATCCGCTAACAAGGAATACGTTATGCCCGAACTTAAATTAACGCGGTTGATTACTAAGAAGACAAGAATGGAGCAAAATTGATTATTAATAGGTTTTTTGTTAAAGTTCTGCCTATTATATAGGCTCTAGCTTTTCTAAAACTTCGGGTTCTGATGAGATCTTTAGCCAGATCGAAATACTAGTATCAACCTTGATGATGTTTGATTTGCTTTATTTTTGTAAATATACGGAGGTTGAAAGCTCGTTATAAATTGAAAATAACATAAAAATAATCTCGATGTATATAAAAACAAAAAACTAATATAACTGTAAAAAATATTACTTGAGCCAGAGTACACACTAAAATTTTTTTATATAAATAGAACATTTTTGGTCTTCAAAGTTTAGTAACGTCATGATGCTTGTTAGGAAAAGACCTAACCATTATTATTATTATTATTAATAGGTTTTTTGTTAAAGTTCTGCCTATTATATAGGCTCTAGCTTTGCTAAAACTTCGGGTTCTGATGAGATCTTTAGCCAGATCGAAATACTAGTATCAACCTAGCTAATATGTTTGATTTGCTTTATTTTTGTAAATTTGAAAGTTGAAAGCTCGTTATAAATTGAAAATAACATAAAAATAATCTCGATGTATATAAAAACAAAAAACTAATATAACTGTAAAAATACTATGTTTTTAAATATATTTTAATATCGCATAGGTAATGTTTCTTGAGTAACTAACTATTCCTACTTAAACGAAGCTGTTTCTAAGGTCTGCTCTACTCTTAATATCGTACAGGCAATTTTAATTATGTGTTAAACTATTCCCAGTTCAAAAATGTTTTCAGGATAAAAAGAACATCTTAAATGGTATTTTTGTTACCAACTTGATCTCATGCGAAATAGCTATTTTTTCCAGCCAAATATATTTAATTTGCTGCTGTTCTCAGTTCAAAACCCCATCATTCAAGAATATACGAAACATATATAATATCAAAATATCTTATAGACAATTGATATTTAATTATAAACTTGAAAAAAGAAACTGTTCCCATGCTATAAAAGTAACATTTTAAAAGCGATTTCTTTAAAAATATTTTATGTTGTATCACTTGCAAAAAAAACCTTATTTGCCTTTACAAATATTATAAAGTTTTAATAATGACTTTCAGTCAGCTGTTCTCATTCATTTAAATAAGAAACACCGTATTTGTTAACATATTTTAATATTCTACACACAATTCCCAATAAATTATAAACTGTTCCCACTTCAAAAAAAAACTGTTCCCAAGCTAAAAAGTTAAAATTTTATAAAAACAAAAAATAGTTTAGATTATATACGACTTTATTATTTTCCTTTTACCAATAATCTAAACTTTGTATTGTAAATGCTGCTAGCGTTTTACAAAATGCTGCAAGTGTTTATGGTAACAATAATACAAAAATAACAAAAATAGTCATAATGCTGATTATTTTATTACAATTGGCAATCACGATGTAAAAAAAGAGAACACAAAATTACATATTTCCATCGCAGTCTGGCATAATTCTTCGTTTCATATGTTGTTTAATAATAATTTCTTTAAATTCTATAAATGCATTGCAATAATCCACAACAACTACAAAACAAAATTGAAAGATAAGCTTTATGTATTTTTAAAAGGTTTAAGTATAACCTCATTCATTTCACACTTTATTTTTACAAAAACGGGGAAAAAAAGAAGAAACATATACAAAAAAATTAATGTAATCTTTAAAGTTTATATCAGAATACAGCTGTGTTGATTTTGCAGTTTTTTTTATGCATTATTTTTTTTTTTTTTTTGTTGCAGTTTTTCTGCTCTTTTTGTGCAGCTTTTTTTTATATTTCATTTGCAATCTTTTTAGTCGAATCAGTAAGTAGTGTTCATAGTACGTAGTATTTTTTTTTCAGTTGTTATTGCGGTATATTGACACTTATCCGGTGGCATTAAATAATGTCATTAATGCACTTCTACATACATTTCTACTTGTGTCTGGCTATATACTATAGACTTGGGAAATTTAGTTCGTTTGAGTGAGCGCTCTTTCTAGTTCGATTGAACTCAATGAACTAGGTCACTCTTCTAGTTCAAACGATCTTTGACAATTTCGTTCAATCGTTCGTTAGATCGTTTGTTTGATAATTTTTAAGTGAATTATTCATATTAGACACTAAATTTTAACATGGATTTATTTTAAAATGGAGATTGTAACATTGAAAAAAAAACAAAGTTAAACTCAAAAGCAACATAAAATACAGAAATATACTCAAATGACAGAAAAGAACGAAAAGAGCGGAAAACCTAATAGAGTTAAAGATTGCGAACTAGCTCACTAGTTCAAAGTAAAGACTAGTACAAATGAACTAGGTCGTTTACGAACTACACAACTCTAACTCTACTGGTTGTTATTTGGTTTTGCTAGACATTGTAGCTACTGCTGATGCAGTTTTTAGTTTTTTTTTTTTTTTTGCTTTTATATAGATTTGAATTATTTTTAGCATGTTTATTGGTTTTTGAGGTTAAATTGGAAATTTATTTAGCCAAAAAAAAAAAAAAAATGTTACAAGAAACGTGAGATTTTTTTTTGTTGACCAAGATAACAGTTAAAAGTGTTAAACATAGTAATTGCCAATATTTATATGAAATTGATTGGAAAATTGAGTTTAAAAGTATTTTTCAATTATATATTTTAATCTTGACATTTATCTACTTATTTAAAGAGATTTGTAGATTGAAATAATAATGATTTCTGATTTTAGTAATCCTTGTTAATAGTTCTTTTAACAGTTTTAATGAATACGTATGATTAATAAATATTAATTTAGTTAATATAACTTATAAAAATTTAGCATAGTCAACAAAAATGTTTGCTGAGTCCCAAAAAGTTCAGTTGCAAAAAAAAAATTGCTAATGTCATCAATATCTTTTGCGAAAATCAGCGAGCTGATTTTTAAAACAAAATTAGTAGATTCAGCAATAGTTTTGCTAACACATAGCTGATTAAAAATCAAAAAGTCCTTGCTAAAAGTTAATAAAATTTTTGCCGAATATTAGTAGACTGAAAAAAAGTTAAAAAATTTTTTAGAAAAATTATATTTTAGTTAAATTATTTTGCTGGAAATCTTAAACAAAAAATTGTGATTCTTTTAAAAATAGTTTACAATACGTTAAAAAATATAAAAATGTTCATACTACAACATGAATTAGTTTAATATTTGAAAATATATAGAAAGATTTATATAAGTATAACATAAACAAAATTATCTTTCAACTACTTACATCAATGGTTGTCTAACTATGCAACCCTTTTTTACAACTAGAAAAGGAAACATAAAAAATTACCTAATATATGTGTCCTTGTCTTTCGCTTTAGTATGTTTACCTGAACGTATATTAGCTTACAATTTGAACACATTACATTTACAATCACTATAAAGATTTAGTTTACAAATACACATTTAATTTTTATTACATTTAAACAGTTCATTTTGTTTTTAATTTAATTAATAGACAATTAGTTTGATAAGCCAGTGACAACAAAAAATTGAAATTAAATATTATTCCCTCAGCACAGTTTTTTTTTTTTTTTTAAATCAAATAGTAAAACATTAGTAAATATTAGTAAGACATTAGTTCAAATCAATTAAGTGCTGAATATGTATAATTAAAATTATAGATGAAAACATAATTTCAGCAAAAAATTTGTTGAGAAATAGAATACTTGATTTACAATACCTTTTACTAACTTATTTTTTGAGTGTACTTTAACTACAAATTTTTAATGCCCGGTTTATATGGACAACCATATAAAATAATATATGAACATATACGACCAAATTTGTATATATCTCGAAATGTAAGTTAATTTTTCTGGTATGCACAAATATTGATGACCTTATATATGATCATATAAAAAATATATATAATAATATATAAACTTTTTTAACCGGGTGATGTTATTTATAATGCTAACTCATTTGCTATAACGGAAGAGATAGTTTTATCCGAAATATAGTGGATCAAACAATATCGGATATTATATATTTATATTAATTTATATAAAATGTTATCCGGATTTTGAACCGATAGAATCATATCTAATTTGATGTAGAAAGACACAATTTTATAGTTTTATATGCAATTAAAGGAAATTAAGTGTAGATTACGGCATATGTATAAAGAATCCTAATTAGCACTATTGGTAGAACAACCACTAGGGAAGGAAAAAACTTCTGTTTTTGTTAAACTGTAAATTTTCACTATTTAATAAAATATTTATTAATATGAAACTGAATGAAATTGAAAATTATTCAAGTTCGAGGCCATACTCTATATTTCTTTATTAGGAAGGATATTGTTCTAACAAATAATCTATAGAGGTTTTGTTTTCAAATTTGTTCGTTGTTTTATGACCTATTTCAATTAAAATTGGATATTTTCAAATATTTAGGGTGGAAACGTGATATTCCCAATATACAAAGGTAAGGTGTCAAATTTTGCTATGAAAATAAGAGCTTATGCATTGATTTTGAATGTTAATTACATTATTTCTAAAACAGGGGAATTCAAATTAACTAAGCTGCAATAATCCCTAGTCCATTGATGCATTTTCTCCAACTTCAGAGCCAAATGCTGAAAATCGTCCCTATGGATAATTATGGGTTTTACTAAAAATAAATAATATGTTTCTCATTGAAAAAAATCGTATTTTTTCTCTTATTTTAAAGCATTTTGGACATTGTGTTCTAAAAACGCATGTTATGGATATACTTAAGACAGGAATGTGTTGATAGATCTATTTCGGGAATTTTTCTAGGTTCCCATCATCAGAACACGTTTTGAAAGAAGTGACAATCCCATGCAAACATCAAACATTCATATAATATAGTTATCTCACTAAATGAGAATTAACATATGAGCTCGAAGTTAACGATTATCAACATTGATCAAAAATAAATTGAAAACTTGTTCGTTATGTGCAAGCTCTACAATACACGCTTTTTGTTTTTATTCTCCTTTTTATTTTTACACTTGCTTTTTTTTATTTTATTAATATGTTTAAGCTTCAAATGAAGTACATTAATGCCAATTTAATTTAATCGAAGGGAAGTCTGAGCTTTTCCGATATTCGTAACTGTTCGTCTTTAATGCGACGTTTCCCGAAAAACTTTTTTTTGCCTATGTTATAAATATTTAAAATCAATGGCAACCCTAACTTACTTCATAGGCAATACTTAAAATTTATTTTTTTTTTATTCAAGTACTTTAACGCTGAGTACAAATTACACCGAATTTCGTTAATTTCATACATGGTTTTTAACTAAATATTTTAACTCTTAAACCGTTAACCATGAAAAAATACGTGTCCCATTATGTGACCATTTTGATTTCAACTAAAATTTGATCATTTCAGAAATTTTTAAAAATAGCTTTAAAAGAAATAATTGTTTTTATAAAATTATAATGTTTTTTTTACGAAAATTGTTGTTTTAAGTTAATTCAATTTCCAATAAATTTATTTCCTTTTACCCTGCTCCCATTTCCATTTACATTTACTCAAAATAAAATCAAACATGTTCACTTAAACTAACAACTTTTAAAACCATAATAGAAAAAAAAATCAATTTTCAATTTCGTATTTAACATTTTCAATCATATACAATATTAAACTAAACAAATAAAACGTCAACCAACACGAACATATTGATGAAAATATTCTATAAAGTTAAAAAACGTGACTTATCAGAAAAAAATCTGAAATAAAAAGCAGGGGAAACGAACAGAAAAACTTAAAACAAACTTTTTAACATAAACTAAATATAAGGCGGTCATTGCCGTGTTTAAACTACTAATTTTCATATTTGAAAATTATAAAAAAGAAAATTTCAAAAATGGTATTTATTAAAGAAAATATTAGTAATTATTTAAGTTTTTGTTTATGAATTTAATTTTTTGTTTATTAAATATTCAATAAAAAACTGAAACTAATATGGAGGGCTTATTGTAAAAACTTGATAAGCGATATTTTAGTTTTGGTTTGTTTTTGCTTTTTAAAGTTAGAAAACATATAGAAATATGAATATTGCAGGACTTTTATATTCTAGGGACGGGTGGTAAGTCTTTAAGCTAGACGCGTTCCAAATAATTGTTAATGGATATCTAGAAAATAGCGAAAACTAGAAAATAGACAAAGTGGCTTATCAAGTTTTTACAATAAGGCCTTCATATAAAGGCGTAAAAAATAGTTTAAATAAATTATAAATTATCAAAAGACAAAATACATGACATTGTTTTATAAAAACTTTCTTAATTATGTTAATTATTAAAACAAAATAAGGGTTTTATTTCAACCAGCCACTTTAATGGTTTTATTTTTATATTTTTCAAAAAAAAAAAATCTATAAAACTTTGTTGTTTTATTTTTGTTGGTCTTATCACTTTGTTGATTTTTTGTTTATACCCCTATATTTACTACACCGTGCGACAGTAGTTTCGACACATGGATAAATCAATATATACGTGAAACTAGAAATAATATAAAGTTAAACGTCAAAATTCCTTTTAAAGGACTTTAACCCTCTAACAGGTAACTCTTCCAAAGGGCAGTCTTCATAAAATTTACCACGAATGCGTTTTATATCGAGAAAATAATATATTCCGATAGAAAACTAAATTTGCTAAATATTTTGCAAAGAAATTTTTCGTGTGCCGTCCACGGTTTGGAAGCGAGAAAGCTTCAAAATCAAAATTTCGTAAAATTTCAAAAAAAATTTATTTTTGAAAAAAAAAAATAGTTTTCAAAAATCTAAAGAAACAATTTAAAATGATATTTTAGAAAGATTACAGCTTTATCTTTAATAATAAGTCCTTATTTTGGTCTAAGGACTAACAGGATTTTATCAGGATTCCTCTAAAGGACATTATCTTAACTTATAAACTAATAGACGGATTTTTATGAAATTTAA
This sequence comes from Delia radicum, assembly GCA_021234595.1. Taxonomy (NCBI): domain Eukaryota; kingdom Metazoa; phylum Arthropoda; class Insecta; order Diptera; family Anthomyiidae; genus Delia; species Delia radicum. The sequence continues at coordinate 31,051,567 of CM037855.1, forward strand.
CAGAAGCAAGACATTAAGTATTAATAGCAAAGCGTTGAATTTGGAACAATATAAATTGAAGTTTCGATACTTTTTCGCCTAATTTCGCTTTTTCCAAAAAGCGAAAATTGTGATATATTCTTAAATAGGAGCAGAAAAAAAATAGTTTTTGGAGTGTGGTTATATCTTGGTAAGAGAAATAATTTTTGTTCAAAACTTCTCTTTTATATGCTTTGGTTTTCAAAATACACCCTAAAATATTTCGGCTAATATCTCCTAAATTGAGCAACGATAAGCAGTTTTGTTTAAGAACTTATTATTTGTTTTTCGAGTGGAGAACATAGTATGAATTTCGTTGCAAAACATCATTTGCCATTTAGAGGGTTAAAGTTTTAATTTTTCAAACAAATATTAAAATACTAGTACTCATCCCAATAAACAGCTTAGCGGGAATGCAAGTTTAAATCAAGTAAAATTCCAGTCATGTTTTCAAGTTTCAAGCCTTGATTAATACTTTATTTACACTGTAATTCTATAGTATATTCCAGCAAAATGGATACTTGAATTCAAGTCGAACATAACAGTGTAAATATACGTGGATTCAAGCCTGCAATTCAAGTTCAAACATCATACTAATAATACTTGTATTCAAGCCCCTAAATTCAAGCTTATACCAAAGCCATAAAACACGGTTTTAACTAGTTTTGGAACAATTTGTTTATTTTTATACAGATTTTCTTTAAACGTACATAGTAAAAATTTTGATCTGTGCCCAGGAAAATATTTTGTTTGCTTAACGTGTCCTTTCTGTAGAATCGGAGAAGTTTGTTGCATCTTACTGAAATAAGGAAAACATTATGTTAGGGCAGAGTTTACCACCAATATACGACTTACCTTTTGAGTATAATCCGTGGATGACAATCCGATTTTATTTAAATCTCAACAGAAAACTTTTCATTTTGGAAACATATTTTAATATTATTTTTCAACATTGACAAAAAAGTAAAGCATGAAACAAATAATTGGTATTAACTTGATTTTGACTAGAAAAAAATACTTGAAATAAAGCATTATTCAAGCAAATAGTAAAACGCTTGAATTTTTAGTTTTCCAATACTTATTGGGATGATATGACTTATATATGGGTACTAAATGAAAGGTGAGAACCTCTGCTTTCAAACAAAAATGTTGATTATAATTTTCCAGGATCAAAAATTTAGAAAATATCCTTTATAAAAACTAAAACTGCAAAGTTTTCTTATAGAAACAAAAATCGAACATTTTCCATAGGAAGTTTTGAAATAACACTAAACAAGGGGGAATTAGTTTGCAAAAATTATTTATCACTACAAATTCCTAAATTAGGTAAAATTTTAACTTTTTGAACAAAAAAATTAATGGAAATACAAATTATAAAAATGTAAATAAAAAACTACGTTTTTGTAACAAATAATAAAAAAAAATTAAAATGAGGATACACTGTTGATGTGATAAACACAATTTTATGGAAAAAACCTATCTATAGATGAAAAAACTGTTTTTGTTTTGAAAAAGTGTTTTTGTGGTGAACAAAAACTTCTTTGGTGTAAATAACATACATGGCGAATAAAACATTTGAGGTGAAAATAAAATATTGTTCACCCCTAGCGTCAGTTAAACAAATATTTTATTCACCCGACTCCCATAGACGAATTTTATAAATGCACCAGTTCGCAGGCAAGATTTATAGCTGCACTCAAAAAACTAACTTAGTAGAAAAGTTAATACAACGTCTTGTAAATCAAGTATAGTATTTCTTAGCAGTTTTTTTTTTTTTGATGAAAGTTTGTTTTTGTGTATAATTTTAGTTATACTTATTCAGCAATCAACTGTTTTGAACTAATGTTTTACTAATAGTTTACTAATGTTTCACTAATTTATTTTGCTTACAAAATTGTGCTGATAATCACATAAATAGTGTGGACGACAGCCAGATTGAAAGATATACTCAAAATCAAGTAGATGTCGCGGCATGGCAAGATGTAGTAGAGACGAGGAAAATGATACTAAAGAGTACAACTCTTGCAAGACATATAAAAAAATCAACCATGGAAGATTTTTGCATCTGTTTTTTATACAAAAGGACGCTAACAATGTGAATACATATGTGGATTAAAAAAACTTTAATTTTATGTTGTCACCAGCTTGTCAGAATAATTGTCTATTAATAAAATTAAAGAGAAAATAAAAAATTTAAATTTAATAAACATTAAATGTGTATTTGTAAACTAAATCGTTATAGCGATTATGAAAGTAGTGTGGTCAAATTGCAAACAATTATAAGTTCAGATAGACAGACTAAAGCGAAAGAAGGACACACATCCTAGGTATTTTTTATGTTTCCTTTTCTTATTGCCAAAAGATTGTTGTATATTTAGGCAACCACTGATGTAAGTAGTTGAAAGATAATGTTGTGTTTTACATCCGTATATTTTCAGATATTAAATTAATTCATGTCCTCCATGTGGGAGTATGAACATTTTTACATTTTCACATTTTGTATTGTATTGTAAATTATTTTTAAAAGAATGAGAAATTTTTTTTTTAAGATTTCCAGCAAATAAATTTATTAAAATAAAATGTTTCTAAAATTTTTTAATTTTTTTCAGTCTACTAATATTCAGCATACATTTTATTAACTTTTAACAACGATTTTTTAATTTTAATCTACTAAGTGTTGTCAAAACTTTTGCTGAATCTACTAATTTTGTTGCTGAAAACTAGCGAGCTAATTTTTGCTCACATTAGAAATTTTTTTGCAAGCTCCCTCCGGACTAAAATTTTTTGCTGACTTTATTAACTTTTTTTTTTAAGTGTACGTTAACATTTTTACTCATAACTTTTTAACTCCTAAACCGATTTTGCTAATTTTTCATACAAAAATGCTCGGTAAAACTCAGAAACACCGCTTGCACGCTCCCGCCGAATTTATAATCTTCAAGGATATTGAAGGATTAAGTTTTTAAAATGACATTTGTAAAATTTGTAACAGTGAAAAATTACAACCACTTATTTCTTAAAACAGCGAAGCTTCTTAACTTTCACTTGATACTCATATTGGCATCCTAAAATGAGTAAAAGTATTTCAATATTTTTTTCTCCAAAACTTAAACTTTAAAATCGTTTTAAAACGCAATTTCACTATATAAGGGCCCTAGTTTCTCAAACATATCGATTTTTCCATGTGTGAGAAAAAAAGTTGAAATTTGTTGCAGGGTGTTATTAAATTATTATTTTTAAACTAATATAAAAAATTCAAATAAAATTATTAAATTCATGCCCTTTTAAAAAACATGATAAACATAATTATTGGTTTTGAAAATAAACCCATATAATCATGTTTAGTCCTCTACCCCTCCAAATTTGTATATTCAAACTTTTAGGTTTTTTTCTAACGTAAAATATTTTATGTTTTAAATTTGTATGCATCAATAAGTGTAGTCAATTTTTTACAATTATTTTTTTTTTTTTATGCATTTTTGATTAATCATTGTTTAACCATAAAATTTCTATTTCCTTTTCTTTATAGGTACATTATAATATTTTGCTGGTATCATATGGTTTTGTTCTCAGGCTTATTTTTCCATAATAAAAGGTAAAAATAATAATAAATCTTTTAAAGTCAATAAAAAGATACTTAAAGTAAAAACAAATTGAAAATAAACTTTAATATTGAATAATTACATAGTAAAACTTGAATCTCTTTAATTTGCCTAAACTACCCATCAAAATTTGTTAGAACTAATTACCACTGAATTTAGTCCAGAACAGCTTCTTTTAGCACAGGTTGCATGGAACCGGTTCTAGAACAGGTTCCTGGGACTCGAAATGTTAGGCTTCACTGTCCCAGAACCAGTATATAACTGGTTCTAGAACCGGTTCTAAAGCAACCTGTTCTTGTTTGGAGGTAAAGAACTCATTGCAAATGGGACAAACTGCATACAAAAAGAATCACTTGTAGAACAGAAATTAGAACCGATTGTAATACAGTACAAGGGTTTTCTGCAAGCTGTGGTTTGCATTTTACTGGGTAATTAAAGTAAATTATTCAATACTATTCTCTGAATACAATTTTTCCACATTCTATAATCTATAATTTCTTTAAAATAATATGAAAAAATTAAAAACACGAAGAAAATGTAAAAGAAAATAATTAAATTTTGCAAAATTTTTAAAAAATTCATAAAATTTTTGCCTTTCAAAATTTTAAAATGACTTTTTGACTCGGAGATGCAGTTACTAAGAAACTCAGTTCACGCAATATGCTAACCAATTTCAAATATAATTGTGAATGTTAGATGCAAAAAACATAAATTTTCAAAAAATTTAGGCCAATTCCTTATAAGTTTGTTATATTCGCATTCCGTAATTGGTGCGCTGATAATAACTTTCTACACCTCAAACTGTATAAACTTACACAGTTTTTAAACTGACAGAGTTAAAAAATTGGGAAATTTTGGTTTCACCTTTAAACCACCATACACGATTTCACCAATCAGCGATATGGAAATTACTTTTTTAGTGGTTATAGCTCCCAAGTCTAGTGAATAAGTTTTATATTGGCTTGGGTCTGAAAAAACTCTAATTAAAAACTACTTGAAACTTTAAAGTAGTTTTTAATTTTTAAACTTTCAAATGGCTATCTATTGTACAGGGAAAGACTTTTCCAGGCGAATCTTTGAAAGTCCTTGTTTTTAAGTACAGCCCATCTGACCCTGTACATCGTTTATCTGAAATCAAAAAATGTTGATAAAAAAAAATCATCTAAAGTCAGTTTTAAAAAGTGTCGAACATTTTTCAAGTAGCTCCTATATTCTTAAGTACACTTAGAGAATTATATGCATGATATCAATGAATTTTTGCATTATATCTATGAAATGTCACTGAAACTCTTCCATTGAAACTTTTCATTAAATTAATGAAGTTTTTCATAAAATTTAATGACATATGTTGAAAAACGAATAAAATCTTCAATGTTTGATATTCCTTCACTTACAATGTAAAGGATAAAATATGATGACATTTGAAAATAACTGCCAGTCAAATTTCAACTTAATTAGTTGAACTGGCAACTGTGGTAATAATTAACAACTAAACATAGCTTTATAGAAAATAAGTTCGCAGTAAATTTCGTCATACTCAAACTAAGTTACGGTATGTTTTTAACCTAACTAGTTGAGTTAAATAGATGATGTTTACAATTTAACACTTTAAGGCACGAAGAATGTTGATGAAGGCCGTTGCGGGCTAGAAAGTTAACTCCATTCATGCAGGTGTCAAATAACTTTTTTCTAAATGTTTTTTCTGTTAATTAAAGTAAATTATCACAAATAAAATTATAATTTTTCTGTTAATATGGAAAAATATTCATGATCTTTAACCGAACTTACCAACAACTCACACACAATTTATATAGATCAACAATAAAAAAAAAAAATTCTTTAATGAAAATTTCATAATATTTATTAAAAATTTTATATTTAGTTTCACCCAAAAGAGTTTTAGTAAGACTTGAAATTTTTTCGTAAAGTTTCTAAACTTTTTCATTCACATTGTGAAGAAAACTTCAATAGTTTAGTGAACAACTTTCATTAAAACTCTCTCTGTGTAGCTCCTCATATTCGTCAATCATTAAAATTATTGAATATTTTTTGGAAAATACCAAATTTTATTTTATTTTTAGACGTTTTATAATTGAAGGGCTTATTGTAAAAACTTGATAAGCCACTTTTTATGTTTAGTGTGTTTTTGCTTTTAAAGGGTTGAAAGAATGTAAAAAATAGGATTTTTGAAGGACGTTTATACTCTAGGCATTTGCAATAATTGATTAAGCAAGACTTCTATCAAATATTAATTAATGGACGCCTAGAAATCAACGGAAATCCATAAAACAATAAATGTGGCTTATCAAGTTTTTACAATAAGCCCTTCAATTATATTTTTATAATTTACACACTTGTTAAATATTTTCTATTACCTTTAATTAGAACAAAATATGAGTTCACATATTTGTCTTTGGTTAAATAAATAGTAATAAAATATAATATGTTTTTTTTGTATATTATTTTATTCTCAAAACAAAAAAATCAAAATAACGACCGTTGCATAGCAATTGAACTAATAGTAATAATTTATATTATAAATATTAGAGTTCGTCACAAAATTTCATCTTAGAATATCATCATTTTTTTATGGTTTTTGAATCAATAAAAAAATGGCGTTATTTTTTTTTTAATTTTAACTCCAAAACGCAAATTAAGGGTCCCTTTTGCTACAGAGTAAAAAAGGAATATTTGTATGAAATTTAAACTTGACATTCGATTTTACGCAAAAATTATTTAAAAAAAATACTTTTTCCCCGGTTTTTTTAAGTGCACCGTTTATCAATGTATGAAAAACTCTGTTTTTTCAAAAAAAATTAAAAATAATTTGTTTAATCACACACAATAAAAATGTATTATCAATTGAGAATAATGGTAAGAAAATTTTTTGACATATCGCAAACCGCTAAAAAGTTATTAAGGTGTCAGTTTTGTAAAAAAAATAATAAAAAATATTTTTTTTAGCACACGCAGTGAAAAAGAATATTGAGCTAAGAAAAATGCCACAAACCTTATAGATATATCGCGGCCTATTTAAAAGTCGTGAATCAATAAAATATTGCATTTTAGTAAAAACAAAATTTTAAAAACTTAATTACTTTTAACTGGGTTACCATGAGCGAAAATGTTTGCACACTTTTTCTCAGCTAAAAATGCTTTTGGATTGTTTGTAATAATTATAAGTTTTTTTTTTAAAAAATCTGATTTTTTCCGACGACTCTATTTCCACTCTATTTCCTAAAAACGGCGGAAAAAGATTTTTTTTAATAATTTTTGGTGTAGAATCGAAAGGTGAATTCAAACTTGATGTAAATACGGCTCTAGTGGAATCAGTTGGAATTTTAAAAAAATAATAACAACGATTTTTTTTTGTTGATTTCAAAACATTTTGTAAAGTGATGATATCCCAAAAACAAAGACACTTTATACTTTTCCGACTAATGCTATAAACACATAGACCACAGCAGACTGCAGAGCTACACGACTGCAAATGCCGTTGACTGCAATCGTCGCCGTGTGGTCAGCTACTTATTATTTTGGAAACGACAGCAGCATAGTAAACAGCTGATCACGATTCAATTTAAAAATATCAACAGCTGTTTTTTATACAAATCAGGGATGTTAAAGTTGTTACAATTGTACTTTTTTTGGTACATTTTGATCTTCTAAAGTACCGTGGTACTACCGCGACTCATTTGGTACAATTTAAAAATTTTTAATTTTTCCCCTTTTTGATTTTTTAGTATAGCAAACAAATTGTTATTGTGTCCTTTTTCATTGCATTTATTCGTTTTATGTAATGAGCTCTTAAAATATATGCGACTATATCCGCCAGATTTTACGATTTATCATCATTTTAAGGATTTTGAAGAATCAAGTTGGCAATTTTTTTTTTTTTAATATCGATTAAAAATTTACAATTTTTTACAAAATTTATCTTGACACTTGTTGTTGTTTTATTTTGAATTTATTAAAATTCTGAAGAAGTGAAAATTGATATATAGATATGGCATCACTTATAACATATGGGAAAACAGTGGACATTAGAGTGAGGTGAGTTTCTAAAAATAGAACTGTTGTGTTGTTGGAGTTGTACTTCTGAGATTATGTATGCAAGAACAAAAACACCGTGTATTGAATAAAACTAGTTTTAATCACAACAAAATTCGACCTAACTATAGCTCAGAGGGCTAAAGCGCTCTGTCTAACGTGTAGTGCGAGTGCATGTGGCATTAGAAATCAGTTTATCTATACCACGGTCAGTGATTACACAGAAAAATTTCATATAGACGCAATCGAACAAATAAAAACATAACAAATATTACATTATTCAAAAATTCAAAAATAAAACAGGGTCACTGACGAACGTTCAATACCAGAAACTGCGCAGTCTGATTCAGAAAAAATTGAATATTTGCAATGTAGTTATGATTTTTAGAAAATACACTCATTCTTCTCTACCACGCCTTTCACAATTAAATTAAATAAAATTGCATATTAATTATAGTATTAACTGCAATTGTCTGAAAAAGACGTTAAAATTCAAACTCAAACGAAAATTAAATTATTGTTAAAGAAATGAAAGAAAATTCCAAGCAATCTTATATATGTTTAATTTAGAACGAGCTCTCAACCTCCGTATATTTACAAAAATAAAGCAAATCAAACATATTAGCTAGGTTAATACTAGTATTTCGATCTGGTTAAAGATCTCATCAGAACCCAATGTTTTAGAAAAGTTATAGCCTCCATAATAGGCAGAACTTTAACAAAAAACCGATTAATCATTAATTTTGCTCCATTCTTGTCTTCTTAGTAAAAATATTACTTGAGCCAGAGTAAAAACTAAAATTTTTTTAACTGAAGTCGTTAAAAAATAAAAACGTTTGTAGTTTTTGGTCGGTAGTAGCTAATTTTCAAAATGAACTGAATGTCAATATGTTTCCAGACATTTCTAGTCGTTGCTGTAATTTTATCCATTCCACACTGGTCTGCAAATGTGGAAAGAGTTTTTTTCTTTTCAAAATATAATAAAAACTAAGGAAAGAAACAGACTATATTAGCCAACATTATCAAGTCTCATACAGACTAAGGATTGGTTAAGAGCGACAAATTTATGCTGCTATGATGTAGAAATTCCAAATAGTTTATTAACGAAACAAATAATTCCATGATTTGGTCTCATATATTCATAAGACTTTTTTATGCCTTATTTTATTCATACATATAATGTATGTTATTGGAAGGTTTTGTTTTTTTTTTCTGTACAAGAGAATTTTTATGTATTTTTTTTTTTGTTGTTTTAATAAATTTAAAAAAAATGGTACCGTCAACGTCCAAAAAGTACAATTTTTTTTGGATGTTGGTACAAAATTGAAAACTCCATTTAACATCCCTGATACAAATGCATTTTTGTTTCAGTAGTGCCAATTACATCTTTTTTTTTCTTTATTAAAATAGAACAACATGCTTGGTTGTAGACACGTATATAAAGTTCACTTAAAAATACAATTACTTATTTATAATACATTATTATAACGTGAAAATAAATTTATATAACCCCTCTTGAATATTAATGCAATTATACCATTTGATGTTGCGACGTTTTTTGTGTTTAACAAAATAAAATATTTTTAAGCACTAATTTGTTACATATTTTGTTTTATTGTCAACACTATTTTTGTTTTGCAGCCAACAAAAATAGAAATTAACCTAAGTTGACTACAGCGGCAAAGGTAGTAGGGTGACCGTGTAGCTGTGTTGGTGCCAAAATAATCGTTTTCATATAAACGTGTGTATTTTATTTTTGACAGGCTGTAGTCGTGTAGCTGCAGTCGTCTATGTGTTTATAGCATAACTCTAATAAATATGTTTTTTTTTTAATAGAAAAATATGGGCCACATTAAAAAAAAAAGACGCAGCAAGTAAGTAATTAAAAAAATAGTAGGAGGATAATGTAATTAAAAAAGTTTAAGTTAAATTGAATTACTTCAAATGGAAAATTTTGATTTAAAAAAGAAACGGACTACAATTTAAATTGGAAGTGTCTCAGTAAAGTTTAGACTTTAAAGTGTTTTATTTAAAACTACACTCACACTGAGGACTGAAAATTATTAATTTATAGTTTGGTCTAGGTTTTATTTGCTTAAAACTGTGAAGTCATTAAAACTACACTGAACGAATTTTATAAGACAAAATTATGGAAATTTTTAAGTAAACTAATAAAACTGGGGTTTCTTAAGATAACCTCAGTAAACCCGTTCATATACAAGCATATCTTATTTAATATAATGTTATATAAAAACATATAGCTTTATATAGCTTAATATGGATAAATGTGACATATGATCATAAATAATTGTAACTTGTATTTTGGTTTTCGAAATTTTATGATATGGTCCCATACATATTAATATCTTAATATATATTGATTAATATTACTATTGATATGCCATATAAAACTACATATGGCATATATTAATAAGCATGATTACATATATAATTTTATATAGCTTAGTACATTTCATTGTCAATTTTGAAATAAAATTTCAATTTTGCTTTTGCCAGCTCGTTTAAAATAATTAATATGATGCAACAAAAAAGTGTATCAAAATTGATATAGGCTTATATCTAATTTAAATACAATTTGATCCAAAAAAAATGGTAGAACGTGTTGTATATAAATGGATTATATTACATTGAGTTTGATATAATTTGATACGATTCAGTCGACTGAAAATAAATTTGTTAAATTTACCGTCTTAACCATCTAAAATTTTTGAAGTTTAATATTTTAAATTATGACGCTCATTTAAGATAATTTAAATAGATATTTTCAATGAAAATTTTCTAGTTGCTATTAAAATTTAGTTAATGTTAAGATTTGATTTTTTGTTAAATATTATTTGTATACAAGTATTTTTAGTGAGTTGTATATTAGCCATATTAGCCATAAATAAATACAATTTCAAGTAGAAGGGTTATGGGTTTCAAATCACTTTTCCACAACTTAAAATACGTTTTTTTTACATGGGGCAATACATTGTTTTGTTTAATCTCATATATTAATCTAATTCTGCCAATCCAATTATATATTGTCCGTCTAATAATATATGGTATAAAATATTGTAAGATACAATTAAATATGCCGTTTTATGAAAAATTACAGTGGCAAGTAAAATTGTATCGTACTGTCGTACATACGAGGGTGGTCCCAATTTTTTTTTTTTTAATTACATTTGGTATTTTTTGAATTTCAATTGTTATTTTCTTAATAACATTTGATAGTTTTTTCAATATCATTTGGTGTTTTATGCATAACATTTGTTATTTTTTGAATTTCAATTGGCAGTTTTTGCATCTCATTTGTGTTTTTTTTTTTTTTTTGAATTTCAATAGATATTTTTTGTATTACATTTAGTATTTTCTGAATTACATACTTTATTTTCTGAATTTCAATTTGGCATTTTTTGAATTACATTTGGATTTTTTTTTTTTTTAATTTCAAAAGGTATTTAATAACATATCATATATTTTTTGAAATACATATCTCTCATTTACTGCAATAACGTCATAACTCAAAAATTTTTATTTTTTTTTTTTTTTTTTTTTTATTAAATCTTCATTTACATAACCGAGCCCTTAGGGCCTTATATGGCTAATTAAAGCTACTAAACAATAAAACTTCTCTACTAAATTTTCAATTTACTTCCACCTTAAAGAAAAAATAACGACATAGTTTCTCTCAAGAGGTGAGTATACAAGATATCAATACGACTCTTTTACACAATGTGATACGTGATATAACGGAATAATTCTACGTTATTAACTCAAAAATCATGTTTTTTGAGTTGTGACGTTCTTGCAGTAAATGAGCGATATGGTAGTTTTTGAATAACAAATGCAATTTTGAAATTACAATTGGTTACATTTGGTATTTTCTGAAAACCAAATGCAATTTTGAAATTACAATTGGTAGTTTTATAAATTTATGTGTGATTTTCTGAATAACAAGGGGAAATGTTGAATTTATATCTAAAAAATTTGATATGATAAAATTATATATTATTTTATATAATTTAATTGGGCCAGTTGCGCATGAAGTTGCATATAGTTATGTATGGGGTCACATTTAATTAGATAAAACTATATAAAGCTCCATTATCAGTTTTTTTTTTTTTTTATCGAGTAACAATTTTTGATACTACCCGAGTAAAAAAAAATATATATAACGATATATTCTTTAATATAAAAATATATGATCATATAAAATAGCAAACATATGTATCAATATATATTTTATTCATATTCGTAATAATGTTTTCAAAATAGTTTACCAAAAAAATTCATGTATAAGCACATCCAATCATGTATAAAAAAACACTATACTAAAATTTATATATGATAATACATGGTTGATAAATTAAGTAACCTTTTTATAAAATTAGATATAACCCAATATATAATTATATATAATTATGTATTCCATAAAAATTAACAATTTGTTTTGAAACGGAAATTTTATATCCTAAAAAATATAAAGGAAATTTAAGTTATTCACAAATTCCATTTGTAAATGTACATTTTGTGTTTTGAACCCGCCCAGGTAGAAAAATACAATCTTTAAAACGTTTTAAAAGCATTTTTCATGATGGTACAAGCGTTTTCAGAACATACCAAATTACAAATTTAAAGCGTTTTGAGAATGTGCAAAATGATAACCCAAATTTACGGTCTGAGGATGGTATTTTATAACGTTCTCAAAACATTGCAAAACAAAATTTTTGAAATGCTTTTTCAATCGTTAAATAAGTATTTGCAGAACATTTTGGCTTACAGTTATTAAGCGTTATGAAAACGACCCAAATTATAACCGCTTTGAGGGTTGTAATTTTGAACATTGTCAAAACGCTCGAAAGACAAATTTTAAAGATCTTTATAAATTGTTCATAAATACCAATTTACAGTTTTAACGTTCTCTAAGCGTTAAAAAAGCTACAATTAAAGTACTTTGTCATTGTTTTCAACACAAATATCAGAATAATAATTTTAAACAATTTTATATATTTACATTTTGAAAAATAATATTTTTATTGAATTTAATTAAAATATATTTTAACAAAATATAAATTAATAAGCTTGAAACATAAAAGTATTACTTCAGGGTTTTAATTAAGGGAAATGTGATTTAGTATAAAAAATATAAACATAAAACATAATTTTGACGAAACGATATTGTGACAACCACAAAAGAAAAAATAGATTTAAATTTTATATATAAAAACATATCAATAAAATCAATGAAATTAAAAATCGAATATTCAAATATGAAAATAAAAAGCCCTCTATTGGAAAATAGATATATTTCATTATATAAAAAAATTGCATAAGAAACCGAGTTCGCATATAGATAGACCCCCTTATGACAGTGTTGTTTTTTAATCAGTAAAATATTTTGTAAAAAAAAAAGTATTTCTAAAGTACTATTGGCAAATGTTAGAAAAACGCTTTAACGCAATGGTTTTACATTGGTTTCATTTTATAAACCGTTGTAAATTTTGTACGATAAGAACCTCTAAAGTACTTTTTACAAACGTTGGAAAAACGCTTTGAACCAATGTTTTTACAGTGTTTTTATTTCACAAATATTTGTAAGTTTTGTATAAAAAGTATTCCTAAAATACTTTGTCCGAACGTTCGAATAGCAATCCAAAATAATGTTTTTTAAATGCTTTTTTTTCGTATTATTTGCAATTATCGCTTTGGAAACGCTTTTATTTTAGTACCATCAAAAACAAACGTTTTGAAAACTCTTCGTTTTTTGTACCATCCCAAATTTCTACCTGGGCGTTTTATGGAGGTTAAATGTGTGTAACTTAATTTAAATATATTTGGATTATTACACACAGAGAAATAAAGTGCCAACCAAATTGAATAGTGTATTTTAACGGTACCAACTTATAAATTGAGTTAGTACAACGATATTTATATTAGATTTCTGAATATTTTGAGTGTTGCAACTTAAATTCAGTTGAATTAACCGAGGTTTGTTGTGAAAACTAATGTTTAGTTGCACCAACCCACTGTAATTCGTAATAACCGAATTTGAATCGTAGTAACCGAATTTCAGTTGGCAAATAGCTTAATTTTTTTCTGTGTGTATGTATCTAATTGTATCTAAGTCATTATTTTATGTTTTGAAGTAATGTAAAAGGTAATGAGGTAACATTACAATTTAAAACAGTTAAGGATATTGAAAGATCAAATTTTTAAAAGGAAATTTTTAAAATTATTGGTCCTGAAATATTACAACAAATAATTTTTCTGAATAACATATATTATTATCTTTCATTTGATATCCGTATTTCCATCGCCTAATAAGCACACATATTTAAATAATCTGTTTAAAAATGTTACTATAAATGTCCTAAATTTTTTAAATGTATCTAATTGTATCAAATATAATATAATTAGATGTAATTATATCGGGACAAAACTTAGATAGAATTGGATATTTTGTTTATTAAATTGTATATATTTAAAAATAATTAGATCCAAAGTGATACAATTTAATAGAACCATTTTTCGGATCATATTATATCCTCTTATGTTTGCGGAAAATGTCTCATCATATATAATTGTATATAAACTTTTTTACTTGGGTAGTTATTCCGAATTAAAAAAATGTCATTCTTTAAGCATTTTGTTAACAGAAAATGTGGGTGTTTACTTTCTATGATTTAAAAAATTTCAAAAACATTCTCAATTCTTCCTAAGATCAGAAATTATATCAATCATTATTTTCAATTATTTGTTTAATACATCTTTAGGCATTTTTTGTATACAATTCGTCTATTTGCATTTAAAAAATAAAACACATTTCACTTGTCACTTTGACATTTATGCAAACAGAAAAAAAAATAAATATGTTAAGTGGCAAAAGACAAGATACATCATTCATTATGTTAACAGTGGTTAAGTAGTTTTATATGGAAAAGCTAATGGAAATTATAATAAAAGTAGTATTTAATGTATAAGGGTTGTTTAATATTTAAACAGAAAAAATAAAAAATCACATATAGAAAGTATATGACAATAGAAAAATAAAACATCTCCTCATAAGTGGCTTAAAAATGTTCTAATCTAAATAGTAGTGAAAACTCATGCCAAGACCCTCCAGTCAGTAAATATTTCCTTTAAAACACATTTCACATTTGGAACAAGAAAATGGCAAACAAATAATAAGACAAGTGTTAAAATTTTATAATGACAGCAGAATAAAAGCTAAAAATACAATAATGTATTACAAGATAATGGACATTTTTTTTATTTTGTAAGTTTTACCTACCACAGTGATTTTACTATAAGACAATATCTTTGGGCTTTCAAAAATAAAGTGGTGGTTGATGGATTTTGATTGACTGTGCTGTCCTGAATGTATAGTGTAAATGAAACTATACTGTTAATGGATATAATACTTAAATACCCTACATAGAGTATAAAGTGTAAAGAAGTTGTGCTAATGTTTGTTACTACCACACTACCATTTTTTGTGAAAAAAAGAACTTTGCTGAACACCCAGAACCGTATTTTTAGGCAATCTGCGAGCGAATTTGTCAGCTTTAATAACAATCATTCGATTGAAACAACAGTCATTCGATTGAAACGTCGAACTTCACAGATATTTGGTTATAAGTCCAAAAAATTCAGGAGCTATAGCCGAAACATTTGATTGCTTCGAGCTAATCTATTATCTGGGTGAATAATTGTTTTGTATAAAATTGTAATCGATACAAAATTGTTGCAAATGGAGAA
Source organism: Delia radicum (assembly GCA_021234595.1). NCBI lineage: Eukaryota > Metazoa > Arthropoda > Insecta > Diptera > Anthomyiidae > Delia > Delia radicum. The sequence goes on from CM037855.1 coordinate 31,067,001, forward strand.
CAGTGAAAACGTCTCATGGGAAAAATATCTAAGAAATAAATTGCAAAATGAAGAACAAGCACTAAAATTAATTAAAATAAATCTTAAAATTAAAATCGAAATGACCAAAATAAAAGTCCTATAAAACTGAAAACAAAAGCTAAACATCAAAAATTTAAAAAATTCTTGAATATGAAAAATCGCTAAAATAAAAAATGCCAAAATATATAAAATAAAAAAGTTGTAAAAATTGGAACAGTCAAAGGTCAAAAAACGAAAAGTCAAATCTATAAAAAATTAACCAATATTACGAAAATAAGAGGCAATATGTGTAAAATCCAGGGACCGTAATCATTATGAGTTTTATAATAAAAATTACACAATAATGATTATGTTATGAGTTTTAAGGATTTTCTTCAATGGTAATGATTATTTTTGAGTAATAATAAAAAAAATCCGCAATAATCATTATTTTTGAGCAAAAAAAAAAATAAAACTCAAAAATAATCATTATTTATGATTTTTATTTTTTTCGCTCAAAATAAAACTCACTTTCATGTAGGTGTAAATATATATACATATTAGGGTGGGGCGATTAGAATGGAAGGAAAAAAATCTTAATGGGCGCTTCGCGTTTCTGATTCTTGGGATTGTACTAAGCAAAAAAGTCCACTAAAACATACGTCTACGGTGAAAATCGAGCTTCCAAATTTTGACTTTAGGGCAAAAAAGCCCTATTTTGAAATTAATAATTAACCCCTTAAACCCCACCCACAAATATGATTGATGTATTAATCTGCTAGAGAATCTTCCAAAGAAGAGATTGATACCATAATCTTGGATAAGCTCCTCCTCCTTCCTGAGATATGTCCATCCCACACATTGTTACTTTCACAAAATACGGTAAAAAAAGTCCTATTTTGAAATTAAAAATTAACCCCTTAAACCTCACCCACAAATATGGTTGATGCATTAATCTGCTAGATGTATTAATCTGCTAGAGAATCTTCCAAAGAAGAGATTGATACCAAAATCTTCGACAAGCTCCTCCTACTTCCTGAGATATGTCCATCCCACACATTGAAAGTGAGTTTTATTTTGAGGGAAAAAAAATAAAAATCATAAATAATGTTTATTTTTGAGTTTTATTTTTTTTTGCTCAAAAATAATGATTATGGCTGATTTTTTTTATTATTACTCAAAAATAATCATTACCATTGAAGAAAACTTTAAAAATTAAAAATTTAAAAATCATGACGGATATGCAAAGATTGTCAAAAAATAATAATAATGGTGCAATAAATTTTTTTTATGTCTCTTCTAAGTGATTGATTTTTTGATTCAAAAAAACGAGCAATAATCATTATTTACGGTCCCTGGTAAAATCGCTATATAGTAGTTTTCTGCAAATTAAAGTTTTTACAAGTTGTGAAAGTTCTTGATCCGATCTTTTAATTTTACATAAAAAGTACTTACTGAAAAACAAATTTTTTTTCATTAAAAATTATATTCTATCGCTAAAATCAAAAAATGTAAAACGAAATTGTACTAAAAACTATAAAATTGGAAAATAGGTAAAAGGGGAAAAAAATATATTCACTAAAAAATGTGGCATGATAAAATCGCTAAAATTACAACATAAAAAAAACACAAAATCGTGTTGATTAAATTATAAAATTTGCAAATTCTTTAAAATTCTTTAAAATAAAACGAAAAAGGAAGCAATCGGTTAGATAAAACAAGGAATTGTCAAAACAAAAATTTATCGAATTGCTCTTTAAAAGAAAGATTAATAAACGGAATAAACGCAAAATAAATGTGCAAAAAAATCTTTAAAATGTAATAACCAGATATAATAACTGGCTAAAAAGCAACACACAATGGTGAAACATATCATTAAAATTTGTTAAAAAAGACCCAACATATTGAAGGGCTAAATGAAAAAAAAATTTTTTTTTAATCGGAAAACATTGTCAAAATATAATTTGTTTATTTTGGCTATAACTTAGAGGCCAATCGAGATAACACCGTGATTTTTTCCAAAACTAGAGAGGAAGGTTCAATAATCTATATATATGAAACTCATTTGCTGTTAGTTTGTTTGTTCTGTATACAAATTAGCAATTCTCAACGGCTTTTCCTCAAATTTGGCATTACTAATCCTTGGACCTCAACTTAGGTCGTAGTATAGTTTTCATCGACCACGCCCACTTATACGCCTACTTTTGACGAAAAATGTGAAATTAAAATTTTTTTCACCTTTTTTTTTCCGAATACAAACTTCTAAGAAAGTTTTAATGGATTTCTTTGAAATTACTCGCATATATTCTACATTTCTTAAGGAAGTCCTCAGTAAAAGTTTCATTAACATAGCCCGCTTCAATACTGACTATTAATCAAAAACGTCAAAATCAAAAAATTCCACTTTTTTTAATAAAGCTTATTTTTTTTTAATTTGAAAATATTAAATCCAATCCAATCCAAACATTTTAGGAAAAACCATTTCGTTTTTAAGAATTTTTTTAACCCGTATAATATAGCTACTGATTTTTTCGCAATGACACTTCAGCTAGTAAGCATATATAATTCATATAAATGAAATAAATATCAAATTAAATTCACGCAACTGTGCAAACATAACAGCCAGCTGTTTTATCTGTGTGCATTGTGACTTCGAATATTTGGACAAGGATTATTTTTTTTTTTTGTACTTGTTGGATTGATTTTTCCTTATTTTTTTATTTAATTTTATACCTTTTCTTTTGTAGTTATCTGTGAATAAATATAAATTGAGGTAAAATTAATTATATTTTTAATTTACCACTTTCCCACCAAACTTCTCACTTCAGCCTAAAATGTCTTTTTTTTTGTCAATGCGTTTTTGATGTTTTCAAATTTTGTAATTTCAGCTATAGTGGAGGAAAAAGTTATAAAATTATATTAAAAACCAATGACTTAAAAATATCCGATTTGTATCCAAATTGTACATTTCTCCAGCTTAAAATTAAATACTAAGAGTTAGAGTTATAGAAGTAGTAATGATTTTTTCTTGTAGGAAATTGCGAATATAAACCAAAACGAGGTTTGAAATTTTATAACTTTAAACAAAATTATATTTTTTTATTGTTTTTTTTTTTTATTTAATATACATCGAGATTATTTTTATGTTATTTTCAACCTCCATATATTTACAAAAATAAAGCATAGTATATATATTAGCCAGGCTGATACATGTATTTCGATCTGGCTAAAGATCTCATCAGAGACCGGAGTTTTAGAAAAGCTAGAGCCTCCAGAATAGGCAGAGCTTTAACAAAAAACCTATTAATCATTAACTTTGCTTCATTATTGTCATCTTAGCACGTGGCAAGGGCATTTTCCTAACAAGCATCATGACGTTACTAAACTTTGAAGACCAAAAATGTTCTATTTATATCATAAAATTAAACTTTTACTCTGGCTCAAGTAATATTTTTTACAGTGTTTTTTTTTTTTTTTTTAAATATACATCTAGATTATTTTTATGTTATTTTTATTTATTTATAACGAGCTTTCAACCTCCGTATATTTACCAAAATAAAGCAGTGTATATATATTAGCTAGGTTGATAACAAAAACACCGCCTTACGTGAACACCGGCTAGCATGAACATAATTTTTTTTACATTGACTACTCTGTAGTGTGAACACAGTAAGAAAGCCCTATAACGTGAACAAGTGTAAACTTAATGCAACATAGAAAACGTTGTTTTCACTTGAACATTTTTAAGCAATCACTACTTTTTAAAAAAAAAAAAAAATCTAGAGCCTTCAGAATAGGCAAAGATTTAACAAAAAAAAACTATTAATCATCAATTTTGCTGCATTATTGCCTTCTTATCAGTCAAACACATGGCTAGGGTATTTTCCTAACAAGCATCATGACGTTACTGAATTTTGAAGACCAAAAATGTTCTATTTATATAAAAAAAGTTTAGTTTTACTCTGGCTCAAGTAATATTTTTTACGGTTGCTTTTATTTTTATATATATCGAGTTTATTTTTATGTTATTTTTATTTATAACGAGCTTTCAACCTCCGTATATTTACCAAAATAAAGCAGTGTATATATATTAGCTAGGTTGATGTATGTATTTCGATCTAGTTAAAGATCTCCTCAGCACCCGAAGTTTTATAAAATCTAGAGCCTCCAGAATAGGCAGATCTTAAACAAAAAAAAAACCTATTAATCGTCAATTTTGCAGCATTATTGCCTTCTTATCAGTCAAACACATGGCTAGGGTATTTTCCTAACAAGCATCATGACGTTACTTAACTTTGAAGACCAAAAATGTTCTATTTATATCATAAAATTTAACTTTTACTCTGGCTCAAGTAATATTTTTTACGGTTGTTTTTAGTTTTATATATATCGAGGTTATTTTTATGTTATTTTTATTTATTTATTTATAACGAGCTTTCAACCCCGTATATTTGCAAAAAAAAAGTTAAGTATATATATTAGCTAGGTTGATGCATGTATTTCGACCTGGCTAAAGGTCTCATCGGAACACAAATTTGCCATTAGAATTAGAATACCCTTACCCGTTTTCGAGCTAAGATGATGTCTTTTAAAAGTATCCTGGCGTAGTCCTTGTATAAAAGCGTATTTTATTTTTAAAAAGAGATTTTCGGTAAACTTCAAATTATATAGAACAATATCTGAAATGTTTCTAAAAACTTGACAGACGGTTTCAAATACCGCAAGCAATCGATGGCAACAAAACCAATATCTTTTTTCTTTAAACCAACACCTGAAAATCTTTAAATTTAACTCTAGTTAATAAATATGTACGGCATTAACTAGGCGTTGTAGACCAACTATAATTTTCATATTTATTTACTTTAAATTGATATTCTCTTTGTTTTGCCCTTTTAATAGTGTGAATTGTTTATTTTTGCGCATTTTCTGTTCTGTTAATGTAAAACGCATTAATGCAATGTTTATGGAAATGTCACTTAAAACTGTCATTCTTCTTCCAGTTTTTTGTCTACACATGACAACAAACAAGGGGAACATAAATAAACCCTTATATTTTAGGCAATATTTTCAAATAGTTTTCAAAATTTTAGCAAAGCTGTGATTTGTTTTCTAAATAAATATAATGAATTAAAAAAATAAAATTCTAAAATTATTACAAAAGAACGTTTTTTCCCCAGCCACCACACTCACTCTTTAATATCTCTTGTTATGACGTCTCTAACAATTTAATTATAATGTTGTGTGGGAATTTTTCCATGTGTCACATCTCAAACCATTAAATTTATTATGTTCCATGTTTAAGGCTGCTTTTATGGTTTATGTATGTTTAATTTTCGGTTCTAGAAGAACTACTTCTATTACTTGGTTTCATTTATGATATGGTTTTTGGGGTTAAACTCAAAATTGTAGATATTTGTTTTATAAATATAGTACTACATAGTATGACATGTTGTTAATTGTAAGTTATAATTATTAATAGGGCGTGTTTTATAGTGGTTTTTAAAAATCGTATTATTTATAATGAATTAACCAAGACAATTTTCAAAAAAAAAAAACGCTGTAATGATAAGGAAGTTAACAAAGTTTAAGAAAATTTAAAAACAAAAATTTTTAAAAAATATGTTAAATAAATGCATATGCAAGACAATGCAAATCGAAGAACTTGGGTTCAACTCCAGCTAAGTTAATTATAACCGCCACTCTGTGATGAGGGTAAATATATACCAGTTTGTTATTCCATTTGCAACGCTCTATAAAGTATATATAGTGATATATATACACTCAAAAAAATAAGTTAGTAGAAAGGTCAGTAAAACATCTTGTAAATCAGGTATACTATATTTCAGCGAATTTTTTGCTAAAATTATGTTTTAAACTAAAATTTTAGTTATACTTACTCAGCACTTAACTGTTTTGAACTAATGTTTTACTAATATTTTACTAATGTTTTACTAATTTATTTTGCTAAAAAAAATTGTGCTGATTAGCACATCAATAGTGTTAACGACAACCAGATTAAAAGTTATACGCAGAATGAATTAGATGTCAAGATGTAGTAGTGACGAGGAAAATTATACTAAAAAGTACAACTCTAGTAAGACACTTAAAAAAAATCAACCATGGAAAATGTTTTGTATCTGTTTTTCATACATAAAACAAAAATTGAGGATTGAAACAACTTAAATTTTGCGTTTTCACCGGCTTGTGAAAGTAATTGCCTATTTATTAAATAAAAGACAAAATAAAAAATATAAATTTAAAAAAGATTAAACGTGTATTTGTAGTCAAATTGAGTGGTCAAATTGATAACAAATATACAGCAAGTAGACTAAAGCAAAAGACATACACTCATAAAAAAAAGTTTGTAAAGTCAGCAAAAAATTTTGCTGAGTTAGCAAAATTTTAGTCAGGAGGGTGCTGCAAAAAAAAAATGCTAATGTCAGCAAAATCTTTTGCTGAAAATCAGCGAGCTGATTTTTAGCAACAAAATTAGTAGATTCAGCAAAAGTTTTGCTAACACTTAGTGGATTAGAAATACAAAAGCCTTGCTAAAAATTAATAAATTTTTTGCTGAATTTTAGTAGACTGAAAAAAACGCAAACAATTTGTAGAAAAATTGTAATTTAGTTAATTTATTTGCTGAAAATCATAAAACATATTTTTGTGATTCTTTTAAAAATAATTTACAATAATTACGAAATATAAAAATTTTCATTTTCCCACATTTATATCATGAATTAATATAATATCTGAAAATATATAGAAATAAATATATATAACATAACAAATTTTTTTTTTCAACTACTTACATCAATGGTAGTCTAAATGATGCTTTCTTTAAAAGGACGCAACTGCAAAAACAAACGAAACGAAAAAACAACCCTTTTTTTTGCAATAAGAAAAAGGAACCATACTAAGATTTGTGTCTTTGTCTTTCGCTTTACTCTGTCTACATGTCTATATATGTTTGTTTGCAATTTGACCACACTAGATTAATTATCTATTAACATTTATTATAGAAATACATATTAAATTTAAATATTTTCTTTTGTCTTTTATTTTATTAATAGACAATTATTTTCACAAGCCGGTGACAACGCAAAATTTAAGTTGTTTTAATCCTCAATTTTGTTTTATGTATGAAAAACAGATACAAAAGTCTTCCATGGTTGATTTTTTTATATGTCTTATTAGAGTTGTACTTTTTAGTATCATTTTCCTCTTCTCTACTACATCTTGACATGCAGCGACATCTGCTTCATTCTGCGTATATCTTTCAATCTGGTTGTCGTCCACACTATTAATGTGCTTATCAGCACAATTTTTTTTAACAAAATTGATTAGTAAAACATTAGTATATTAGTAAAGCATTAGTATGAAACAGTTAAGTGCTGAATAAGTATAACAAAAATTTTAGCTGAAAACACGATTTTAGCAAAAAAATTTGCTAAAAAATAGTATACCTGATTTACAAGACGTTTTACTAACTTTTGTACTAACTTATTTTTTTGAGTGTACATCTTAGGTCAATTTTATGTTTCCTTTTTCTTATTGCAAAAAAATGGTTGTATATGTTACGTTTTGTTATTTTTTCGTTTCGTTTCTATAATTCTCTGCTGCATTAGCGTTCCATTAAAATATAGCATCATTTAGACAACCAATGATGTAAGTAGTTGAAAGATAAATTATTTTAAAAAGAATCGCAAAAATATGTTTTATGATTTTCAGCAAAATAAATTAACTAAAGTTAAAATTTTCAACAAATTTTTTGAGTTTTTTTCAGTCTACTAATATTCAGCAAACATTTTATTAATGTTTAGCAAGGGTTTTTTAATTTCTAATCCACTAATTTTTAGCAAAACTTTTGCTGAATCTACTAATTATTTTGCTAAAAATCAGCGAGCTGATTTTCAACAAAAGATTTTGCTGACATTAGCAATTTTTTTGCAAAATTTTTTGCTGACTTTACTAACTTTTTTATTTGAGTGTATGAGCTATATATAAGGGCTCCCTTAAAGTATATAAGGGTGATTTTTTAAGAGCTTTCGGATTTGATTTAAATAAAAGCACATACAATTTAGAGACATGTATGAAATCTTTATTTAAGTCGATAGAACGATCTATATAATTCAATGTTTAAAGATGATTTCATGTAAATGTTAACCGCAGGTGCGCCTCAAATGGTTCATACGCTGAGTCCAATTTTGGTAGCCTCTCTCCAACATATCAACCGGTATCTCACGAATAAATTCTTAAATATTGGCTTCCAGTGCGTCAACCGTTGCGGGCTTGTCCCTAAAAACATGAGCCTTTATATAGCCCCACAAAAAATAGTCTAAAGGCGTTAAATCGCACGATCTAGGTGGCCTATTGACCGGTTCCAAATGTGAAATAAACTGCTCGCCGAACTCGCCTCTCAATTGGGTCATTGCTTCGCGTGCTGTGTGGCATGTCCCAGCAAAAAATAACCTGGATTTGGTAAATGAAGCAATAAAGAATGCATACCATAAAGCATTAATGTTGTCAACATACAAAAAAGCGCTTCTTATTGTCTAAGAAGGCATGAATATATTGCTTCTAAGAGCACATGAAAGCAGTGCTTTTCACCTGCTTTAAAGAGACATACCAAGTGGGACATCGCTAACAAAAATTTAGCCTTCTGGATATGCTTTGGAAGCGCTTCGTATTAAATAATGCCTTCCGGAAGCGCTTCTGGGTAAGCACTATTTTTTGTTGGGGTGGCACCGTCTTGTTGAAACCACATGTCACCCAAGTCCAGTTTTTCCATTTTGGGCAAAAATAAAAATTTGTATTCATCGCACGTTAGCGCTCGCCATTCACAGTTACGTTCCTGCCTTCATCGTCTTTGAAATAGTACGGTCCAATGATGCCACCGGCCCATAATCCACACCAAACAGTGCCTTTTTGTGAATGCATTGGCACTTCTTGCAATGCTTCTGGCTGCTCTTAACACTAAATACGGCAATTTTGCTTGTTCACGTATCCATTCAACCAGAAATGAGCTTCGTCGCTGAACACAATTTTCCAATAAATAAATGGACCTTCATTCAACTTTGCCAGCTCCGATTTACCAAAAGTTAGCCGTTGTGGTAGGTCGTGTGGTTTCAATTCTTGCTCCAGCTGTATTTTAAAAGGTTTTACACCCAAATCCTTCCGCAAAATTTTGCAAGTAGTGGAGTAACAGATGTCCAATTGCTGCGAACGGCGGCGATTCGATAATTCACGGTCATCAACAGCACTGGCGGATACAGCTGCGATATTTTTCTCTGTCCGCACTCTACGTATTCGTGTTGGTGGTTTAATGTCTAATAATGTAAATTTGATGCAAAATTTAGTCACATGATTCCGAATAGCCGCCTCAGAAGGTCGCCCAAACTGACCATAAATTGGAAGAAGTGTCCAATGAACTTTCTTAACCGAGCCTGAATTTTGATAACAAAATTTAATAATATGCAAGCGTTGTTCGTTTGTAAGTCGATTCATGCATAAATTATAGACCAAACTGAACATGTTTCACGAACACAGCTGAGCTGCCAAAAACAGTGTTGCCAAAAAGAAATTTGCTAATAAATAACTCTTTAATATGATACTACTTTGTCAAGATATATACGACTATATATAAACTTTTTTCGTGGGGATAATACCCTTTTGTTCCAAAATGGACCAGTTTAGGCCGTCGTGGGATACTGGTTAACGTTTTCCAAAAAAAAAATTAACTAAAATCGACAATTCGTTATTTTAAGCCACATCCTAATATACACTGTGGAGGGTATAAAAACATTATGGTAAAAACTTATTTAATGCATGTTCTTGTTTTTGATTATATTTCGTTTCGTAGCCATAATTTTCAATTAAAATTAGTACGTGTTGTATCTATAAAATTGCAATAATTTGTTTTGCCAAAATATATTTAAAATACTCCCCCTTTTTTAACTTTTTTAAGAAACAACTTTATGGTATAATTCTTTTGTTAAAAAACTTCCTTTTATTTGTCTTTTTCCTCCTTCTCTTGATTGAATATTAAAAGATTTACATATAAAGTATTATATTAATTTACGATCAATACGCCTGAGTAAGCATTAGATATTGTAGACGACCAATTTTCCAAATAAATTTTCATATCAAACAAATACATAAATACATAATCAATGAATGTAAATCATATGTATTGTTTGTCTCCCACAAAAAAAACACCAAATTTACTAAAAAAAAAGAAAAATATTGTAATAAAAATCACCCTTTTCTTTGTTGAAAGATAAGCAGGAAGTATACTTTTAAAAATAAATCCCTTTTTTATACGCAATTTCATGTTTTGTCTCCAATTCATATTGTTTTGTTAAAGCTACAGTTATACTTCCTTCGGTAAGGGATATATTCGTATTATTTCCAAAAAAAAAAGATTACAAATGGTGTTGAAAAAGTCGTTTTTCTTTAGAAGTTTTTCTTTGCTTCAAAAAAGAAAAACTCCTTCTCAGATAACATATTATTGCTAAATAGTATTTACGTTAAGTAGAATGTATAATATGGTCAGAGATAAAACTAAAATAAAGAAAAGCTTACAGAAAATACGTTTTTTAATATTCCTTTTTTCTTAAAAGAAAACCACACAAAGGAGGAAAAATTAAAAAAAGAGAAATATATAATAAAAGAATATTTTGAATTAAAGAAAATTAGAAAATAGTAGTTGGTTTTTTGTTGAGGAGCTTTAAAGTTTAAAGAAAAGAATATACAAGTTACATAAGTTTTCTTTGGGTATTACTTAGATTAAAATGCTTCTAAATAAAAGCACATAATAAAGATTATTAATACATTGTAAGCCATAAAAGAATAAATACTTTAAAATTTCTATAATATTTAATTTGTATAAAAATTCTAAACTTACCTAAGTTTTACTAAGGTAAAACCAAATAGTTGATATCAATGAAAATAAAAATATTTTCATATACACTAAGGTGGATCGAATTAGCACATGTGAGGAATTTCACTAACAAGGGTGGTATCCCGACTCGAACACACAGATTTTAATGAACTCTTTATATATTGTAAAGGAGCAAAAAAAAAAAAAGACACGTATTTTTTTTTTAACTACTCACGTTTAAGGGTTAAAAATTAATTTGTATGAAAATTTATCTTTAGTTAACGAAAATTAGATTTATTTGTACACAAACTTAAAGAGCTCAAGAAAACAAAAATGTTGATACCCATCATATTGCCAGTGGCCTTATTTTTGAATTATTCGAAATATAGATGGAAAAGGATCTTCGGCAGAAGTCGCATAAAAACAAAAAGACTACGTGTATCGGAAAAAGCTCAGACATTCCGCCGATTTAATTAAATTCCCATTACTATGCATTATTTTAACCTAAATACAACTACAAATAATTAACAAAACGCCAGATTTAATGTTATTGTCAAAACATTTAACATTTAATAATTGTGCTCTATGTTACGATTGCATTTATAAAATATCCTTTATTATTTTATATATCTCCAATATTTCGTGGGCGTTGTGGTGTAATGGTTAGAGCGTTGGACTGTTACACAGATGGTCCCGGGTGCGATTCCCGGTGACGGCAACATCAATTTAGAAAAATAACATGTATGAGTTTTCTATCACTTATATGTATCGCTGCGCCCACCTTCGGTGTTCCCATAGCACTTAACCCCACCGAAGTAAAATAATGAATCAGGGCTATAAAACAAAAAGCTTCAATAAATTCGCCAACTCTACATCAGGTGGCGACCAACAACTGTTCTAAGACTTATCATCTCGCGCAATTACAGTGTTGCCATATCTGAAGCCCTTCATCTCTCCCCACCTTTCATTTCTCCACTATCCCCTTTCCAAAGAAAGCAACACAGTCATTAATAGAAAGAATTTCCTAAGTGTTGGTTCTCTTTAAAAAAAAAAAAAAATATCAAAAAACAAAATTTCCTGTCGCTACCCTCCACTCTGGTCAACACAACATTTAAAATTCAAACTGTGTTGGCCAGAGTTGAGGGCAGCGGCAGGAAATTTTGTTTTTTAATATTGTTTGTTGTTGTTCATACTCCCTGAAGATGTGATTCAAAGAATGACGAAATATTGGAGATATACAAAATAATAAAGGATATTTTATAAATACGAAAGTGACCTAGAGCTCAATTGTTTAATGATAAATGTTTTAACATTAACATTAAATCTGGCGTTTTATTAATTATTAATTATTTGTAGTTGTATTTAGGTTAAAATAATGCATAGTAATGGGTATTTATTGTTTGTTGTTGCTCATACTCCCTGAAGATGTGATTCAAAGAATGACGAAATATTGGAGATATACAAAATAATAAAGGATATTTTATAAATACAAAAGTGACCTAGAGCTCAATTATTTAATAAAGTCATTCTATTTTTTTTCTATAAAATGTAAACTGAAATAGAACATATTTTGATTTACTCGATTAACTCGATTAATCGACCAAAATTGTTCGAATTATTCGTTACTCGAAATTGAATATTTTAATTTACTAGAGCAGTTGTTTGACTAAAATTCATCAATTAATCGAGTAACGGTTAATCTAGCAACGGTGGTTATTCTGAGACCACATCTGGTCTCAGAATAACTCTCCGACATCAGGCGTTCGAGATATATTAACAGGAAAAGTGTCGTTTTTGATCATAATGCTCCGGTTTTTCACCCTCCTGGAAATATATTTTTCATAATACAAACTATTTTTACTTTTTTTTGTCTTATTAATATATTTAAACAACGTCAAATTGAGTAATTTTTGATACCATTTTTTAAGCCCTAAACTAAAAAAACAAAAAATACGTGTCAAATGTTATTTGTCCTTTATAATATAACTTAGTTTAATTCACCACTGTTTAATTTTTCCATGTTAGATAATAAAACAAAATTTTGTACATTCAATAAAATCTTAATTTTCATTTTATTCTTCAATTCACACAATCTTGTTTTTTTTTAAATTAATTCCCATTTAAAATCAAAATTATAATTATAAATTAATAAAAAAAATAAACTGTATATTTATATTTCCCATTATCTTGTTATATTTCAACAACATGTGTACTTTTAAAAATATAAACAAAATTGACCTCTTCTCAAGTTATCACAGCCTGAAACTCTATCTCTTTACCAAGTACAAATAAGATTATTGTGTAAGTATAACAAATTACCATAATTAGTTAAAAAAAATAATCTCAAGTTAAATAATATGAGACACTTATTTTTTTATAAAGAATACTTACGATTATACTTCCAACACAGGAAAGTGATAAATTAACAACATATTATCTCAAGTTTTTATATAGATTTATAAGCTATACCAAAAAAAGTATAATAAATAAGGGGAAGTGTTTGTAACAATTTAAATCAAGATTAACTACAAAAAATGTTTAATTAATTAAAAACATTTTAAAAACGTTCAGTAGAAATTTCAACGGCAAAATTTTAACAACTTTGATTGTTTTAACTTTTCAAAATCGATTGATTTCGCCGGCTAAAATGGCAATCAGAGTCCCAATAAGTTGACGAAATTTGTATTATTAAATTAGGAGAAGCCTAACTTTTTAATTGATCATAATTTATAAAATATAATAATTTATCAAAATTAGTTCAGTTAATCCAAAGTTATGAGTGAAAAGTTGTGAAGAAAAGTTGTGAAGGGTACAAAAAAGTCGGCACTACCGAATTAGACACTTAATTCCTTTATTCATATTCTTGTTTCGTTTATAGTTGAGATTGTAGGTGCTAAATGAAATAAAAAGTGTAAGTTTTTTATTTTATTGATTTCTTAAGAATGAAAAAATTCTAATAAAAATGTAGTTGGCAGTGCCGAATATTTTGTACCCTTCACAATGTTTTCTTGCAGTGGAAAAACAATTTAACAGCATATCCAATTTTGGGGTAAAAACTCGTGGAAATTAATTTTGGAATAAAATTTAAAAGCGAATTTAAAAAAAGAACAATTTTTGAAAAATATTGACTCAGGAAATTAAAAAAGGTAGAAATGACTAAAAATTATAGTTGAAATGACTACAAATGTTGTCAAAAAGGCAATGAGTGTATTTGATATAAAAATGGTGAAATACCTAGTCGTTTTCAACTAAACAACTGCAATAGTTGTAAAAATGACTAACGAAGTTGTCAAAAACGGCTAAACTTAAATTAATGCATTATAATGGACGTTGTGGTGTAATGGTTAGCGCGTTGGACTGTTAGACAGATGGCGCCGGGTTCGATTCCCGATGACGACAACATCAAATATGAAAAATAATATGTATTAGTTTTCTATCACTTATATGTATCGCAGCGCCCACCTTCGGTGTTCCCATAGCACTTAAACCCACCGAAGTATAATACTGAAGTAGGACTATGAAACAAAAAATTTCAAAAAATTCGCCAACTCTGCATCAGGGGGCGAGCAACAACTGTTATAAGACTGTTCATCTCGCGCATTTACAGTGTTGCCATGTTTGAAGCCTTTCATCCTTCATCACTTTTCATCTCTCCACTTTCCCCATTGCAAAGAAAGCAACACATTAATTAATAGGAAGAATTTCCTGAGTGTTGCTTCTCTTTATAAAAAAAAAAAAACATAAAAAAGAGAAACAAAACATTAAAAAGAATGAAATAAAAAAAAACAGGGTCACTGACGAAGGTTCAATTCCAGAAACTGCGCAGTCTGATTCAGAAAATTGAAAATTTTCAATGTAAAGGGTGGTTAAATTTCAAGGGCCGATGTTGATTTTGAATAAAACACAAACTATTTAGGAAATTATTGTAATTTTATTTTATTATGATATATTGGTATAACTCAATTATGTATGGAACAAAATATCGGCCAAATGGGCGCCGCGACCACGGCGGCACACCTCCATCCGATGGTCCAAATTTTCGATGACGCTGAGGCATAATGGAGGTTCTATGCCGTTAATGTGCCGAATTATCTCATCCTTTAGCTCTTGAATTGTTGCTGGCTTATCGACGTACACCTTTTCTTTCAAATAACCCCAAAGAAAAATGTCCAACGGTGTCAAATCACATGATCTTGGCGGCCAATTGACATCGCCATTACGTGAGATAACACGGCCATTGAATTTGTTGCGCAAAAGAGCCATTGTTTCGTTAGCTGTGTGGCAAGTGGCACCGTCCTGCTGAAACCACATATCGTCCACATCCATATCTTCCAATTCGGGCCATAAAAAGTTCGTTGTCATCTCACGATAGCGAACACCATTCACAGTAACTGCCTGACCGTCCTCATTTTGGAAAAAATACGGCCCGATGATGCCGCCATCCCATAAACCGCACCAAACAGTCACTCTTTGTGGGTGCATTGGTTTTTCGACAACCACTCTTGGATTCTCATTCGCCCAAATGCGGCAATTCTGTTTATTGACGAATCCACTGAGGTGAAAATGTGCCTCATCACTGAAGATGATTTTCTTCGAAAATTGATCATCCACTGTTGCCATTTCTTGCCACCATTCTGAACATTCACGACGTTTGGAATGGTCAAGAGGCTTTAGTTCTTGAGCCAATTGCACCTTGTAAGCGTGTAAATGCAAGTCTTTATGCATAATGTTCATCAACGACGAGCGTGAGAGGTGCAATTGTTGGGCACGACGACGAGTTGAGGTGGACGGCTCTTGAGCCACACTATCGCGAACAGCAGCAATATTTTCTGCAGTACGAGCTGTACGAGCATGCACTGGTGTTCTCACATCTTCTACAAACCCGGTTTGCTCGAATTTTTCCACGATTTTTGCGATTGTACGCACATTTGGACGATCAAATTGACCAAAAAAAATCACGAAGTGCACGATATGCATTTTGATTTGAACGCCCATTTTCATAATAAGTCTGGATAACTTTAACACGTTGTTGGATTGTGTATCTCTCCATTGTTCAAATTGAGTAAGTCTGAAATAGAGAAATGTCAAATAAAATTCTGAAAAAAACTTGGCGTTTAGGTGTGGTTCACATTCAACATCGGCCCTTACAATTTAACCACCCTTTAGTTATGATTTTTGGAAAATACACTCATTCTTCTCTACCACTGCTTTGCACAAAACAGCTAATTTTGCTAAAATCAACAGAAATTTTTGCTATAATATTGTAGATTGCTTAGGACAAACTTTAAAAAAAAAATAAAGAATTTACATTATTTAATGATTTTTTTGTCCACCAATATTTAGTAAATATTTTCGCTGATTCTAGCAGATTATTTTATTACTTTTAATTAACTAAAATTTTGCTTAAATATAACTTAATTTTTGTAAATTCAACAGAATTATTTATGCATTTCTTATATTACTAATATTTAGTAAAAAAAAATCTGCTAATGTTAGCAGGTTTTTCGACAAGCTAATTTTTAACTAAGTTTTAGTAGTTAAGTTTTTTGCTATTTTTACAGGTTTATTTCTATGACTGTATTAATCGGCGAAGTAGTTTCATTTAAACTGAGAAATAATGTAAGGTTAAGGATTTAACTTGCCAGTACAGTAGTAAAATCCAAATAACAGGTTGCAAAACAACTTATACTGTTTTAAAATACACGCAGAAAAAATGCACTTTTGAAGTTATTTGCAGGCAATATTTTATGTCTTTACAATGATTTTAATTTTCAGAACTAAACCAAAATATGGTTGCAATTTTAAAATGTTTATGTTTGGGACATGCAAACATACATATAATAAACATATGTATATATATTTGCAGCCAAACATATAAATGCTTGGCGGTAGACGGTTGTCACTTTTTCCAAACATATATTTATGTTTACAGGAAAAAATTATTATATTTTTTAGGAAACATGTTATATTAGAAACATGGGAAACGGAAATGTTTTCCCAACAAAAGTATATTACCAACGTTTATATTTAAAGCAGGTCGTTGTTTTTTTAGCGTGCAGTTTCTAATTTCTGTTCTACAACCGATTATTTTTGTATGGAGTTCGTCCTATTTACAACAGCTTCTTAACCACCAAACAGGAACAGGTTGCTTTAGAACCAGTTAATATTTTCACTTTGACTCCCAGGAACCTGTTCTATAACCGGTTTCATGCAGCCGGTGGCAAAGGAAGCTGTTCTGGAATAGATTCTGAAGTAACCCGTTGTAAAAAATTTTGCTGGGTTATTACCAGATTACATGTTCCGTAATTTTTTTAAAATTTTTAAGGTTATGTGTCAAAAATATATAAAATTTTGTGCGCCCCGGTAGGCTAGTTGGTTGGTTGCTGGCTTATCAGTGCGGGGGTCGTGGGTTCGATTCCCACCAGAGGCACTGGTCTGTTTTAGCTACAACGCGCCGAAGGCCATAGTAGCTAGTGCTCGGTTAGGGCAATAGTATATAATTTGTAATTATATGATTATTAGTTAATAAAATAAAAAAAAAAAATAAAAAATATAAAATTTTGAAATGTTTTTTTTTTCATATTTTCTGTACAAGCTTTTAACCAGTCCACGGAATATGCAAATTTTGATTGACGAGATGCTTGGGAAAAAGATAAATAATTTTTTTAAAACTTCTGTAGACCATAATATTCCCCAAAAAAAGACTATCTGCATAGATCCCAGCGAAACTGTCCATTACCAAGGAAGTGGTTATATATTGAAAATAAATATCTTAACACATTATAATTTGCCGTCAGCACTAGTTATTTTTGTTTGACGAAGTCCTTTTTAAAAGTAGTCAAGCTTCGCGCAACTAATTCTTTTTTTTTTGCTAAATACTTAATTTTTAATTATTATTTGAAAATTTGTAACCACATATTTTTCTAGTTGCTTATAAGCATACCAATAACTAATTATTTTAGTGACCACTTATTTTTTTGTAATTGAGCGAGTAAGCGAGTGTACAAGTTTTGTTCGTTTTTCCATGAAGCAAAATTGTAAAACTACTTCCAAAAAGCAACCTCGTCGGACAAAAATAATGAGTTTTGACGCCGAATTACATGCAGTTGCTCCTAATTCTTCTACTGCTTATTATTTAGATACTGGTAATGAGATTCCATTACTGAGGTTTTTCTACTTTATCGATTTATCAACTTCCATATTTAGATGAGTTACAAACGGAATGACAAAACAATATTGTTTACTCTGACGCACAGTGGGTATACGTTAAATAATTTTGCACTAAAACTTAAGTAGAGTGAGAATAAAGTAAATACGATCATAAAAAATTGAAAATAAAAAAAAACTTTTTCCAGTAGTAGTGTTTTTTGTGTTGAATAATTTTAATATATGATTTATTTATGAAAAACACGCAATTCTTTGTATAATATTATATGACAATATAATATTAAATAGGCAGACTGGCAGATAAAGAGACATACTTTCTTTATACAAATTATTAGAGTCTGTTGTTCACTGGGTATTGTGTTGTTTTGTTGTTTATAGTGGTGGTGTTGACTTTTGTCAATGGCAGTTTTGGATGATTGTCATGTTGATAATCGTTTGACAGCCTTAAAATATATACAAACAAAAAAAAAAAAAACTATATAATATTCTTTACACACTTTATAGACTCTACTCTACTATACTACTCTGACTATATTATAATCCATTTGAAAATGTCTTAATTTATGCGGGCTTTTGTGTGCTGCAAGTGATTAATACAAATGATTGTTTGCGCTTAAGCTTTTTTATACAATTTTTATTTGAAACATCTAAATTAATGATTAAATATCTTGTAAATTTGTGTTTGTATTTTGTGTTGGTTTCTTATTTTGTATTATTAACTCATTATTGACACAGTGTTCCTTTTTCGACCCGTAACTTTTAAACGGTTTTTTTTGTTAGAAATGTTGAGGTTAAGGAGAAGAATAAACGTTTTTCTCTAAAAATTAAAAACACTATTAATTTTTAAATCAGACTAGACTAGTTTCTACCTTTTTATGGACAGGCTTATCAGTGATTTTCCATTTAAATTATATTATTATTTGTGTCTTATAATTGTCAGATTGTCTTTATATGATAAATTATTCAACATCCTGCGGCTGTAAGAATCAAACCTGCGCTCCTCTTACAACAATACCAAGTCATGGCAGTTTAGCGATCACACCCAAGTATGGCCTAGAATCTAATGCAGCTAAATTGCAGTTTTCTTTCCTATTAGCTTTTTCTGTTATTGTATATTATACGCAGAAGTGACAACACTAACAACACAAATATTCTATTTTTAGATTTTTGTTTATTTTTCTAATCTCCTCAGTCTGTCTCTATTTCACAATGTTACCAGATTGACGTATGGTTTTTACGTTCAGGGTTGACAACTTTTGCGTTTTTTTAAGTTGAGACATCGCCACAGGGCAAATTTTTTTTTTTGGGGGATAAAGTAGTTTAAAATCCTAAAATAATTCAATATCCTAACTATAGTTATGTATAAAAAAAATTGTAAAAAATTGTTATCCAGAGTTGCCAAATATTTATTTGAAAAAAATCTTTGTTTACCTTTTTTGATGGAACCTTTTTCAAAAATTGTTTAAAAATATAAAGAAGCCCAATCCTTTTTGTTTTTTGATTGATATATTGAGGAAAAAATATGAAAATATATTTCTCTGCTAAGAATTAGTTTATCGATTGTATATTATTTTTAAAAATCTGGCCGATCTGACGACACATTTTTCAAATACACAAAATCTAAAATATTCCAAAATTTCTTCCATTTCACTCAAAACATAAATAACGGATGGTTTTCATATTAATACTACTAAAATTTTACAAATTATAACGTCATGGTGGGAATAGGGTCATTTAAAAAAATGGCCATAGGTAAAAAAGAAAAGAATTTTAAAAATCGGTTAACTTAAACAAATATGTGTATATTTTTTCTTATATTTTTAAAAAAATATTTGTGCAAAGTATAAAAAATTAAAATTTTTAAAATACCTTCCACAGTCCAGGATTTATATCCTGTCGAAGTTTCAACTTTTTTTGCTAATATTTCCACTTGAAGGTCCTTTAAGGGTACAAAATGACAAAATTTTCTTAATAAAGAATTACTCTATATATCTACTAAGTTTGGGTAAAAAATATCCAGCGGATCTATGACGTTGGTTTAATGAGTTAAGATGAAATGTTAGATAAAATGTTTTGTATTGTGTAGATTTTGTTGTCCACTTGGCTAAAGTGATTAATTTGTTTTAAGTTAATTTACACTTTTTTTCTTCTATTTGTTTCATGGATTTGATATTTTTTTTTTTTGAAATTGTGACTTGTCACTCTATGACAAAATGTTTTATAATATTGTGTGTAGTATAAACAATAGCAATGATATAATTTTCTAAATCACAAACAGCTGTGAAAACAATGATAACACTGTGCTACAAAATTAAATGATATAGAAAAAAGACTATCTGCAGAAAAAATGTCAGAAAAGGTTTTGAGAAATTATCTCGGATTTAATTTCTTGTAAGATTTCATGTCGCGTCATAAAGAAATTAATATGACTACATTAAGCTCCTTATCAGTTTTTTTAATCGGACAGACATCAGACTTTTAATGCGGCACCATATAGTTTAATGTATTAAAGAAGATCTACATTTTTTTTGGTATGGAACGATATATCTTTATATATAACTATGAATAGGTCAAGATATCGTTTTATCCAAAATAAAGTAAATTTTTTTAATACTACACTATATGTTATTTTATATAATTTTGATTTGTATCATATCTAATTATACACGTATTCGTACAAACCTAATAAGATAAACCATATATAATTGTACTTGTCATATACGATTATATATTGCTCGATATGTAATAAGATGTAATTATATGTGGTATCGTATTAAATTTGGGGTAAAAAATGGTATATATAAACATACATAATCATATCTATTTACATATACTAGCATGCAATAACATATATTTTTATAAAATAATGCATGATTATATGTAAACGTTTTCACTCGGGTTTATATTAGTCTGTCCCGAATTTAAAAAATTTGCGAATTTCGTCACGTACTCAAACTTACTGAACTGATAATGAATAAAAACCAAAAATGTTTTTGAGTTAAATTATATTTGGTACCCGCGGCCTCTGTAGTGTGCTTTTAATAGTTTTAGGCAAAGTAGAGTTTAAAAATTTTCCAATTCTGCACATATCATGGGAAAAAATTTATAAAATTTCCATAGACTAATTATGGTCCACCACAACATTTAGTACTTGTTTTAAATTGAAATATGTGGTGGACGAACATTTTATAAATATATTTTCAAAATACTCCAAATTTTGTATAAAAATTCAAAAAAGAGGTTAGAGAACTATAAGTATTCTTGATTTTTTTTTTGTATTTTTTCCATAATCAACTGGATAATACACAACGTTTGAACACAATTACGTAAAATTTTCTACTTTCGGGACACCCTAATGTGTATTAAAACTTAAAAAAGGTTTATGCGGGAACTTTTGTAAAACCCCCCAAAAAAATATGTTTCTTAATATGAACATAGGATGAACATTTGTATGAAATTGTGTATATTTTCATACAATCATATGCAAATATTTAAAATTTAGTACAATTTTACCAGACTCAAACTCGGATCTAATTATATTAAGATGTATCAGTTTTATGTAAACTGATGCAATTACATCAGGTCAAAATCCGAATTCAATAATATCTGGTTTTTATATAATTATATCTATTTGTATCAGTTTAGATATAAATTGATACAATTAGATACAGAACTGATACAATCTAATACAATTCTATCGGGCCATAATTCGGAAAAAATTGTACCGGAGATTTATCCAATTGCATCAGATTAGATCTAAACCCAGTCAAATAGATACAATTATATATATGTGTAATAAATTCATAAAATTTTATGAAAAAAACAAGTATTTGAGACAATTTCATTGCCCTAAAGAATAGTATCACCAAATTTATGAAGAGATGATTTAATGAAATCAAATGAGTTTGTTTAATGAAACTTTATTAAAAAAAGTTAGTGAGCAATTTAATAATATTAGTTGAATTTCTCATATATAATGAATCTACAAAATAAAATATGTAAGTTTGTTTTATTAATGTCATAAACAGGGCCACCAAAAATAAGCTAGAGCTTGTTTTTAATTTGAAAGGATAGAACTATTTAGACTTAATACAAGTTCTGATCATAGAGTATTGAAGATTTTAAGCCTTTTTAAGCTTTTTTTTTGATAATTGCTTATTTTAGCTTATTTTGCAAATATAAGCTACTTCTTGACATTTTTCTTTAAAACATAAGCTTATTTTATCTTTTTTTTTTTGCAAAAGATAGCTTTTTTCGGTATTTTTTACTAATCTATATTTTGAAGTATTTTTTAGTTGAAATTTTATTGTTACATGTTGTGGGTTTAAAAGAAAAAATATAATTTTGATAAAAAAATTTTGAATTTGAGACTTTGAGACTTTGAGAAAAAAAGTTTCTCTATTGCATATTTGCTGTACTGAAAAAGATCCAAGGAAAAAAGTTTACACAAATTTTATTTGTAGTAATAATTGTAATAAAAAGTTATTAAATTAACGGGTTATTAAATTATTGGGTTATTTTTTAAAATTAACGGTTTATTTTTATATTTAAATGGCTTATTTTACTGCTTTTCGAGCTTTTTTTAAGGGCTTAACACATTTTGTTAGAGCTGTTTTTTGGTTGCCCTAGTCATAAACAATAATTCCTTCAGTGTATAAGCAACAAAATGAAAAACTGTTTTCCTTAACAGATTTTTGTTAAACATTAGAAACAGACTTACCAGGTATCTCGACCAGGACCGGCAGCTCTTAATAAACTTCGCATATGTTGTAGAAAATAAAAATTTAACGGACCCGCAGTTTTTTTAGCTGCCCAATCTTATATGTTTAGACGTTACTAAGTGGGGTCAAAAAATACCCCATTTTACGTTTTTTTTGTTTATTTTGTTTTTTTAAAATTAACTAGAGACAAATTTGGTATCAAATGAAAGGTTTTTTTGAAAACGCATTTACTGGTATACAAATTATGCCCAAAGACATTCAAGTATTTTTGTTATTCAAAAAAAAAAAAATATGGTTTTAGTTGTATGAAGTTGTATGAAATAATGCATAGCAATACCTATTTTATTGAATTTAGGGGTTGTCACAGCTTTTTCCAATATTTGTAACCGTTTGGTTTTTATAAGACTTTTCCCGAAGAACCTTTTTTCCCTATATTTTTAATAATTCAAAAAAAGTCTGGCAACTCTGGGTCCTCTATATAGGCAATATGAGTATCAAAATTTTTGTTTTCTGGAGTTCTTTAACTCTGCGTACAAATAAATGCAGTTTTCGTAAATTAAAGATAAGTTTTCAGACAAAAGGAAATGAATTTTTAGACCTACTTTTTAACCCTTGAACGTTAGATTGGGCAACTTAAATAAATACGTGTCTCCTTTTGTTTGCTCTTTTGCAACATATTCAAAGCTCATTGAAATCTGTGAGTTCAGGTCGGGATTATTAGTTTTTAAATTAAAATTTTAAAAGCTTTTAGAGCTTTTCATTAGGAAACGCTTATAGCTAGATACAAGGAATATATAGACTAGGAAATTAAAACAGCTGGAACAGATGGATTTTCTGCTAGTAAAACGGTCGCATGGGAAATATAGCAGCAAAAGGTCAATCTGTCCCAGCAGTTTGAACTTTCTAGTCCATATATTCCTTGTTATTTAGTTTACTTACCGGTCCTTAGAGATATTTAATGATTCCATTAACATGTTGAGATAACGCCGAAAGAAGATTTTCACCACTTTTAACATGTATATCTTATTATTATCCACTTTATTCAAAATTAATACTTATTTTTAAAACGAAAATATATAATATCACATTTAATTACACATTTCCCCTCCTGTTTAATTCTACTTAAGCCTCCACTTTTTCCACCTTGAGATATATTCCGCCTTTGGCAGTTAAAACAAAAGTTTTCTCATCGAACTCTAAAGGCACCGGGGTTTTTGGAGACAATACAAAATTAAAGTTTTTCAATAACATGGCTAAACCAATCATGGCTTGCATTTTACCAAATCTCAAACCAATACAATTGCGTGGTCCTTCACCAAACGGTAACCAAGACAGGGAGTGGCGTTTGACTATTTCTTCTTGTGTAAAACGTTCGGGTATAAATTCTGAAGGATTAGGATATATTTTCGAATCATGATGTATAGCATCTATGGGTATTATAATTACGGTGCCCTTTTCAATCGTTAAATTGGTATCAGGAATTTTATAATCATTTACGGCTCTACGCATTGTTATTGAAGCAATAGAATATTTACGCATGGTTTCTGAAAGTAAAAAGTAGAAAATTTATTAAATTTATAAAATTTTTACGGTTTTGTATATTGTTGTTTTTTTTTTTTTCAACTTACCAAATAATATTTGTTGTAGATATTTTAGTTCCTTAGCTCCCTCATATGTCAACTGGTTATCATATTTTTTTATGACTTCATTTATTTCTTGCCTTACTTTTTGCTGCATATCCTGATTTATGGCCATTTCATATAAAGCAAAACCCATAGTACTGGAACTTGTCTCAAAGCCAGCCAAAAAGAAAACAAAAGCTTGAGCTGCTATTTCTTCTAAAGTTAAACCATCAGCATCATTTCGTTTTTTCAATTCTATGAGTAAATTCATAAAATCATTTCTTTGTACCTTTTCTTTTTCACGATATTCTACCGTATCTTTGACAACTTTCATAAAAAATTCGGTAACATCTACGGGGGCCAAAGCTATACTCAATTTTCGGGCTAAATTAGGAAAAGCTTGACAAAAGCCAAATATTAAACGGCCATGGCGACGAGTAGTAAATGCTTTTTTACCCATTAAACGAAATTGAGTATTAGGATCTTTTAGACTATTGCATTCCAAACCAAAAGCACAACTGCCTATAACATCGGTAGTAAATCGAGCTAATAGTTCTCTTATTTCTAATCCTTCCTCCTTTATGGAGGAATTTTCTACTTCACTTGATTCTATAAGATCTTGTAAGACTTGCACAAATCTATCGGCCACTTCTACTATACAAGGAAACATAAATTTCATTTTACCCGAGGTAAAAGTAGGTGTTAACTTTGCTCTCATTTGTTTCCACTTTGGACCATCTAAATTAAAGAGGTGAGCTGATAAGGGATCCTCTTTCTCATTGTAATAATTTCCCCGATAGGAGAAATCATTAAAATCTGTTATGAGTACTTTTTTTATTAAATCCAAATCTAAGAGTATAATAGCTTTACGAAAGCTTAAGTAAAAGCCACCAAATAATGCCTTCCCCTTGTACTTCTGATAAAAATCATAGAATGGTTGTTTTAAAGATTGTGTCTTTCCCACTTGTTTCATGTTGCCATAGAAAAAATCCGGTTTATCATATACCACATTGCGTTCCTGCCAATATGTATAATGTTTGTGGATGGCAAAATATGCAATTGATAATAAGGCCAACAAGAGGTAACCAAAAACTTGTAAAATTTCCATGATGTTTTGGCGCGGCGACTGCCGTTGTTGCTTGTAACGAGAACTTTTGAAAACTAAACAGAATAGAGAAAGCAAAAATAGTTTTATAAACTAAAATGATGGCTTGAAAAAAGAGACTGGAAATTTTCTGTTTAATAAAGCTCATAACTGCATTATTAGGGTTGCCATATAAGTAAACATTTGAAAAGAATAAGTTGATAAAAATATTTAAAAAACAAGTATTTTACTTTTCGATAATTTAATAAATCGCTTTTTATGGTGAATTTTAACAAGCTATTTAAAGTTTCAACTTAAAAAAAAATTAATTTAAAAGCTATCTTTAATATAAAGTTGTTTAAGCTTTTATACTTTTAAGTGCTACAAGTCAAAATTATAGAAACGAAATAACGAAAAGAAAGCTTTTAAGCGTTTTAAATGCATTACATCTCCAGGAGCTTTTAAAGATCTTACTATTTTATGGAAGTATTATTTTGAATAAAAAAAATATTCCCATATACATTAATTATATATTAATTTTAGAATTGAAGGGTTTATTGTAAAAACTTGATACGCCACAATTATTGATTTATAGATTTTCGATGTTTTCTTGCCATCCATTGATTAATATTTGACAGAAGTCTCGCTTAAACACTTGTTACAAGTACCTAGAGTATAAACGTGCTGCAAAAGTTATATTTTTCGCATCTGTTCAACAGTTAGAAGGCGAAAGTGAACCAAAACTAAAATGTGGCTTATCAAGTTTTTACAACAAGCCCTTCAATTGTTAATTCAAAATATTATAATTTGATAGTCACTAATAGTCTTGAATTTTAAATATGCCTTAAGATTTGTACAAATCTTTTGCTAGATTAAGGTTAAACTTGTATAAAGTCTCCAAAAATAATTCTTAAACCTTTCAAATTCGATATTTTTTAGAAATAAAATCTAAACCAAAAGCTTTCTTCAAGAGCTTTTCATAAGTTTATCATTTAATAGATAACTATTGTATTCAAGATTTTAAGTTAAGTTTCCAATACACAATTATTATATATACAGCGTTTAACAAAATATTTTGAAAAACTTAAAAACTTATATGCTTTTAAAGCTTTAATTTTTTTCCAAAGCTTTGCAGTTAGGAATCCTTGATTTTAAAATATAAATCTTAACAAAATTCATCTCAAAGGACAACTTAGTAAATCTTTTAAAAAAATGCGGGATTTTTGTCAAATTTCTGAATTTTTCGCTTATGTTGGCAGTTTTTCGAATCAATTGTATTTGATACAGGTCCCCTGCGATAGTCTGGCCCGATTTCAGCAGCTCACAATATATTTTTTTTTTTTGTATTCCGCATTAAAATCACTACTTCTGAACCTCACAAACCAACTCTCGCACATTGAAATAGATGAAACATATTCAGTATAAGCTTCGGTAATTCAAAAAAAAGCTCTTTAAAAATTTTCTGCTTTATAATATTTTTAGCATGTAGGTTTTGTTGCAAATATCTGAAATCTTATTTAAAGCTTTTGCAGTTTAGCTTTTTTCGATTCCTCACATATCCGAAAGCTTTTAAACAGAATTAATTCTAAAATCTTAATGTAGAACTTTGTTTATAATCGAAAAATTAGTCTGTTTTAAAAATCTAGTAAATTTGCTTTAAAGCTTTTTAAATTTATAACTTTAAAAAGCTAGAAGTTTTCTTTCAACGAACTGTGAAATTGGTTACAGTTTTTCGCCATCTCATTTACCCTTAAAAGCTTTTAAACAGAACTACTACCAAGGACTTTATTAAAAAATTTTGTATCTTTCAGTATATCATTATTCTTACATTTTTTAAAAATTCATTAGTGTATTTTTCTAGTTGGCAACCTTAATTTTGTATTATCTTGTTTATCATATTCTCTTGTGTAATCATTTAACTGAGATATTAAGTATCTATAATTAATTCACAACGACCTTTATCATTCACCAGCTGATGATTCTTTCGTCATTAATTCGTTTGTAAAAACTCAAATGCACGCAAAGAAAAAATATGGTTGAGTGAACCATATTCGAAGAACATCATACTTTTTTGGATTTATGATTGCGACTGTATCATAATATGATAATTAGACTACCATATTATGGTTCCAAATAGATCCCAATATTATCATATTATGGTTCTGGAAATTTTTATGAATTATTATAATATGAGCCCTACAGAATTCTCCCAGCATTCTGTTGAAGCTGGATTAAAAAGATATGTATGTTTTTTTAAAGTATATTTATTTAATAATTCACACATTTCAATAAACTTAGGTTTAAAATTATTTTGAGTAACCAAATTGTGTTTGCGCTGAAGAAAAAGCTATTCATCTGATTACAGCATAAATCACGCATAAAAATATTTTTATGAATAAAATTTTATAATACATTTATAATGACATCGAACCATTTTTACAGCAATCATAGCATTATAATCATATTATAGTCCTAGTTATCATATTATGATCATGGACAAGAATATCGTCATCATTTATTACCATACTATGGCTATCGCAATTATATTATGATTATTTCGTACTACAGACTTGAAAGCACGTGCATTTTGTTTAAATTTTGCTTTCATATTTATTTCTGTAGAAAGTAAAGCACTTTCTTTTATCAACTTATACTTAATTTTTAACACTTTTATGTCCATATACTAAAAATAGCTTTATTTATGCGATGAGCGACAATTAAACTTTTGAACAATTAAACTTTTAAACTTCCAGGGTAGGCAGGATAGAGACTACAACTTATTTCTTCTTCCACAAAACAAATCACCATTACAATTAACACCACTTCTCAAAACTTCTTTTCACAAAATCTCAAACAAGAATGAAACTAAAAGAGCGAATACGCTCATAGAAAAACCGGCTGTAGTTACATAGAGCAATATGATAATAAATGCCATATTATTGTTGTAGACAATACAATAATATGATAATTGAAATAAAAGAGAAATGTTTACTAGAACATGATGACAGTAACCATATTATTGGTGGAATATGATTGATACAACAATCATTTAATTGAAACAACCATTTATGGCTATATATATTTGGCCGCAATCATATTGCAACCATATTTTTTCTCTGCGTGTGTTTAAATGTAATTAAGTCCAAATGATATAGTTTGTTTATTTAAGCTATAAAAAAAATTGAGATAAAAATGTTTTGAAATGAGATAGATCCATTTATATAGAACGCTACATTAACAGCAGGTAGACTTTGCTCTTATCGTATTAAAAATGGGGTTACTAACACAAAAATTTTTTGAGAAAGTTTTAAATGATAAAAATAATATTTTAAAAGTTCAAAAGTTGAATTTTATAGATTTTACCTAAGAAATTACAAACTTGAAATGCAGTTTTATGTAAAATGTATGTATCTATAGACTTAGCAAAACTTTTTTTTTTATTAAGATTAAGGACTTTACATTAAAATTCCCTTCTCATCTTCTGATTTTTTTTTTTTTCACTTAATTCCTTCAAATGGTTTTTATTACCAACAACTTATTTTCGTTTTAAAAACATTTTAAATCTCCATAAAACGATTAACGGCAAAGAGTTGAACACAAAAATATATAAATCTTCCAACCTACTTTTTATGTCCAGAAAATTCATTTAAATGGCAAATGGCTGTCTGAAACATGTAACAAAAACCCACAAAATATTTTTGCGGTTAAAAGGAAACATGAGCTCTTTTACAATGGCTCTGCTTAAAAATACTGGGTTAGTAGGCGTTTATTATTGTGCCTCATATGTTACTAAAGAAACCACAGAGATAAATAATTTAGCACAAACTAATATAACATACAACATAAGTGAAAAGAAATGGTAGTTAAAGGAACAAGAAAACCAAATTTAATTAAATGTTTAATAGATAAAACCCCTTCATTGTTTGGAATTTAAAGGACTACTAGATATTTAAAACCAAATGTATTTAATTTTATTATAATATGTTTAAATATGAGAAAATTGCTAAAGAAAAGGGTTTTAATTTAATTCTAAAAATTAGTTTGAAATATATTGTTAAATATGTTAAGTTTTCTTTGATCTTCTTTTGTTTAATTATTATTATTTTAAATAAGCTTAAGATCATGTATTTATTATTTATAATTATTTATTTCCAATATTTTGTCTCCACTTTGGGTCCCTCTTCAGGGAACAATTACTACAATTGTATTAATTGTTCTCTGAAGAAGTCACCCAATGTGGAGACGAAATATTGGAAATAAATAATTATAATTAATAAATAAATGATCCTTTAAATAAAAATAATTATATTGTTAAATGTTACCTACTTGGTTTTCAATATTTTGTTATAACTTTATTTTATATAAAATTTAAAATTTTATCGGTCCAAAATGGAACGATATGGAATGAAATGGGGAACGAGTGGAATTGGAACACTTAACACATTTGCATTTACGCATTATGCGGGCTTCTTAAGGTTTGCGAACTTGTTGTCCGTTTTTCGGTTTCTCGCTTAATTTTTCAGATACGAGCCATTTTACAAAATGGCGATATTTTATATTTTCCAGTATCTCCGAAACTAAGCGAGATGGAGCAAAACGGCAATATACCCTTATAATATAAGTAGGCTAGGTCCGAGAGAGAGAGATCCTGAGTGCTACAGTTTTTAAAAAACTGCCACAGGGTGACTTATTTTTTTTTAATTATTTACGTGATAATACAAACATAAACATATGTTTTCGGATAATGGAAAGTTAGTTCCTCGTTCCATTTCGTTTCCTGTATTCAGTAAAAAAAGCTTTTATTTTTTTTTCTAAATAAAAGCTTTTTTTGCTCAATTGTAATTAGTTTTTTAAGCATTAGTGTTAGTTCATTAGCATTACTAGGACAAATTATAATGCTAAAAAATTTCATTAAAATTGAATGGTAAGGAAATTGTTTTGGCATTAGCTAACTAATGCTAATGTAATTCCCATGCTAATTAATAAAAATCCCAAGTATGCTTTTAAGTAATAATAGTAAAAAATAGTAACATTAAAATGGAAACATATATCAATTCTTAGGATTTTAAAAACTTGTCACAACATTTTTCTAGTTTTTTTATTAATTAAAACCTATTAAATTTTGAGAGTTTATGTGATGCCACATTGGCGTTTATGTGGTGCCACATTGTAACGTATTTATAAAGAAAATACATCTTTTTAGAACAATCGACCGGAAACTAAAATTTTTGTTAAAAATTAATGTGACATAATCGTGCAATTTGACATTTCTTAAAGTAGAACCGAAAAACGGTGGGCACAGTTAAATTCAGCTTAATTTTGTTTTGATATTATCTTAACAGGCCAATAAACTTAGTTTAATGGACATCCAAAAACTAGTCCTATTTGGTTGTAAGATTGGTAAAACCAATATTGGCAAAGAATTTTGCGGGTAGTACTGGCAAAACAAATGATTTGCAAAAAAAATTATGGTTTCCTATTACCATATTAGCGTTTTACAAAAACAGCAATGACTTGTCAGAACTATTTTTTTTGGCACAGTTGGCAGTTTTTATCTCGGTAGATGTACTTTTTTTACCCGGGCTATACAAAAACTACAAAAATATATTTGTTTTACTTGGCTTATAATTTTTTTTTCTGTAAATTCTATCAGTGTAGCACAAAAAAGAATTATAAGAATCCTTCATGATGTAAATGAAATAATTTCATATTCATTTCAATTTCGTATATCCAAGAAATGTTATTAATATTAAGATATTTTTCATACACTTTTTTTCATAAAATTTCATAGTTTCATAAAAAATCATTCGATTTCATAAATTATTTCTTCATAAATTTAACGAAAATTTTCTTTAGAGCTATGAAATTATTACAAAGACTTAATTTTTATATTTTTCCAAACATTTCATAATTTCATTAATTTTCATACATTTTAAACTTTAGTTTTAAAATTCAATTCTCAAATGTTCAACATATTTTATAAAGAAAAAGCTTAATTATTTTAATGGAATATTTTATTTAAAATTTTTTTATTAGAAGTTTTCGTAATCAGGCTTTCAAGGTCATGGCTTTTAAATAAAATATTATTTCATTTTTCAATCCGACGTTTCGTTGGTATTATTCCAACATCTTCAGGGATTTGATTTTATTGAATATATAATCTCTTCTGTCAAGTTTACATTAAAATTTCTTTAATAAAATTGGTCAAATACGAACAAACAGTACGACATTAAACACAATATTATAATTAAAAATAAATGTAAAAATAAGTAAAATATCACAGATTGTAACTTTTTTTTAAAGGATCACAGTTGAAAGTAATTTTGGACTTCTGGCAAACTGTTGAAAAATTGTATGAAGCGGTTTATTGGCTTAGTTCCAATGCATTTTTGAAGAAAATCACGAAGCGCTTTATTAACGCAAACAAATTTTTAATATTAAAAAATTTTGAAATGAAAATGAAAATTATTCAAGTTCGAGGCCATACTCTATATTTCTTTATTAGGATATTGTCTTAACAAATAATCTATAGAGTTTTTGTTTTCAAATTTATTAATTGACCACTTTCAGCAATGTTTTGATAGGTCTATTTAGGGAATTTTCTAGGTACTCATCATCGGAACACGTTTTGAAAGAAGTGACAATCCCATGCAAAACATCAAACATTCATATAAACTAGTTTTCTCACTAAATGAGAACTAATATATGAGCTCAAAGTTAAAGGTTATCACCATTGATCAAATATAAATCGAAAACTTGTTTGTTGTGTGCACCCTCTACCTCTAATAGATACACGCTTTTTTTCTCATTTTTATTTTCACACTTGTTTTGTTTTGTTTAAAAACAAGATGTAAAGGGGGAATAAGCAAGACCGTACTTTGTCTTTTATACAAGTTTGATATAATTTTTATTAAAAATAAAAATTATGTTTTTTCGACCTTTAATTGTGCAATGAAAATGAAAATTATTCAAGTTCGAGGCCATTCTCTATATTTCTTTATTAGGATATTGTCCTAACAAATAATCTGTAGAGTTTTTGTTTTCAAATTTAAAAAATTTTGTGAAACTGTTTCATAAATTCTATAAACGCTTCATTGTCGGAATGATTCATTAGCTTCATGAATAATTTCATTAATTCTACAAACATATCATAAACATTGACTTTAATTAAACCTGTTTCATAGATACTATGAAAAGTTTCAATTGACGAGTTCCAGTGACAATTTTCATTGAAGTTATGAAGAAATTCATTACTGAAGTGAAAATAATTCTCTCAAATAAATTCTTAATATAAAAACTGCTATAACATAAAATAACTTTAATGTTATTAAATACAATAATGAAAACCATATTCAACTTTTCTAATTTGTCATTTTATAAAATGTTTTTGTGTTATTTTTGTGTATTATGCAAATTTTATTATATTTGTAGCTTTGAAACACATTAGAAATTTATAATTAAAACTAGTTATTGTTTAATTTTAATTCAATTATTTTAATATTAGAGTATGTTATTAAAAACAATTCAACCATTTTGTGGAGTATGTGGATTGTTTGAAATATTTTGAAAACAATATTCATTGATGATTATATAGAGCAAATTTACAAAATAAATTAAACCACATTTAGTATAATAGCATATGGTGTAAATTGTTTTGCAATATTAAAAAATAATTGAAATTTATTTTTTTTATTATCTAGAACTTTGATAATAACTAATGGAAAATGTAAACATAATTAAATTTTATAAAAGCACTTATCAATAATAAAGGATTTTGTTTAAATTCTATAATTTTATAATGGATTAAATAGAATTTTATAAAAGTATGGTCAGAAATCAGACCAACGTTGTAGTTTTTTTTTTTTAATATAAAATTCTAGATTTGGACGTTT
The DNA here is from genome assembly GCA_021234595.1 of Delia radicum. Classification (NCBI taxonomy): domain Eukaryota; kingdom Metazoa; phylum Arthropoda; class Insecta; order Diptera; family Anthomyiidae; genus Delia; species Delia radicum. The sequence goes on from CM037855.1 coordinate 31,100,366, forward strand.
AACTCACATGTTTATGAAGATTCCGTAAGTAATAAATGTGAACATATAAAGCTTTCCGTACAAACTTCTTCGCTACAGAAGAAGTATATCGAATTGTCGGGAGTATATCGGGTTAATGCTTAAAATGTGACTATGGCCATAGGATTTTTATTTTTGCAAAATTAAATAAACCCAGCAAAACCACACATTACCAAATCATTACATTACACCTTACTTCACTGATGATTTTTTTTTCAAAGTAATGGGTTTAACTTATTACCTTGTAGGGGGTAAAGTAACTGGTTACTTATATGGTTACATGGTGGGAAATAGATTTTCATAAAACTAGATTTTCATAAAAAAAATGCATAAAATTTTTTTCTTTTATTAAACAAATTACGTGGTCATGTTGGGATTCGAACCTGGGGTCTCTGGTATTTAACAATTAGTTAGGCGAGAACTCTACCAACTGAGCTATCGATACGTATAAAATTTTATTGCTTCAAATGTAAATGTGTTGTTGTGCTTCGTGTTTTCGTTCGTGATATCAAAAATATACACCTTACCCTCATGCTTACAAAAAATCACAAAGTCTTGTGTCTAAAAATAGATTTTCAAAAATATATATCAATAATTACTTTACTTTTATAATTTATGCAGTATGTAATTGAAGATCGGTAAGTCATTATATTATATTTTGAAGTAATGTAAAATGTAATGAGGTATCATTACAAGGTAATCCATGACTGTTCAATTATCGGTAACTCATTACTTCTTGTTGGAAAATAATGATACACGTAAGGAGTACACATTACAAGGTAATGCATTACTTTATCGCACCCATTACCAAAGTTTTGCTGGGAAATTTAATTCAGAACTAGTTCTGGATTTCTTTGTATAGAAAGTAACTTGAGCTTTGTCTTTATTATTTATTTTAAATTTTGATATCCATTTTTTATAGATTGTTTGGAACAAACGTAAAAACAACTTGAAAAAGCAAACTAGTGATCTTTTTGACCCCACCCTTTTAGCTTATGGGCGAAAGATTGCTCACATGTTCATTTATTTATTCTCCTCTATCACATGTCAAAATTTTATTAAAATGTGAATGTTCGTCCAAATAAAAATCCTGTAAGTTTCGTGGTATGATCTTTTTGGCCACAATTCAAAACATTAACCCTATATGGATCAGAGTACATAAAATAACAATTAAAAAAAAAAAAAATATATTCTCAGGCAGAAAATTACAATCGGCACAGACTTAAAATTTGTTTGAATTTATGAAAAATTTTCTATAAATTTTCAAAATTTTCTTAAAGTAACGTTATAATTATAAACACTTAATGACTTAATAATCAAACCAAAAATTACAACGTACAATAGCATCGTTTTATGTTGCATCAATCTAAAGCTAAGACAGAAAGAAATTCATCTCTTGAAGACACTTAAGCGATCGGTTTAATAAATAACTTGAAAATTAAATGACGGTATAGCCATGAAACTCAGTGTATAAGTCAAAATGAAATCATGTCTTATTTTCCAATTCTTTGATTTATATTTAATTTTTTTTTTTTGATTATTTGGAATGTGAAACAAAATTGAAGCGCGGATTTATGAAGATCAAATTGTATAAAATTATATATAACTTGCTCAAATTGGATAGACCCATTTTTTGGATCAAATTATATCAAATGATATGCCAAGGAAAATCGTATTCCGGAGATTAAAATAAGAAACTTTGCTGATGGAACCATACCTCTAAAACGAATTCTTATGTCCCGACTTTTTACCCGTAGGGTCAAATTTTAAAAAATCCCACTTTGACCCATTTAGAGTGCCCCAATCGAATCGAACCCAATCGAATATAATTTGTACATTCATCTGCTAGAGCGTCTTCTGGAGAAGAAACAGAGACCCTAATCTTGGAAAGACTCCTCCTACTTTCTGAAATATCTCTATCCCGAGATTTGTACATTTTGCTATAAAAACACGTCTAAAAAGGCCCTCTTTCAACTTAAATTTTAACCCCTTAACGGTCACCTAGAATGATGATTTATGCATTAATCTGCTAGCGCATCTCCCGGAGAAGAAGTAGCTTCCACAATCTTGTAGAGATTCCTCCTACTTCCTGAAATATCAAAGTGGACTTTTTCAAAATTTCACCGTACGGGTCAAAAGTCGGGACATCAGAATTCGTTTTAGAGGTATGGTTACTTCGGCAAAGTTTCATATTTTGATCTCTAGAATACGATTTTCCTTGTACGTGGAGTGATTTTTTTGCCTCCCTACAAATCGACCCGCCCTAATATATATATATACCTATATCTGAACATTTTTCATCGGGTATTGTAAGTTCGGCTTAAAAAGTCGTATATGTGTATTCATTGCAAAAAAGATATACCCATTTCCTGGTAAATCCTATGAGATCTTTTAATCAATCAAACAGTTTTCATATTTTAATTTCTTTTGAAATTTCGTTTCCTTTTTATGTCTGTACTATTAAATATTCCGTTTAATTTAAATCCCCATTTTTGAAACCCAATTTTTACCATTTAAGCCAAAAAAAAATAAATTTTCTAAAAAATCCTTAACATATGCTTAAACAAATAATACATTTTTCCAGGTGAGTTCAAATCATTCATTACCCACTTAACACTAAAACCGACATATACAACATGCATAGACCCATTAGTTATATTTTTTTTTTACCTTTTTGACTTTTTTTCTCTGCCTTAATTCTAACAAATCACCTACCACCCAACCCACAATTCTAGATAATACAAGGCTTAAGTTTTTTAATAGAGGGTTACCATATCAAACTGAGGGTTGGCTACTTTTTTTATTTCAGTTTTTCTTTTTTTTTTCTATTTTTTTGATTAACATAAGTAAGGATATTTATACATATCCATACGGTTATTGTATGCTACTATATGTTCTTTAGTAGATAAAATAAATTTTTATTTTCTTTTACTGACATATGCCCTTTCTATTTTTTATTTTAATGCTTGGTTAAATTTAAACTACAACCAGAAAAAATTTGGAAAAAAAAGTTAGTTGCTTAATTTAATAGAAACATTTTTTTTTGGACATAATAGAGAATACAAAGGATATGATGGTTGTGTTAGGGTACTGAAAGAAACGGTAGCTCTTAAATGTTATGTGGGTATTTATAATGTTTAATCAATTATAAGATGGAAAAAGGAGGCATGAATATTTTAAATTAAAATTAGGAGTAATAAATAGTAAAATGTTTAAAGTGAAGCATAAATTTCCAGATAGTTTTTTTTTTCAATTCTTCGAAAGAAAAACAATAGAAAATAATAATTAGAAAACGAAAATAATATATGTTATATGAATGTTTGCCAAATGGCGCCCAAGCAGGGACTTAAAATAAAGTCTAATGCTTTTGTTCGTGTTTTACTTTATTAACCTTTTAAAGCATGAAAGTTCTATATTTTAATAGTAACAAATTTCCCAATTTTAACTCCTAATATTGTTCACACAAAAACCAATAGCGGGCGTTGTGGTGTAATGGTTAGCGCTTTGGACTTTTACACAGAAGATCCCGGGTTCGATCCCCGGTGCCGGCAACATCAAAATAATACGTATGAGTTTTTTCTATCCCTCATACGTATCGCAATGTCCACCTTCGGTGTTCCCATAGCAATTAACCCCACCGAAGTAAAATAATGAATAAGGGCTATGAACCAAAAAGCTTCAATAAGTTCGCCAACACTCCATCAGGTGGCGAGCAACAACTGTTCTTAGACTTATCATCTCGCGCAATTACAGTGTTGCCATGTCTGAAGCCCTTCATCTTTCCAGACCTTTCATCTCTATACTATCCCTTTCCAAAGAAAGCAACACATTAAATATAGGAAGTATTTCCTGAGTGTTGCCTCTCTTTAAAAAAAAAAAAAAAAAAAAAAAATAGAAAAATAGCAAAAACCACAAAAACCACAAAAAAGGTGAAAATTACTCTTTAAAGGAAAAAAACCAAGAAAATTTTGAGAAAAAAAATTGTACAAGTCATTAAAATTAAAAAAGGCAATTTTAAAGCTTAAAAATATTAATAAAAAACTTGTTTTAAACAATGGCAAAATAAGCAAATACACTTAGAATACTATAAATACTGTAAATGTAGTTGAAAACAAATGAAATTTCACTTAAAGAAAAGACGACTTACATTACAGTAAATTCAACTAACATTGTCATTTGTTTTTTAATGTTCAAAAAATGACTAACAATTGTAGTAAAAATGAACCACATATGCAGTAAAAAATAAACAAACATTTATTTTTTTTATTTTTTTAAATAACAAAAAAACAACTGTAAAAAATGAATGTAAAATCATAAAACAGTCATTTGATTTGGGTGGTTTTTTTTAAATGAACTACAAGGTTAGTAAAAATTTTTATTTGTTCTACAAATGACTGACATTATTTACATTAAAAATAAAGAAACTGTGTTACCACCCAAACAACTACATATTTTTAAAGCGGAAGTTCCCAGAGATGTCCGGAATTCAGCGATTTTTGGAATTCAGCTTCGTATTAGGTCTCTAACGACGCGTAATTAAAAACTAATTACAGAAAAAAAAAATATTTTTGGATGTCATCTTTCATCCCCTATTAGCGTTTGAAGTTGGCGATCGTAGTGTATTTTGTCTAAAAAAAAGTTTCTAATTTTTTTTCGCAAAATTGGTGTCAAAATTTGCGCAATGTGGAGTATATTAAGGAAAGAAAAACTACTAACATTGTTCTAGAGTAATTTTTGTCCGCCACAGTATTTCAAAGTTTGAAAGAAGTAATTCAATTAAAATATTAATTGATTCAATCAAATATTTGGTTATAAACAAATTTAATTCAAATAAAATCTTTTATTAGATATTTTAGGTTGATAATTTTTTCTGTGTAGAAGACGACAAACTGCAAAAAAATTTCAAAAAAAATTCAAATTTTAATCCAAATTATCGCGAAAACCGCTATTTTATTTAAAAATTTGACTTCATAATTGTAGTTATACCCAAAATATTTTATATATTTGATGTATCGTGTTCTATGGTATTAAATTTAATATAATTAATTATTAAACATTTTAAATTTTATTAACCTATAGTGGAAACTTTATCGCTATATAGAGACCTTTGGTAATTTTATTGTATTTATCATAACACCAACAAAAAATATAAAACTACACTCAAAAAAAAAAAATGTGTGTCCTATATAAGAATCAGAAAACAGCTATTATTTTGGAAAACACTCAGTCATTGACGGTTTTATGATAATTAACTGGGTTTAGGGTTTGGATTTACAGGAAATCATATTAACCCCTTTGACTACCATTGTACGCTACAGTGTAGACATTTTTAAGCAAATATAAAAAATTTGATAATCCAATGAAACTTTATATTATATATTCATTAGGATTTTGTTCATTGAAAATAAAAACCATTATATGCATAAACAGTTCATCAAGGCAATGTAGTAGCGATTTTTGTTATCAAAGTCCGATTTTTTTAATCAGCCTATATCTCCGAATATGCGTTCAGTCGCTGTATCTCCTAAACTAGCAAAGCTGTAATCTCGAAATTTGGAACGTGGTTTTAGTCATTCGATTTTTTTTTTTTTGTGCTAAAAATGAGCTGAGAAGTTTAAAAAAATCGATTTTCGAACCCACTTTTTTGTTGGGTAGGAGGATGAGGGGGCATATATGTAAACGTTTCCCTTTCTAATTAAAGACGCCTAACAAGAATCAGAAGTCAAAATAGAAATAGAAATATACCCACACACAAAAAGCCCGAAGTGAAAGGATTAATTACTTTTAAAATCGCAAAATTAAAAATTTTATGTTATGATGTTTTTTGAGGTTTTGAAAATTTTGTATGCTAAATATTATTTTAAGTCCTTAAAATTGTTTGATGACTTATTATTTCACGTACGTTTTGGCGGATTTGATACAACGCTTTAGTTGTCACAAAGCGAAATGTGCTTGGGAAAAACTGCAGCTGTACTTGCTAAGAATTGCACTTTATCAAATTAATCTGTCGTGAAGATTTACTTTGGAGACATACCCAGGCAGAAAAATACATTCGGCACAATGTTGTCAAAGCGTCGTCTACGGTCTGTTATACATAATATTTAAATGTGTGAAATATAATAATATATAAAGGGTCCGCCATCTAACGTTTTTTTTTCAACTAGTGCTTATTTCGTGAATGGTAACACTTCACTCATGTCTGAAATGACAGATAATTAGTTTTCACCGTGGTTCTCAACAATTGATTGGTTCAGGAGTTCAAAAAAAAAAAAGTTATTTGGCGGACCCTTTATAAAAAAGTGCTGCTAAATGGTTGTTATATTGAGAAAGCAAGGAATTTTGTGGTTGGCACTGACAAAGCACATGCTTTGCAATTAAAATTGTGTTTACCTACACTCATAATAATCCATGCATAAAAATACGAAATTATTGTCAAAACTACAAAAAATTTCGTAAAATGTGCAAATTTTCGATTATTTTACAAAAAAAAAATTGGTTATTTTGACATATTTTCGTAATTTTACGCATGGATTTTTAACAGTGTAGTACAATTTAAGTTGTAGTTTTGGTGATTTTTAACACGGAGGGTTTTACATAAATAGCAGTGGCTTGCCAGTACTTTTTTTGCACGGTTGACAATTTCTACCTGGGTACCTGCACAAGGAGAAAAATACAGTCGGCACAGTGTTGGCAAAGCGTCGTCGACGGTCGATTATGCGTTGGCAGAACGTGCGTTTAACAATCTTGACAGTATTGTCCTATTACCCTATTGATAACAGTGGCCAACCGTTGGTTCGAGTGAATTTGTCACCGTTGGCATAACGTTTGTAATTCAAAAAATTTGGACTTTAAAAATGCCTTAAATTAAATTAGTTTTGAGAAATATGTATAATAAAGCACATTTAAAACTCAGCAATATAGTTCGTTATTAATCTTTTACAACATATTTAAAGGTGTGAATTTTAATAAAATGTAAAAGGAATTGCTTTGGTGCGTTGTGGTGTAATGGTTAGCGCGTTGGACTGTTACACAGATGGTCCCGGGTTCGATTCCCGGTGACGACAACATCAATTTAGAAAAAATAATATGTATGAGTTTTCTATCACTTATATGTATCGCTGCACCCACCTTCAGTGTTCCCATAGCACTTAACCCCACCGAAGTAAAATAATGAATCAGGGCTATGAAACAAACAGCTTCAATAAATTCGCCAACTCTACATCAGGTGGCGAGCAATAACTGTTCTAAGACTTATCATCTCGCGCAATTACAGTGTTGCCATGTTAGAAGCCCTTCATCTTTCACCACCTTTCATCTCTCCACTATCCCCTTTCCAAAGAAAGCAACACAGTAATTAATAGGAAGAATTTCCTGAGTGTTGCTTCTCGTTTTAAAAAAAAAAAAAAAAAGTTGTACCTTTAGTAATTTTGAAGCGGTGGGTTTTACAAAAACAGCTGTGGTTTGCCAGTACTATAATTTTTATGTACGATTGGCAATTTCTACTATCCAGGTTTAAAAAAAAAAACAAGAAAATAATAATTAAATTTCGCAAAGTTTTGAACACATTGGATTTAACAAAAATAGCAGTGGTTTGCCAGTACTATGTTTTTTTTGTACGATTGGCAATTTCTACCTGGCTAACTATGTTAAAATAATAATTAAATTTCGCAAAGTTTCTAAAAAGTTCACAAAATTTTTGGGTTTAAGAAATTTTAAAATGCCTTTTTGACTCAGTTCACGCAATACGCTAGACAATTTCAAGCATAATTGGCAATGCCAGATGCAAAAAACATACATTTTTAATAAAATGCCATCAATTTCTTATAAGTTTGTGATGTTCGTCTGCCACTACTGGTGCGCTGACATCAACTTGATATACCTCAAACATATACAATTTTTTGAATATTGTTTCCATAACTCAATTTCGGCGGGCGCAATAACCAAATCGCAAAAAACTGCGAAAGTTTAAAGATATCAAAATTGTGGTTTCACTTATAAACTACCATACAACTTTTCACCGTGCAAGTGATATGAAAATTGCTTTTGTATTGGTTTGGATCTAAGAGTTAAAAACTATGAGCAAAAAAAAAAATGAATGTAAAAACTCTTGTTAGTTTCAATTAACTTATTTCATCTTTAGACTTTTAAATGGGCACCAATTCTTTAGGTAAAGACCTTTCAACATGAAACTTAGCTAGACATAGTTTTTAAATATAAATATACCTAGCCCTGTTCATCTTTTCTCTCAATTCAAAAAACATTGAGAAATAATAAGCATCTAAAGTCAGTTTCAACAGGTGTCGACCTTTTCTGAAATATCTCATATATTTCTCAAAATATTTATTTTCCATTCTCATTCCCTATTTATATTTTAAATAATATTTTGTATAAATTACTAATTTATTATTTTCTCTTTTTGTTACAGGTAATGATTGCTATACTTTATTTTACTGCCTTGGGTAAGCTTATAATTTCTAACTTTTTTGTATTAAAACATATGATTAAAATTGGAAAAAATATTTTCTTTTGATGTTTTTTCTTTCGTATAAAAATTAAATGTTTAAATATTTTTCTCTCAAGCAATTAATACCTAATTTAGTTAATTAATAATCTTCAATATGATAAACAAAATGCCATTGGCAAAAAAACACAAAAATTTCTCACACTAAATATTAATGTTTGAAGCCATATTTGTGAGTGTTAACTAGCATAATAATTAGTGCAAATGTTTCTTTGCTAGGATTACACTAGGTTACAAAAAAAAAGTAAATAATATTGAGACTTATATGGTTTTCGAAGAAATTTATGGATCTTCAATTTCAGAACTTTATATTATTTTTTATAGATAATTTTTTTCGGTAATACAAGTCGATTTGTATTCGTGTAGAAAATCTCATTCAATTTTGTTACCATTTAACCCTTTAACCGGCAAGCACGACTTTAGGCAGGGTATTTTAAAAAGCCCATAAGTCCGCCAAATGATTTTTTTATAATAAGAAGTTAAGCTAATTCAATAGAAAACTAAATTTACAAAATATTTTATGAAGTAATTTTTTGTGTGCAGGACACTGTTATAAAGCGAGAAAGCGTTAAAACTAAAATTTCGTAGAATTTCAAAAATAAATATTTTGAAAGGAACACAATTTTTGAAAATCTTGGAAACATATTAATATTGACTAGAAACCGTGGATACTAAACACAAAGTAAGATTAAAGCTTAGGCTTTTGAAAAAAAGCTCTAACTTTGATAAAATGACAGGATTCAAAAAGGATAAATGTACAGGACATCGCCTTAACTTAAAAACGTATGGACGGATTTTTATGAAACTTGGGAGAAGGATTATATTAAGTAGGATTAGTAAAGCCTTTAAGTTAAGTTGAAGTTAAGGTGCGTTTTCGCTCAATTTCGCGTTTTTCAATAAACGAAAATCGCCATATCTTTTTAAGTAAAGGCACAAAAAATGTAATTTTTGGAATGTAGTTATATCTTGGTAAGAGTAATAATTTATTCTTAAAGTTATTAATTTTTATGGACTAGTTTTTGAGATTCGGTCTAAATATAGTTTGGCTTATATCGCCCAAAAAAGGTAACGAAACAAATTTTGGTAGAAGAACATATTGTTTATTTTTCGTGCCGAACAAGTGGTATAAATTTCATCGCAGAAAAGCTTAGGCTGGTTTGGGGATTACGTGTAATTGCCAGTATTTTTAATTTTTTTTTTTTTGATTTTAAAATATTCGAATGCATTATTTGTAATTTTAAAGGGAATTAATAAAATAAATTTAATTACTCTTGTCCAATGTTTAAAAAACATTACAATGATTCAATTTAGTAAGTTTTGTAATTTAAATAAAAGCTATTTTCGAAAAATTCGTAGTCGAAAATGTATGAAAAATTTTGGGAATATATCTTTACAGATTAATTTAGTTTTGGCTAAATGCCGGATTATGCAAAAAATGCCTTTAAGAAATGTTGTTGCATATACTCAGATTTTAAGAATCAAAAATTTTCTGTAAACTGGTGCTATAAAGAAAAACAGTCTCCAAGTGGATAGAGAAGAAAACTTAACATTGAAGCATTTTGTTGCTTAAGCGTTAATATCATAGAAGATTACTTAAGAAACATTTATGTAAATCATTTTACTTATAAACATTTTTTTCTTTGCCCAAAGCTTTTAGAAAAAAAAGAAGGTTAGAAAAGAAATAACTTAACGATATATAAGTTTTTTTTAAATACACTTAAAAAAAAGTTGAGTAAAACCATTGTGTGAGTATATTTGTATGCGAGCTTTCTTTAAACCTAAAATATTTAAAATTATTTAAATATTAATATAATATTCAAGAGAAAAAAAAGAAAATGACCTATGATCAAAAAAGAAAACGGACACTTTTTTGTTATCAAATTACATTGTCTTTGTTAAGTAAAGAAAATAAAAATATTATTAAACCTAAATCGGCAGGAATATTGAAAAACCAAAAAATACGTATCCGCTTAAATTGAATAAGTAAAAAAATATGTGAATTTGACAGCCATAGCAGTACCCTATGGGAATGGGACCGGCTCTGCGTGTGCCACAGGATCGGTCCCTTCGTGCCAGAGACTGGTCTTCTGCTAAACCCTACCCTTTGTAAACAACTGGCAACTTTAACATTGGCTTGGCATAGGAAGAGGTCATTTGTCCTGCTTTAAACCACATAGTGGCATGCCACAGGACTAACCAAAGATGGGCATACCACAAGACTGTCGCAAAGGGCTCATGTCGTATAAATTAAACGAAAACTAAACAGCTTCTAATGGGTAAAATTCTGGCCAACTGGCTTTTTCTTGTTAATAAGCATTCTGGTTAAGTGGTATGTCCTCCCTTTACCAGTCACAGGATGTCTAATTTTAGGAAAATTGACACTGCTTAACCCACTTCAGTATTTAATTATACCAGTCCTGTGATAAGTCCTTTTTTAACCAGTCACTTTTAGGTCAATTGACTCCTCATTCCCCATGGGGTATGTTCTCAATAATAGTACCCCAAAATTTACCCATTTTTTACACATAAAATTAAAAAAACCAAAAAGACCAGAAAAAACCTCAAAACCCCCTTTCCAACGATACCACATTTGCATATGGTTTATTTAGTTTAAATAATAATCCATCAAAATCTGAGTATTTAGGTTGGAGTACTTTCCTTGTAAGACGGGATGATTATATTTTTTCCAGCGGGGAGGATCAAAAAACTAAAATATCCCATTTGTGCCTGCCCCCAAAGCTGAAATTATGAAAATGTGTTCCTTTGTGGTCGTTGTGGTGTAATGGTTAGCGCGTTAGATTGTTACACAGATGGTCCCGGGTTCGATTCCCGGTGACGGCAAAATCAATTTAGAAAAATAATATGTATGTGTTTTCTATCTCGCATATATATCGCAGCAGCAACCTTCGGTGTTCCCATCATCAGAACACGTTTTGAAAGAGGTAAAAATCCCATGCAAAACATCAAGCATTCATATAAACTAGTTTCCTGACTAAATGTGAACTAATATATGAGTTCGAAGTTAAAAATGATCACCACTGATCAAAAATAAATGTAAAACTTGTTCGTTATGTGCAAGATCTACCTTTGGTAGATACACAATACACGCTTTTTGTTTTTATTCTCCTTTTTATTTTTACACTTGCATTGTTTTTATTTAAAAACAAGATGCAAAGGGGAAGTAAACTAAGTTTTAAAAATGTTTTGTAATAATTATACAAAACATAATTAAAATATATGAAAACTTATTTTCTGTACTTTTTCGGTTCGAATGACCATTGTTTGGTTAAGCATTAAAAGAATTCTTAATCAACCTCCACTTTTCTTTAAGTGTTTTTCAGTTTTTACCATCATTATAGCTAGTATATCATTTATTTTTTGTCTTTAGGTTTTATTTTATTTTTCAAGAGCAGTTTTTCCTCTTATGTTCTTTTCCAGAGCTTGTATATTGTTTAATGTTATATTTATTACATATTTTTTCATGTTTTAAGCTTAAGGTTATAACATAATTAATGTGTAGTGTATGCGTAAGTATTGTATAATATTATAATGTTTTAATTTCCATTTAGTGTTAATATTGTCTGTATATAATTTTTTTTTTTTTTTTACAATGGAATCATTTAGATTTGTTATGCCTTTGGCATATGGTTACATTACATAGTGTTACTAATGTACAAAAATGTGTTTAATGTATTATTGATGAGGCTGTTTTTACATAATTTTTTATACGAGGCTCAAATGTATGTAAAAAAAATTTGAGATCATTAGAGCAGTTGTTGGTTTATATAAAAAGTATAAAGTATTATATTGTATTATATTTACGTTGCATCTCAGGGAAAGTGAAATTGTGGGAAAGTGAAACAACTATTTTGCATATGTCAAATATTAATACACTATTAATGATGTCAGAGCTTTAGCTGTCATTACATCAAGCCTGTGAAAAAATATTGGACAAAAAAAAAAAACTGGAAGACAAAATCTTAATTTATTAAAATAAATAATTTTGTGACTACCAATTTTATATATTTCGATCACGGTGATTTAATTTTTTGATATATGGTTCAGTTTTTCTACAAAATGACGTTAGGTTAGGTTAGGTCGGAGTGGTAGCCGGCTCCGTGATCACCAGCACACTTAGACTCTGAGGTCCGTTGTGATGCCACTAGACTGACGGATTACCGATCAGACTCCACCGTTGAACCAGTTAGAGCTCCTTACGAAGCTATGGAGGTGTGGAATACTAGCACCCGAAAGATCCCCAAGATCGTGAAAGAACGCCGATCCAAGTGAGGCCCTCCTACGTAGCGCCAGCGCAGGACATGAACAGAGAAAGTGCTCAATACTCTCTTCCTCCTCCTCGTCCCCGCAGCTCCTACAGAAGCCAGGCGATAACATCCCCAACCTACGAGCGTGCATGCCAATAAGACAGTGGCCGGTTATCACCGCCACCATGTCAGACGTTAAAGTTTGGCGCATACTGGTTTTTACATACAACAGTTTTTTATTAGGAAAATGTTTTCAAGTATAAATATATTTGACCGATAATTTCGACATGTTCTTTTGAGAAACTTTCACATATGATACTAAAAGTTGAACATTGCGGTCATACTGAAAAGCTTAATACCATATACAATTTTTAAATATACGCGAATTTTGCATTCAAACCGCCCTGCTAAAATAACTTTTTTCTTACTAACACAGATAAAAATATTTCCTTACTTATTTCAATTAAATCGGTTTGTTGAAACTTTTAAAAGCTGTCAATTAAAAATTAATTGAATCAATTAAATATTTGCCCCAATTCGGAACTTGCTTGAAATTTTTTTATATTATCACTCGAACATAATATTTATGTGCTTTTTTATTATAAATGTTTATGTTTAGTGATATAAGAAATAAATATTTTAAATTTATTTAATTTCAATTAGATTAGATATTAATTCGTATTAGGTTTATTACTTTATTAAGTTAAATAATTTAGTTTCAGTTGTTTAAATTGGAATACTTATTTATTATAAAACATTATCATAAAATTCTAGTAATAAAAATTTAAAATTTCGGATTTCATTTCTGCCCAAGGAAATCTTGTTATTAGAATTTCTAGAGATATTTGTTATGTTAAATCACAAACTCAATGAGAATTTCTTGTCCTCGTCTAGGAGCGTGATTCAAAATTTAAAATATCAAAGAAAAACCAAAACAACAACAAAAAATTGTCACAATTGGCTTTGTCATCTTCCAAATACTACTCTGTTTTTTTGACAGACCTAGCGATGTAGTGACGTTTATTCAAGTAAATCAACAATAGAAAATCATATGTTTTCTATTAGTGTCAGTTACATTTAAATTTGCACAAGCACCCGCATAATTATTATTTTAAACTCATTTTCATCGGGATAAACATTAATTGCATTTATAGTAATTAAATGTGCTAAAGTCCCACACTTATTTAACAAATTGTGAAAACAATCTGCTGTAGGCTTGTCCCTATCCGGATTTCATTCCTGCCCAAGGAATTAGTTTAAACAAAAAAAAAATATTCTGATTTCAACAAAAGCGCTAATTTCTGCACAAAAAAAATCAAAAAAAAAAAGATTCCAAAACCCCTACACTTCAATAGAAAAAAAAACTAATTTCTGTGTGAATTTGTTCAATTATGTATAAATAAATCTACTAACTAAATGAGAATTTCATAAATTTAATGTTATAAAATTCAAGCTGTTTAAAAACATTTGGTACGGCAACAAACAATTTTTTTTTGTTTGGTTTTTGGGATAACTCACTTTTTAAACAAATGAGTTATTATTTAATTGAAAAATAATTCAATTAAAGAGCTATAAATTTCTAATTGAATTAGCGATTTTCGTTGTTGGCGAAATTTCAGCAATTAAAGTTATTTAATCGGTGGTTTTCGTAATTGAAATGAGTTTTTATTTTTTTGTATGTAATATACGAGTTCCTCGTCCTAAATAAATCTTTTCACTGCATGAATATTTTGCAAATGAATTTGCAAAAACCGAGAAAATTCGAAAAAACTCTTAATGACGAGTTTATCTATAGGCGTTGTGGTGTAATGGTAAGCGCGTTGGACTGTTACACAGATGGTCCCGGGTTCGATTCCCAGCATCAATTCGATTCGACAACATCAATTTAGAAATATAATATGTATGTGTTTTCTATCTCTCATGTGATGAATTTCATATCAAAACCGATATTCGTTGAACCCGACCCCCTCAGAATTTGATGAAATTTTGTATACAGCTACATTTTACCTATACAAACACAACCTCATATTTAGAAATTGCATTTTTGAAAATATGTGGGCGTGGCAAGGTATCGAAATTTTTGAAAAATCACGGTAACATGTACTTTCAATCTGAGATTACTACGGAATGGCTGAACCGATTTCAAAGATTTTGATACCATTAGAAAGGTATTTCAATTAGCTTTCGAGAACATACACTGTATAAATTTTATATTATTATTATTCATCTATCCCAATCTTTCATCTCTCTATTATCCCCTTTCCAAAGAAAGCAACATATTTAAGAATAGGAAGAATTTCCTGAGTGTTGCTTCTATTTAAAAAAAAGGCTTTGGGAATCAGATATGTGTACTGGTCGTGACCTTAGATTTAAACAGAAAATGAAGTCGTGTTCATTGCAAATAAAAAAAATTATATATAAAAAATTGTATGAAGATATGCCCAACTTTTAAGCCATTTTGCAGAAGAGCTGTGCTATACACCGAAAAATAAAGTACGCCACTCAAATCAGCGTATCCAAAATATAAATATAGAATTGATGGTCAAAACCACATTAATTCTGTTAATGTCATGCAGTGTAATCGAATTTACTTATTTTATTTTTAAAATTATAAACCTATATATAAACCTATCCTATCGAATCTATCCTTCGAATCTATTGCTATAAGAATAATTTTAAGGAAAATATGGAGAAATAGGGAGGCATATTTTAACATCTGTATTTGAGCTATTTCAAAAATGTTCAGCACCTGTTGAAACTGACTTTAACTGTCATCAGGTTAAATTTTCGCCATCAGGTTAAATTCTTGCCTGTACCCGTTTTTCTTGGTTTTATTGTATCGTTAAAAAAACGCAATATATAGTGTAATTTTTTGTAAACGGTAAGAATTTTATTCACAATTTTAATAAAAAATAATTGATTCCATAAAAAACATAAAAAATAAAACAAAAATTGTAAAAATTTAACTTTCATAATGTTCCCTTAAGTGAAGCTTTGATAGATTTTCATGCTTTTTGGATGTTTTATGGCATCAACAATCTCACGCACTTTTACTCTTCGATCGACCAACACCATATCGAGGATTTTTTCGACCTTTTCGGGTGTATTGACCGCAATTGGCCTTCCAGTACGTTCAGCGTCATTTGTACTTGTGCGACCACAACGAAAGTTAGTAAACCACTTGTTTACCATTGAAATCGATGGTGCAGAGTCCCCATAGTATTTATTAAGCTTTTCCTTGGTTTGATTGACGGTTTTTTTTTTCGCAAAAATAATGTGTAATGAGCACTCGGAATTCACTTTTTATCAATTTTAAAAAAATCCAGTAGGTTGTATGTTTTGAACAGCTGTTAAACGCAAAGTAAATGACGGACCTTGCTCAAAATTTGACAGTAGTCTATTAACAGGTGGTACTTAATGAGAGCAGTGTTGCATTTCATATAACTACGAGTGAAGTTCGAAAAGTCACGGACTTATTGATCAGCCCTCGTATGTTAGCATTACATATGGTAGTCCCTTAAGCAGCTTTAAACAAAATATAAAATCTTAAAATAAACAAAATTAAAATAAATTTTAATTTAGGTACACATTTTTGTCGATTTAGTTTCTTTGTTTTCTTAGTTTTAATTTATCTTAACTTAGTTTTTAATAATTTCTTATGCTTTTGGAGAGTTTTTTAATTTAAGCACTTTTTTAATTTAAGCCCACTTTTAAATTGGTGCACAAAAATAGCCAAAAAAATGTCCAAGGATTTGCCCTACAATCTGATATATTTGGATTTGGAATACTTCACTTAGTTTTCTTCTATAGCCCAAATTCCAGGTGTAGGGTTACTTCAGGGAACATTCCCTTAGCAATAAAAGAATTATAATAATTATAAACAAGAATAAACTATATTGCTGATTATTAATGAACTTTCGAATCAAATGGTTAAAGAAAAACAGAAAAAGAACTAATTTTGCCTTTAAAATATGTTGTTAAAGCATAATTCAAATATTACGTTCGAAGGTTAACAGTATTTCTATCATATAATTGTTGGTCCTTTCAACCGTTTTATCAAAAATTTAAATCGTTCAAGCGAATAAAAAAGTTTGAAATTAAAGCTCATATCAGAGAAAGTTATTTAAATAAGAAAAAAATGTCAAATTGATTTTTCTTGTTTAATTTCATTCAACAAACATTAATTTACCCCCAACATAGAAATTTAACAAAAATATCGTGTCAAGTGTAAATTAAACATACATAACAAAATAAATTGTCATCACAAAGCCAAAAATAAAACACAGTTACAATGTAAGCGAACGAAAAAAATTCTTAACAAAAAAACATAAATTATTAAATAACTGTAATTATCACCTTTATGCATGACCTATGAAAGCGGCCTAAATATAACATAGAGTAACACCTTCCATCACCCCTCCCTCCCTCCTTTGACAACATGTCAATATTATACAGAACATATAACAAATGTAAAAAAGTAATTTAGAGGAAAATATTATTATTATTTTTAATTACAATTTTCTGTTTGTAAACAATTTGGCAACACTGTCTAGCTGGATGGCCTAAAACAACAACAAAAAGTCACGCATCCTTATATAAGGAAAAAAAAGGACTCTAGAGGTACATTTGTCGCAAAACGATGAACATGTAACTAAAACAAACAAACAAAAAAAAAAAATAGCAACAGTCTTTGAACTTTAAAAGCATTTTTACACATTTAATGACAAGGAAGTACATGGAAACGTCAAAATTGTTGTAGACTAATGAGATATGACATGCAAAGACCGCCAGACCCCGACGAACATCATTACACATATGGGTAATTTCATGTCAAATCAACCAAACGGTCTTCCCTACTTCCTCCGAATTTAATGATTTTTCGTAGGAATACAGTATATAGCAGAACTAAGACAAATACAAAGGGGCACTGAGGCATCTGGATTCGGAAATATGAGGTCTTGAAAATCAGCAAAAACGGTAAAAATTTACAAAGCTGTACATACTTAATTGTAATTTTCTTGAAAAGTGTTATAACGTATGAGGAATGAAATTGCAACGAATTTTGCATAGTAATTATGCTATCAAAATTTTGACTTTAGTTTCGGATAACCACATATTTTTTTCTCATGTTACTGCATTCATTTTATGAAAATCCAGCATATACTTTTTTTTTTAATGGCTAAAAAATAAAAAAAAAACTTCAAAAAAATTTGTAATTTTTATGATAATCATTCTTATAGGAAGAAATCGAAAACAGTTTCTCTGTTCGTTGCACAGCTAGAAGGTCCATGTGTAGCACGATATATTGAATAATTAATGGATATCTAAGTAACAATAAAAAGTACTACAATCACTCACAATATTTTTTCCGTAAAGACTACTGAATATACACATTAAATTAAAAAAACATCAGTTATAAAAAATGGAGTACTTATTTTCTGCTTAAAACAATTGTATTTCATAGTTATTTTCAACTGTTAAAAAATTAATTGAAAAAATCGGTAAAACCAATAGATTTTTTCGTTTATTTTAATACTCAATATAATATAACAATACTTAGAATACTATGTAGGTAAAGACCACTGCAAATGTAGTTGAAAACAACTGAAATTCCACTTAAAGAAAGGACGACTTACATTTCAGTAAGTTCAACTAACATTGTCATTTGTTTTTTAATGTTCAAAAAATTAACCTTAATTGTAGTAAAAATTAACCACATATGTTAGTAAAAATAAACAAACATTTATTTTTTTTAAATAACATAAAGCTACTGTAAAAAATTAAAGTAAAATCATAAAACAGTCATTTGATGTGGTTTGCTTTTTTAAATGAACTACACGGTTAGTAAAAAATTTAATTTGTTCTACAAATGACTGACATTTACATTAAAAATAAAGAAACTGTGTTACAACCGAAACAACTACATATTTTTAAAGCAGAAGTGAACTTTTTGTTTTAGGAAGAAAATTTGAACTGAATATTTTAACTAATACCGAAAGTCCATTTTTTGTTTGTGTATTTTGTTTATTTTGTTTCTTTGGTAATTTAACTACATATTCAATTGAAACAACTTTATGGATTAACTCTTTAAATAACTGTTGAACTTTTCTGGAAAAGTTCTTGTAAGTGTATTTCTAGCTCCGGTAGGAAGTGCAATTTGCCCGACTTATCCATGAAATACTTTCTTGAAAAAGTAATTGCTGGATAAATCGCTAAATCGTATAGGCTGCTTGAAAAAGATGGTTAATGCGATATTTCAATGTTCCCTAAGTATACGCGAATACAAAAAAGATGCCGAAAGAATAATTGAGCTGTTTCTAAAACGTAAGAATCAACCTTAAAGCTTCAATTTATACATTTCGTCAAAACTAGTCAAAAAAGCCATTATTTTCAACATGGACGATTAGTCATATTCAATCTTAGGTGCCAATATATGCCAGGGAAAACACTTTACTAATGATAAAATTAAAAATTTGGACCAAACAAGTATTCAAATATCCAAAAATCCAATCAACAGTTTTGAGGAGAAGCTCAGAAAAATACAAACATAGAAATTTCAATAGCTATGGACAAAGTACTTTCAAACTGCCACAAAATTGGATGAATTGTGTCATTTTGTACATTACCTTAATGTAGTGCATTGTTTTTTACAAAAGTAAAATTTTCTTTAAGTTTATGTTGGAAAAAACTACAACGCTTTCCGTTCTGCTGCAATTTCATTAGTATTCGTTATTTCATAAATATTCATTATTTCATAAATTACGTGGCCACGCTGGGATTCGAACTTGGAGTATCCGGTTGTTAACAATTAATTAGCCGAGAACTCTACCAACTGAGCTATCGATACAAATAATACTTGATTGCTAAAAATGTAAATAAATCGTTATGCCTCGGGTTTTCGTTCGTGATATCAAAAATATATACCTCATGCTTACAAAAAATCGGAAAGTAATGTGTCTATAAATAGATTTTCAAAATTATACTTTCATTATTACTATTCGTTTATAATTCATGCATTATGTAATTGATGATCGGTAAGTCATTATTTTATGTTTTCGTTTATAAGTCATACATTATGTAATTGATGATCGGTAAGTCATTATTTAATGTTTCGAAATAATGTAGAAAGTAATGATGTATGATTACAAGGTAATACATGAGTGTTTAATTATTGCTAACTTATTACTTTGTGTTTCAAAATAATGTTGAAGGTCAGGAGTATACATTACGCTGTAATGTATTTATTACAAAATAATGCATTATGTAATCCATTATCGGTAACTCATTACTTTTTGTTGGAAAATAATGATTCAGGTAAGGAGTATACATTACAAGGTAATGTAATACCTTATCGCACCCATTAACAACGTTTTCTTGGGTTATGTATAGTTTCTTTGAAAAAATGTGACAAAAAGGCAAATACCAGAAAATGGGGTTATATATGGCCACATTTTTTAACCGCTAAATGTTAGATTAGCCAGCTAAAAAAAACATGGGTCTCTTAATTTTGGATTCTTTATAATATACCCAAATTTCATCGACGGGAATTCATTGACGGAAACCCATGAACGGATAATTCTTGTTACATAGGTTTAATTTCCCTATCTACCTTTATATTATTATTTATATTTACGGATCCAAAAGTACCTCCTTTTTGAAATTTGTCACAACTGTAGAGAAGGAAACCATCTTCAACATATGTATATTTTTTTTTTTAATTTTTAAAAATAACGCTTTCAAAGATATCGCCGCCCGACTAATAGGTCACGAAAAGTGAGCTTTGACCTCTAAAAAATAATGTATATTAAATCTAAGGTAAATTTAATAACGTTTGAAAAGCGACCTTGATAAGTTTCGTACCTATAAGACAATTAAACACAACTAAGTCAGTATAACTTTGTATATGATTATGGTTGGTTCCAATTTGCCAGACCTTATATTTCGGAATGCCTACCCGTCAATGCCCTCAAACTTTGTACTTGTCTTAGTTCTGAGGTATACTTTATACCTACCGGAATTCAGCGATTTTGGAAACAGTACTGTCAAATATTTTAAGTTGAATTGACATGGTTCAACCCATGTAAACAAATATTTAACATTAAAGAAATATCCTTGCTCTTGTGTGTGTGTGTGTGTGTGTGTGTGTATGTGTTACTATAAGGAAACAGACAACAACTATAAAAACCAAATTACACTATACTAACAAAAATGTTACATTAACGTAGTCATAATTAAATTAAAATTTACTTATTTTTTTTCGTTAACACGCAGTCGGCAATAAGGCAGTGGAGAGAGAGTTTGTCTTGGGTGGGGAAACAAAAAATAAATGACATTTAATAGAATATTAAGGGAAACAACAAACATTAAAGGTAAAACAACTACAAAATGTTAGCATATAAAATGTTTATGACATTAACGCCTTCATACTCCTATAAAACTTATAAAACAATTAAATAGACAGCAAAAATATTAACACTAAACTTACCAAATGCATACAAATTATACTACTTAGCTTTTGATAGGAAATCTTGCAAATATCCTTTCTTTACATTATCGAAATCCAATTTTGAAAGCAAATTATGTGCAAATAAAGTTCAACATTCAGCATTACGACAGTATAAATTTTTAGTTACTAAAACACTTTTATGATCGTTAAATTTACAGGTTAAAAATAAAATGTTTAAGAAATTTATATTTAAAAGTCGCACAATTGCAAAATAAATTGAATGTTGAAAATTAAATTTTCCTTAAAAACAACAAAAAATAAACTTTCTAGACATAATGTTGTTGTTTTCTTAATAAAAATGTGCTATTATATATGGATATCATTCATTAGTAGCAATAACAATGATAAAATGTTTTATAACTTTTATTTTCTACTCATACATGCATGATGAGTGTTATACAGCAAGAAACACACATATAGTGAACACACACATGTTAGAATGCCATTTATTTAAACATATAAACTAACACTTGCATATACACACTCAAACACACACACACACAGAGAAAACTTTAGCTATTTTCCAACTGAAACTCAAATTCAGTTATTACGAATTTCAGTCTGTTGTTACAACTGAACATTGGTTTCAACAACAAAGTTTGGTTAATTCAACTAAATTTTAGCTGCAACACCCGAAATATTTAGAAATCAAATGTAATTATCATTGTACTAACTGAATTTTTAAGTTGTTACCACTAAAATACACTTTTCAATTTGGTTAGCACTTTATTTCTCTGTGTGTGGCATACTCATATTACACACACAAACTCATTTATCCTTTTAAAAACAACCATCAGTAGTAGTCACAGTCAGTATGTTAGCTGTTGCTGTTGAGCTTTTTTTTCGTGCTTAATACAAATTTCTGTTTAAAATGTTAGCAATGCATCATTTGTAACAAATGACAACAACAATGTTGCTAACAAAGTTATTGTTGAGTTTCATTGTACAGACAAGAGAAATAATATTATAAAACAACAACAACAACATAGTAAAATATCATTACAATTTATAAACACACTTGGAGCAGAGATGATATATTTATTTGGTTATTTTTTGTGGTACTTTTTTTAGTTGAAAAATATAGCAACATATTAGCAGGACAAATTAAAATTTAAAAATGTTCAAGATCTTTCAGCATCTAGATCTTTCACTAAACTTTATTGTGGTTCAAACAGAAAAATTACTAAAAAAAAAAAACTGTTTCGTAAAATTACGATCGTTTTGGGGGGGGTGAAAATTTAAAAAAAGATCTACAAAATTTTAGAACCAAACAAAAAAAACACGTTCTTTTCAAAATATTATAAGTTTTTTCAAACATTGCTCTAGTGGAATTTAGCTTCCCAATGTAGAAAGGGCCGACGTAGGCGGCGTCAATAACATTTCACAATCTTTCACTTTTGAAAATTTTCTATATCATTAATAATATTAGACCTACGCTCACATTTGTGATATTAAACGCTTGCTTGAAAAATTTGTAAAAACAATATCTGGATATTTAATTACAGGACAATTACTCAATTACACCCAATTACATATAATTAAGCATAAACAAAGTAATTGACATGTTATTAAATTCACAAATATTAGTGTTATATGTCCCATGTCTGGTATTAAGAAAAATAAAAATGTTTCAAGGAGGCGTTTAAGTCCACAAGTGTGAGCTTACGTCTAAATTATTAATGATATAGAAAAATTTCAGAACGGAATGATTGTGAAATGTAATTTTTTTTTTTATCTTCATATTTATTTGCAATCTATTTTACAATAATAAGCAAATTTGATAATAATATAAACATAACATAAATTATCGATCTTCAGCAAGATCAATAACAATATATATATATATATGTATGCACAGCGCATACTTTAGGGACACGCCCAAAATTGTCGCCGGAATATGCGGTGTATAGAAAAAATTGTCCTCATCTTAAACGCTAGATGTATGAAAAGGCGCGAAAACTTTGGGGACAGTCCCCAAAGTAAGCAAATGTCCCTAAACTATGCTTGGGAATGAATAAATGTCTCTAGACTATGCGCTGTGCATACATATATATATATATGTATGCGTAGCGCATACTTTAGGGACATGGCCAAAATTGTAGCCGGAATATGCGGTGTATAGAAAAAATTGTCCTCATCTTATAAGACGAGGACAATTTTTTCTATACACCGCATATTTCGGGTACAATTTTGGCCATGTCCCTAAAGTATGCGCTACGCATACATATATATATATATATATATAATAGAGATCAAAATTCATTAATAATTAACATTTATATATCTACATGTGACTATTTAATAACAAAATTTATATTTACATTAGATTAAATTAATTTCTAAATGGAAGGTCAAGTATATGGTGTCTCTTTAATCTTCTAACATCTTCGCTTTCGTCTAATAAAGAAATTGCTAATGGATTGACGTGATCGCTTAGTCTTTTTAAATACCTATTGCTAAAATTTCGAATTTCAGTTTTAACGTTATCTATGTCAAAGTCATTGTGTATAGTACTGTTAGAAACGTACCATGGAGCGTTTGCAATCATTATTAGAGTCTTTGATTGGAATCTTTGAATAATTTCTACATTAGAATTACTTGTTGTTCCCCACAGTTGAATCCCATAAGTCCATATAGGTTTTAATATTGTTTTATAAAGCAGAACCTTGTTTTCCAAAATCAGTTCTGATTTCCGACCAAGGAGCCAATACATTTTCTTAGTTTTAATGTCAACTTGATTTCTTTTTAACTTTACATGTTCTTTCCACGTTAATCTTCTGTCTAGACACATGCCTAGATATTTAACTTTATTGCTTTGAGGAATTGGTGAGCCATTCAGGATGATTTCTGGACAAGTGTCTCGCCTCAAAGTGAACGTAACGTGTGTAGATTTTTGTTCATTAACTTTTATGTTCCAAGTTATTAACCAATTTTGTAAGCAATTTATTTGTTGTTGAACCAGCTGTGATGCTTCAGCAGCTGATATGTTGGAAGAAATAAATGCGGTGTCGTCTGCGTAAGTTGCAACAGTTATTCCGTCAGTACATGGCATATCTGAGGTAAAAATTGTATATAAAACTGGTCCTAGTACACTTCCTTGAGGTATACCAGCTTGTATTTTACGAAGTGTTGATATTTCATTGTTCACTTTTACGTAAAAGCATCGTTCATTTAGATCTGACCTAAGAACAAGGTAAAAAGGAGCTGGAAGTAAAATTTTCAGTTTGTATAGTAAACCGCCGTGCCAAACTCGATCGAACGCCTGCTGTATATCAAGAAATACTGCTGAGCAGTATTTTTTTGTTTCCAATGCATCTGTAATAACATTGACTATTCTATGGCATTGCTCCGGAGTTCCGTGTTTGTGACGGAAACCAAACTGATGCTCAGGGATGATATTCTTGTTTTCTAAATATGGAAGCAATCTTCGAAGAAAAATTCTCTCAAAAAGTTTGGAAAACGTTGCAATTAAACTTATCGGCCTGTATGAATTCACTACATTTTCCGGTTTATTTGGTTTTACAATCATAATAATTTCAGCGCACTTCCATTGAGAGGGAAAGTGCTGTAATCTAATGATCGAGTTAAAGATTAAAGTTAGGAAGTCTACACCTTTTTTTGGCAAGGACTTAGCAACCTCAGCATTAATTTGATCATAGCCGGGTGATTTTGATTTGTTTAATACATTTATTTCCGATCGAACCTCATTAGGTGTAATGCGATCAATTGGAAGATCCATTTGACATGCAGTATCCAGAAAACTCATAATTTATGTTTCGTTAGGGTTTAAAGAAAAAGGTTTAAATGTCTCCTCTAAATAGTCGGCAAATGCATATGCTTTTTGTTTATCAGTTCTACACCAAGAGTCATTAGAATCTTTTATAGGAATATTTCTTTTAGCTGGCTTTTTTAAATATTTTGTGGCTTTCCATAGACTGTAGTCATTACTCGGCAAATTAACGTCAAGATTTCGAAGATATTCTCCAATTTCTTTGTTTTTGTATTGTGCAATACGTTCTTTCAAAAGTTTGGTGGCCAAATTCAAAATGGTTTTATCTCTTGGATGTCTACTTCGTTGCCAAATCCTTCGAAGTAGTCTCTTATTTCTAACTAGTTCTCTTATTTCTGCGGATACATATACATTATTTCCGTTGGGTACTATTGATGTTGGGGTAGAGAGAAAAGCTGCTTCATGTATTACATTTGTAAACATTTCCACCGTTTCGTCTAGTTCCTCTCCATGCTTGATAGGAACTTTAAGATGTAGACTTTTTTCAATCCAGTAGCCAAAAGATTTCAGGTCTGATGTTGGTGTTAAAAGTTTTAAATTTTTAGGTACAATTTCTATAGAAGATCTTAGATTAATAATTATTGGTGTATGATCTGACGAAAGATCATCATCATTTATAACATCCAACGTGTTTCCAAGTATACCATTGTATACTGCAAAATCCAACAGATCTGGTATTTTCTTTGGGTCCGTAGGCCAATAAGTAGGTCTCCCACCTGATAGAGTTGAGTAATCGTGCTTACTTATGCAATTATATAATTGGCGACCTTTAGGGTTAACAAGTCTTGACCCCCACCATGGGTGTTTGGCATTAAAGTCTCCAGCTACTAAAAAACGATTACCAATTTCATTAAAGAACTTTTCGTAATCTTCGCATTTGATTGTATGTTTGGGAGGAAAATAAATAGAATAAATATCTATAGTGTTATTATTACATTTAACCTTTACACCAGCAGCTTGAAGGGATGGTGTTGTTACTTCTTTCGCTATTTCGTAATTAATTGTTGACTTTATGAGAAGTGCTGCTCCAGCATGACATTTTCCATCAGGATGATTTGCAGTAACTAAATCGTATCCTCTTATCTTAAAATGGGATTTACTATTAAAATGAGTTTCGGAAAGTAAAAATATGTCTATATATTTTGTTTTCATAAAAATTTCTATTTCATTTGCTTTATTGGACACACCGTTGGCATTCCATACTGCTATCCTTAAGTCTATTTGCATAGTTTGCTAATAAGTAAAGTTAACATATTCATGAGTTGACCAAACATATTTTCTATGTTTTTCATGCTGTTGTTTTCATTTGAAATATTTTGCTTTAATACTTCAGAGTATTGAGCATTATTTGAAAAATTTTTATAATTTGCGCTATTACTTACATCATTGTTACTTGAGTTATATTGTGGAAAATTGTTATTGTTTAATGAGAAATTTTGGCGATTTTGGTTTTTGCTTGCACCTAATATTTTTTGACGTAAAGCTTGATACACCTGACATCCTTTATAGTTGGCTGTGTGAGTATTTAAACAGTGCACACACCGTGGAGGATCTTCTATACTTTTTTTACAACGGTGTCAAATCGCAGCTCCGAGGAGGCCAAGCGACATCAGCTCTGCGGCTGATTTGAGTTTTCGCACACATTCTGCAACATTACCATGATTATCAAAGTAATGTCGCAATATTTCCCAGCGTTGTTCAAGCGTATACACAACCATATTCGTTCAGCGGAAGGATAAAACTAATTATCTGTCAAATCAGACATGAGCTAAGTGTTACCATTCACGAAATAAGCACTAGTGGAAAAAACGTTAGATGGCGGACCCTTTATGTAAATTAAAATGGTAACCGGTACATTGGTTTATATTTTATAAAAATATTTTATAAAAAAGTCTAATTTAAGTTTTTTATTTGTAAAATATAAGCTGAAATAGAACATATTTTGATTTAATCGATTAACTAGATTAATCGACCAAAATTGTTCAAGTTATTCGTTACTCGAAATTGGCCGTTTCAATTTACATGAACAATTGTTTAATTGAAAGTCATCAATTAATCGAGTAACGGTTAACGGTTAACCGTTTGAATACCCTAATAACTATATATTTTTAATTGTCTGTAAGCTGGAAAATAATGACATTATGTGCAAGCAAGTCATTTATATATTTATCTATTAAGTATAACATCTCGAGATATCCCAGATGGTAGATGGGTTGACTGACAACCTGGAGTCCCAGGATCGAATCACGTGTGAATAGATTTTAAATTTTTTTTTTTTTGAGAATTTATTATTAGACGCATCAATTTTGTCCACACTGGTAACCAAATATTTATTTTTTAATATTTCGTTAGGTGTTTAGTAATGATATGTCATTATTTTGTGGGACATCCCCATATGAAAGTAATGAGACTTGTAATGAGAAATATAAGTTCTTGCCATTGCCAAGTAAGTAACTATATAACCACTTATATGATAATGCTACTCTACACTGATTTTGTTCATTTAATATTTCCAAATCTAATATTTTAATTTAATTTTAATATTCCTTATAAAAGTATTTTGTAAATGGTTTTACATGCTCTTCTTGGTACCATTTCCGGTACTTTTACCATTTCTAACTTCTGTATTTAATACACAATATTATCTGTATATATTAGGGTACCCAGCAAAACCACACATTACCAAATCATGGGTAAAGTAATGTATCGGCATAGGGCCTCATGCATTACTTTACACGTTACTTCATTGATGAATTTTAGAGGCGATGAGCCTCAAGGTAACTCATTACCTTGTAGTGGGTAAAGTAACTGGTTACTTATATGGTTACATGGTGGGAAAAAGTAATGTGTCTATAAATAGATTTTCATAAAAAAATGCATAAAAATTTTTTTTTACATATATTTTTTTTTTAATTAAATAAATAACTTTTTTTTTTATTAAATAAATAACTTGGTCATGCTGGGATTCGAACCTGGGGTCTCTGGTATTTAACAATTAGTTAGGCGAGAACTCTACCAACTGAGCTATCGATACATACAATATTTTATTGCTTAACATGTAGATGAGTTGCTGTGCTTCGTGTTTTCGTTCGTGATATCAAAAATATACACCTTACCATTATGCTTACAAAAAATCACAAAGTAATGTGTCTATAAATAGATTTTCAAAAATATATATCGATAATTACTTTACGTTTATAATTCATGCATTATGTAATAGATGATCGGTAAGTCATTATTTTATGTTTTGAAGTAATGTAAAATGTAATGAGGTCTCATTACAAGGTAATCCATGAGTGTCCAATTATCGGTAACTCATTACTTCTTGTTGGAAAGTAATGATACGGGTAAGGAGTACACATTACAAGGTAATGCATTACTTTATCGCACCCATTACCAAAGTTTTGCTGGGTAGTTTATATAAATTGTCAATACTTTATGGCACACCATTTTATTATATTTGTATTTATTAACTGATTGAAAAATCTAGAACAAGGGAATTTTTAAAAAATTGCGAGACTGTTTAAGCTCAACCCTAATGTGTATGTAGTAGTACCATTGTTATACATTTGTACGTGAAAACCTTGGTTAATGACAAAATTTATACATTAGACTTGAAACTTAGGGCAAAACCAAGAGGCAGGAGAAATGAACAAAAAAAAATTATTATTATCAGGCAAACGTAATGTTTATGTAAGACGCGTAATTTATATACTCAAACACATGTAGACAGATATTGCAAAGAATTAAAACATTGAGGAATAATACAAGTATAAAAAGTTATATAAATAACCTATCCGAAGATATATAAAATATAGATTTTTATATATAAAACTGCTCTCAATTAATAAACCATAATAGAAGCTCTAATTTTAGCTTGTTTAAAATGTTATATAAAATAAAATAATGCCAAGTTCAATAGATTTCGGTGTTTTAACAAGGATCGTATATAAGCAAGGATGTTTAAAAACTTTTGGATTAGTCAAGTAGAGACTTTTCACTTTAAGAATTTTTATTAATCTAAAAAGAATTTTTATAAATCTTAATAGAATTTACCACAAATGCGTAAAATGAGCGTGTTATACTTAGAAATTAATATATTCCGATAAAAAATTAAATTTACTATATATTTTGCGAAGAAACTTTTTGTGTGCTGTCCACGGTTTGGAAGCGAGAAAGCTTCAAAATCAAAATTTCGTATAATTTCAAAAACTAATTATTTTGAAAAAACTATAGTTTTCAAAAATCTACAAAACCAACTTAAGTTGACTAAAAACTCTTTATAATAAAATATAAGTAAGATTGAAGCTCTATCTTTACTTTAGTCCAAGGACTCGTAGGATTTTATTAGGACTCCTCTAAAATACATCGTCTTAACTTATAAACTAATAGACGGATTTTTATGAAATTTTGCAGAAAGAAGACATTAAATATTAATAGCAAATCATTGAAGTTTGAACAATATAAATTGAAGTTTAGATACTTTTTCGCCTAATTTCGCTTTTTCCAAAAAGCGAAATTCGCGATATCTTCTTAAATAGTAGCAGAAAAAAATAGTTTTTCGAGCGTTTTTATATCTTGGTAAGAGACATATTTTTTGTCTAAAACTTCTCTTTTATATGCTTTAGTTTCCAAAATGCACCCTAAAAAATATTTTGGCTCCTATCGCCTACGACTATTTTGTTGAAGAACTTATTATTTTTTTTTTTCGAGTGGAGCACATGGTATGAATTTCGTTACAAAACATCGTTTGCCAGTTAGAGGGTTAATTTCTACTTTTGGGGTAATTTAGTCATGAGTTAAGAATAAATTCTTTTACAATTTACTATTATAAAACTGCACGGGAATGTAATGGTTTTATTTGTATGACTAATGTGCGGTTATATTTATATAAAGTAAACTCAATTGAAAGTAAGGTAAATATTGCGGGTATTGTTTATAAATAATATAAACTTTAACAGGAATTCATTAAAAATTCTTAACAGGAAAAAGGAAAATGTTGAAAAGAAAAAAAAAATAAAACAACATATGGAAATTTGTGAACATATTTAAGACATACAAAATAATTTACAACAAAAGAAAAGTGGAAGGGTAATTTTACTAAATGTATTCTACGAAAAATTCTTCATCAATTAAATTATTTAAAGCCCAGTTAATACATACTCTATTTAAAAAAAAAATATCCATTCACAATACATTTTTTTTTGTAGTTTGCGTACTTTAATCAAGGTTATTAGCAATTGAAATTTTGCTACTTATTTGGAACGAATAATGAGAATGATGTTATTCTACTAAATTTTTTGTTTCTGACTTTAGACGTTACAGGCTTTACTATGTTCAGAGTAAATCTGAAAAACTAGTTCATAATAAAAGATATTTGGGATAAAATTATTTTTATTACAGAGATACAACTGCAGTTCAATAATTACATAATTTTTTAAGATATGTAATAGAGGATTACAAAATAAGGGATAACTTTTTTAGGCTACACAATCTATCGTTTAAGGGTTAAAATATGGGGTCTTTTGAGGTTAATTTGTTGATAACAGAATAGTAAAGTAAACGAAAATGTAAATGTAAAATTATTTTTAAATTAAAAACACTGAATTAAAATGCATAAACCACCATAAGTAAAATTTAGAAATTTATAATAAAAATTTACATTCAACTTAAAATTGAAATTTACAAATTTTCTTTTACGCAGATACAAATATTAACAAAATATTTTCATTGCAAAATTAATTAAAGCTCGAAAAAACATAATTTTTATTTTTAATAAAAATTATATCAAACTTGTAAAAGTTTTAATATTTTTTATTTATCGCATTTTTTTTTTCATTAATTCGAGGCCTTAAAAAGAAGAAAAAAACGTGTATTGTATATCTACCAAAGGTAGACCTTGCACATAAAAAAACATGTTTTTAATTTATTTTTGATCAATGATGATAATCTTTAACTTCGAGCTTCTAAATTAGTTCTCATTTAGTGAGAAAACTAGTTTATATGAATGTTTGATGTTTTGCATGGGATTGTCACTTTTTTCAAAACGTGTTCTGATGATGATTGGAACCTAGAAAATTCGCGAAATAGATCTATCAACACATTTCTGAAAGTGGTCAATTAATAAATTTGAAAACAAAAACTCTATAGATTATTTGTTAGGACAATATCCTAATAAAGAAATATTGAGTATGGCCTCGAATTTAAATAATTTTAATTTTCATTATTAAAAACTTTTACTGAAAAATTTTCTGTTATTTTTTTTTTTGTTTAGCGTTCAAAAACCGAACGTATTCCATATACAAAGTATTATTTTTAATGTTAATTAATTTTTATGTGTTCATAATAAAATTTTAAATATTTTTTTAAATATTTAACTTTTAAATTTAAAAAAAAATAAAACTAAAATTTTTTCAATTTATAACGAGCTTTCAACCTCCGTATATTTACAAAAATAAAGCAAATCAAACTTATCAGCTAGGTTGATACTAGTATTTCGATCTGGCTAAAGATCGCATCAGAACCCAAAGTTTTAGAAAAGCTAGAGCCTCGAGAATAGGCAGAACTTTAACAAAAAACCTATTAGTAATCAATTTTGCTCCATTCTTGTGTTCTTAGTAATCAAGCACGTGGTTAGGTCTTTTCCTAACAAGCATCATGACGTTACTAAACTTTAAAGACCAGAAATGTTCTACTTTTATAAAAAGTGTGTACTCTGGCTCAAGTAATATTTTTTTTTTCAAATTTTGTCATAAATTATGATGTGAGCAAGATTATTTAAGTTCAAGAACATTTGCTTTTTATTTTAATTGAGCGACTATGTAAAATATATCACCAAAGTAGATCACCCAAATCGCTTGTCCGAAATTTTAGAAATGGCTATATTTAGAGTGATTCATGTTGCCGAATTTTAAAATAAAATTTTCGACTTCATACAAATTGATTTTGTGTCATATTCGTATCCAGAAGGTGGTAAAATGAAACAATTCGTCCTCCAAAAAAACTGAAAATCGCTGCCTCTTAATTAAAAAAATACTATGTACTATTTTGAGTTCGCACAAAGTTTGTGTCAAATTGACAAATTCTAAGATATTCTGTGATGGCCTGAAATGGAAAATTTTACAGTTTTTAAGGTCGCTTAAATAGAACGCATTTAGAAAGATTTTT
This sequence comes from Delia radicum, assembly GCA_021234595.1. Classification (NCBI taxonomy): domain Eukaryota; kingdom Metazoa; phylum Arthropoda; class Insecta; order Diptera; family Anthomyiidae; genus Delia; species Delia radicum. The sequence goes on from CM037855.1 coordinate 31,132,633, forward strand.
CTAGTTTTTCAAGTGACCCAAACAAACGGTTACTTGAATATTCGAAAATGCAAAATATTCGAAACTGGTAAGATTTTTGAAACTATAGAAACCGGTTAACCGGTTTTCGGTTACGGTTTTGCACACTCTATCCCAGTTGTTTCAAATATGCTTATTCCCACAAAGTGAAATTTTAGACAAAAAAAAGAAATACACTGCACGTATGAGCATTTTTTTTAACTAAATATCACTCATACGTATTAATTAATTCAATATTTTCCATTTTGTTCTTATCGCATAAAATATTGTGCGCCTTTAAATAATACGCATGTTTTCTTTATACATTATAAAATTTTTTAAGACTTTACACTGAAAAAAAAATCACATTAAAATATATATTTTTTTTTATTTTATTAATTAATAATCATATAATTACAAATTATAAACTATTACCCTAACCGAGCAGTAGCTACTATGGCTTTCGGCGCGTTGTAGCGAAAACAGACATCTGGTGGGAATCGAACCTACGACCCTGCACTGATAAGCCAGCACGCTATTCAAAGCCAAAACTTTAAAAATCTCTCTACGTAAGGGACTTAATTTTTCAGTGTTCTGGAAAACAAAACAAACCGATTGAAAATTGGTGCAGCCGTTAAGGCTGCGCAGTGGTCCCCGACTTTCAATAACTTGTTTTGAGAAAGAAGCATTCAAAGTAAATATTGCTCATGTAAAATATAGGGCAAGGAGTTTGTTGATTAACAAAGCTGGAACTTTTTTATTTCTGCGATTTGGTCTGCAAACTTTTCATAGCATATAGAAAAAATTCAAACTATTCAAAAAAATTTAAAAAAACAAACAAAAATCTAAAGCTATTAAACTTATTTAATTAATCATTTCAAAAATAAGTAGAAAAATATTTTAATAAAAAAAATAAAATAAACCAAGTTTGATTTCAAAGTTATTTCTATTTAATTTAATGTAGTTTATGCTTGATTTTAAAAATTTTTTATCTCTGTGTAACAAATAATTTTACGAATTAGTAACATTTGGCTAAGCAATTGTTCCATAAATTCTTAACTCATTTATATAGTAATTTAGTTTTTTTCTAAGCCATTAACTTATTTTTGGTTAACAAATTGCATGTCCACTTTTTATGTACAAAAGCGTATGCATCATATATAATTTCGTTGCTTGTGTTCAAAATAAAAATCTAACAAAAACTGTTAAAAAAAAAAAACGCAAAAGAAAAACTATCAATCATGAATTTTGACCATGACAGTTCTACATTTTCAATGTTAAAGCAAAAAAGCCCTTTGGTAATAACATGACCAATGAGAGCAGCAACAAAATGAAGTATACCATAGTTGGTTATTACCCGACGACTGCAATGACTGACTGAATGACTTGACCACTGGCCATACAATTCTTTTTTTTGTTAAAGCATTTTTAACGCTAATTTTAGATGCACATTTGTAACGCAATTGGTGTAAAACCATACAACCATAAAATTCAATACAAAATTGGTTAAATGAAGAAATGGCTGGATGTTATAACATTTTGGATTGAATGATTTAGATTGTGTTGTATTTAATGTGGGTAATGGGTTTTGGTAATATTTGTTTGACTTTTGGCTGCAATTTTGTGGTTCTAGCTAAAGAAATTGCAATGATTGAGAAACATTATAAAAGATCATTTGTTAGTTATTATCCAGGGTGCTCTAAAGTGCAATTGCAAAGAAAATATAATTTTAAACACGTACTAAAAAAAAAAAAATACATAAACTAAAAGTAAATATTAAAACAATATATATTTTTATAGTATTTTATACAAAAAAAAAAAATCTCATTAAATATGCTGACTTCAAACGAAAAAGAAAAAAAACAAGAAATAGATGTCAAACAATCATATTGTAACCTTTTTCTTTCGTCTTTTCTTACACTCAGGGAACTTCTGCTGTAAATATTTGTAGTTGTTTAAGTTGTAATGCAGTATCTTTATATTTAAGTGAAAACACAATCAGTTGCAAAAGAAATTTAATTGTAGTTCATTTAAAAAAAAAACAAACCACATTAAATTACTGTATGATGATTTTACATTCATTTTATACAGTAGTTTTTTTTTATTATTTAATTAGTAGTTATTTTTTATTACATATGTGGTTCATTTTAACTACAATTACGGTTCATTTTTTAAACAGTAAAAAGCAAATGACATTATTAGTTGAATTTAAGAAAATGTAAGTAGTTATTTTTTCAAGTGAAATTTCATATGTTATTAACTAGTTACATTTGCAGTGGAGTTTACCTACATAGTATTCTAAGTGTACCAATACCAATTGTATTGGATGATGATGATGATTGATTACGTACTGTAATGTTTTGATCGACAGACAGACCTTTTTACCATCTACAACCACAATACCCATCATCATCGTTCCAAAACAGCACTTCATATAACAACAAAAATCATGAATTTTATTTATGTACAATTGTTGGAATGATGATGATGAAGAATAAAAGACATAAAAATTTCAAAACATCATATGCTTGCAATCTTAGAAGAATTCATACATGGAAACTAAATCAGATAAAATGTATTGTTGTGGGCTGTCAGTTTTGAAGAGAATAGCAACAACAACAACAAAATTTATTTCTCCGTTTATAGCTTCCTTCACATACAAGTAAATCTTAACCAAAAATCCAAATAAAAGAAAAAAAAAAGTTAAAAAATATGATTACTTTTTAAAAGAATTTTTATTGAAGTCTTGTATCTTGGCTTGATTGTTAGTAATTTTTGTAGTTGATGAGGGTGAACTTTGAATTCAAAGATTAAAATCAGTTAAAAGAAGCTTTTTTTTGAGAAATTTACCTTACCGAAAAGGTCATATTTTAATCAATTAAAAGATTCGGTAAAACAAAAATTGAATAAATCATATTCATTTTTGGTTAAGGCAAATTAAAGAACATTGTTAAAAGCATTACACATTTTTTATCGTACAAAGATCTCAAATGCATTGAAAAGAAATTAATATAATTAATATTAACGACAATAAACGATTAATAATTTTTTTTTTTGGTTAAAAGCTTTTTTGGTTTTCGAATATGGCCTAGCTTTTAATTTGAAGCGTTTTTATCAGCAAAAAAAGAACAATTTTAAAGAAGTTAAGATATTAAGATATCAATAAAAGTAAATTAGCTTTTCAAAAGCTCGCAATATATTTAACAAAAACAATCTTCTTTTTTAAAAGCTTCGAAGCTTCAATATAAATTTCTAGATATTTAAGTATATTAAAAGCTTACAGCATAAAGTCAAACGTTCAGTAAACTCAGTTTTAACCACTAGCATGAAAATTTAAATATTTTATTTTAAGTTTTATAGATTTCGAAATTGAAGGTTTATCTCTCTGTGATTTTATATAAAAAATTTACGATTTTTTCTTTAGTTAAAAGTTGAGTAAAGGAAAGAGTTTTAAAAGCATTTAAGTGTAAGAGTTTTTCGTGCTTTATTAAGAAATATAAATTTAAATCAAACATAATTTTTTCTAGATTATCAACGGAAAATCACAAGAAGTCAATAATGTCAAAACTGTTGTAAGCTTACAGGGGAGGTATCCTTAACCGGACCGGCAGATCTTAATAAACTTCGGATATGTTGTAGAGAATATAAATTTAAATCAAAACTTTTATAAGCTTATAACGAAGGTATCCCGACCCGGACTCGCATATCTTAATGAACTTCGGATATGTTGTGGAGAATATAAATTTAAATCTCATGTTTAAGCGTTGTTCAATGGGGTCAAAAATTACCCCATTTTTACGTTTTTTCGGTTTATTTCGTTCTATTCAATGTAAACATGGTAAAATTTCGTATCAAGTTAAAGGTTGTTTGCCTACACATTCACTGCTGTACAAATTATTCCCAAAGACATTAAAGTATTTTTGTTATTCAAAAAAATATGTTTTGAACAACATTAAATCTGGCGTTTTATTTAGGAATTGTAGTTGCATTGAGCTAAAAATAATGCATATTAATAAAGTGGGTATCTGAGCTTCTTCCGATATTCGAAAGCGTTTGGTTTTTATGCGACTTTTCTTGAAGAGTATTTTTCCAATATATTTCAAATAATTCAAAAATAAGGCATCTCTGGGCCCACTATATAGGCAATATGGGTATCAAAATTGTTGTTTTTATTTAGTGCTTTAACCCTGTGTGCAAATAAATCTAGTTTTCGTAAGTTAAAGACAAGTTTTCTTATAAAAACAAATGAATTTTTAACCCATTTTTTAACCCATAAACGTGCCTCTTTTGCAACATATCGAAAGATCATTAAAATCTGCGAGTTCGGGATAGTTCATCTCTCTTGTTAGTTAACATTTTGTAAATTTTACTAAAAAAAAATTATTAATTTTTTTGAAATGCTCATCTAAAATATCAAAAGAATAGATAATAAAAATAATATCAAAATTTTCCAACGCCTTTCGTTAATAAATTGTTAATAAAAAAGCCTTTAAAAAAGATTTATGCTCTCATACACAAAAAAAAGGAAAATAAAAGACTTCACAATAAAAGCTTAAAATGTATACATGTGCAATGCTGAACTGAGAAATATAATCTCTTAAATTATTAAAGTTTTATGAAAAGCTTTAAACAATAAATAAACGATTACACAGGTCAAAAAAAAAATTGTTTCTTCTGTTCTGTTTTAATGCACAAATTCTGATTATAGACATCGAAAAACACCAAAATAATCATTCATACAATAGATTTTAAGGTTTGCTATTTTTACTTCTATATGTAATTTTTAAAGTTTCAATTTATCTTATTTAACTTGCAGGAATATCAAGAGCTAAACGCATATAATAATATATTTAAAAAAAGCTTTTAGATTTCAAATAAAAAGTCAAATTATTAATCATAAAAGCTTAAAGTTATCAATGATAAATGCAAAATTGTTCAAAAAAGTTAACTCTCAAGTTATAAAAGCTTTAGACTAACGAGCTTTTAAAACTATTTGCTAATATTTTAAAACCTTTGAATATAACTTCAATAACATGCTATAATATCAAAAGATACGAAATGTTTAATATTTTTCTGAGTCAAAAGCTCATAATTCAACCTTTAACCATTAGATTGAGGGTTTTAATATTTTTAACTTTTTTAATATTTAAATAAAAGATGAACGGTAAGTTTTTAAAGTAAAGTGTATTAAATACTGTCAAAAACTTCAAAACCTTAATACAAAAATTAAGAATATGTAAAAGCTTTTTCAAAAAAAAAAAATTAAAGTTTTATTACAAAATGGCAAAATAATAATTGACCTACCTCAAAATGTTGCACAGATTGTTTAATGGAAATGTGCTTTTAAAAATTAATGTCTTAAAATATTAATTAATATCTAAAAATGTTAAAGCTTAATAATATAGCTTTAAATTATTAAATTTATTGCTATGATTGTTTCCATCAAAAGCTTCGAAATCTGTTAAAAGCACGTTCAAGTTATATAAATAACATTCATAGAGCCAAATGCCCTAAGATTTTTTAGTTTAAAACCCGTAAGGTAAAGCTAAAAAAGCTTAGCAAAATAATATAGATTTAGCAATCACTTAATATTTCACTCACTAAAAATAAAACAAAATTTTTAGTTTTTTCAGCATTTTTTCTTTACTTTTCGGAAGATTCTCAGATTCTCTCAGAAGTCACATAAATTATAAATAAATAAAGTAAAAGTTAAAGAGCTTTTTTTTATACAATAAAGTTTATTAATCATTTAGGACTTTTAATAACTTATTGCAATACCGCTAATATTGTTTTCAATCAAAAGCTTAGAAATCGTTTAAAAAGCTCATTAGAATTATTTAAAGAACATGTATTGCTGCTAAAAAGCTTTATTAATAGATTAATTTATTAAAGTCAATTCTGAAACCTTGAATTTAGTTAGCAGTTAAACAAATTTTAAATTTCGTCTACTATTAAACTTTACAAATAATTTAATTCAAAATCCTTTAAAAGCAGCCTCAAATTTCCTATCCCCTATTTGTTTATTCAAATGCCTTTTTATTGTTGTTACCATAAACCATTTGACATATAATTAAAGGCGTTGGCTTCCTTCATAGAGTAATGAACCTGTAATTTAAATAAATTCTACTCATAAATAAACCTAGAAATTCGTAAGGTAACACAATAACTATGCCATGTTTTTGTTAAGTCTAACATGTTTGCTTACTTATGAAGACTTTAAGAGCTGACGAAAAAAAAAACAGAATTTAAATAAGCCCAAAATAATGAAGAGATGATGCTTATTTAAAATATATAAAAATTGCGTGACATACTTTTACTTTTTGCAAAAAAAAAAAAAAAAAAAAAAAAAAAAAATTGTTTAAGAACTTTAAAAGGATATATTCAAAATTTAAGCAAAAATTTTCAGGAAAAAAAAGAAGAAAATTAATGATAAGCAAGCAGCATGTTGTGGTTTTAAGAGAATTCTGTTATAACGAGGAAGATGAATAAGAAATTTTTTATAAAATATTACATTTTCTTTAATATTATCTTAACAGGGGAAACATTTAGAAATAGGAAACATTTAATTGAATTGATTTACATTTTCATTTGATCTGGAAAATTTTGTAGCGAATTTAAATTTTATACAATTATTTTCTAAGTTTTTTAAATAATTTTCAATACGGCGGCAATATTTAAGATTTACATTTTTTTTACAAAACTGTATGGAAATATTTTTAAGCAAATCTGAATTTTTAATTTTTGTACAATTTTTTTTTAACTTTAGCAGTTCCTAATTGCAACAGTTAGTTTAATACAGTAATTTTTTTATTATTTATTCAGAAAGCACGTTTAATTTTAAGAAAAATAAGCTTTAGTTCATTGAAATCGATTTGAAAGTGTTCAACTTGCAATTTTTTTTATAAACATGCAGTTTTAGCATTGAAATTTGATATGAAATTTTAAACATTTTGTGTGAGCAAGCAACACTATAGCGTTGTCTAAAAATAGCTTAAATTCTATGTTTAGAAAAAGGACTACGACTTTATCAATTTTTAAGTCATTAAAATAGAAAAAAAGCTTTTTATTATAAACGCACTTTTAGAATAAATAAGATAAAAACATGCTGCTGAATCAGATGCAAAAATTTAAAAAAAAAAAAACTTCGTACATTTTATTTAGCCAATACCTCCCCATATTTTTATCAAAGATATTAAAATGTATACGATCACTTAAAAAATGTTCGATACCTAATGAAACTGACTTTAGAGCCTCTTGCTTCTCAAGGTTTTAGAGCAACGGTAGAATGGAGTGTTTCACGTCTCCACCTAAAAAATTGAAAGCAGAAAAATTAAAAAAAAAAACTTTTTAGACTTTTTTCATATTTTTTTTTTTTTTTTTTTGTTAATAGTTTTTACCTTAATAGAGAGTATTCCTTGGACCAGTTTTAATTTAATTTTTCACTACGCAAATGAAGTTTTCTTAAAATTTTTCTTAAAATTTGTGAAAAAGCTTTATAGTTTAAATGAAACTATTTCGAATGAAACTTTTTCATTAGTGGTATGAAATTTTGAATAAATTATTTAAAATTTTTCCATTAAATTTTATGAAAAACTGCGTTAATTTACTGAAAATTTTCTATGGACGAATTCCAGTGACAGGCGCTACGAAATAACCCCCAATGAAATAACACCCAAACGACAAAATGAAATAACCCCCAATGAAATAAATCCCAAAAAAAATGAAATAAGTCCCAACAAAAAAAATGAAATAATACCCAAAAGAAATAATATATTCCCCAAAGGTGAAAATGAAATAACACCCAACATTTGGGGGTTGTTTCGTAATGAAATAACTCCCAAAGGAAGAAATGAAATAACCCCCAATGAAATAAGCTCCAAAGAAATGAAATATGTCCCAATTTTTTTTTATTTTTTGTTTTCATATTTTTGATTCTTTTGTTACACTGTTCAGTTTTTCTGCGTGGCGGCCTGCAGCCGATCTTAGGGGTTTTCTCCTTCATAGGACGCGGCAGGTGGCTTCGCTGAATACAGTTTTCCTGCGCGCGTCTCATTATCTTCCCTAGTGTGACGAGCGCAGGGAAACTTTATTCAGCGAAGTCACCTGCCGCGTCCCATGGAGGAGAAAACCCCTAAGAGCGGCCGCAGGCCGCCACGCAGAAAAACTAGCAAATATTAAAAAAATTTCACTTTTAGCAAAATGAAATATCCCCCAAAAAATATGAAATAACCCCCAAAATAATTGCATATGAAATAATCTCCAAAGAATTTAAATTTTGGGCTTTATTTCATTGGGGGTTGCTTCATAATGAAATAATCTCCAAACCATAAGATGAAATAATCCCCAAAAAAAATGAAAAAACCCCCAAACAATTTTACACAATTTTTTTGGGGGTTATTTCATTTTTGGCCGTTGGGGGTTATTTCATTGGGGGTTATTTCGTAGCGCCCCAGTGACAATTCAAAGATCTAGTTCAAAAATTCATTGATATTATGCAGATAATTCTCTCAATGGCTGAATGGCATTTACAAATTTTTAAACGCTTGGTCTCCGGTGTGTTCTAATTTATTCAATTTCATCCACAGTTACCAAAGCCGCAAAAAATCATTCGAATAATTTTTTGCTGTTAAATAACTCCAGCAATCCTTTCAAGTTGTCACACGATTGTGTTTATTGTCAATTAAGATCAAACGCGGCTCCCATCTTGCGAATAGCTTTCTAAAACACAATTTATAATTTAATATCGAAACTTCAGTGGCATCATCAATCTCACGCACTTTCACTCTCCAATCGGCCAATAGCATATCGGGATTTTTTTTCTCGAAATTTTCAGGGGTATTGACCTCTCAATTGGCCGTCCCAAACGTTCAGCGTCACTAGAGCTTGTGCAACCACAACCAAACCATTAAAGTTGTTTAAATGACAGATTTTTCGCAAAAAAATAATGTTTTATGACCACTCGAAATTCACTCCACGATGTTGTAAACTTGTTGAACGCAAAGTCAATGATGGAACTTACTCAAAATTGTACAGTAGTAAAGGGTGTTTTTTATAGATGTATAGAAATTTGAAATGGAATAAAACAAAAATGATTTTTTTAAATTGACATGAAATTTACTTTATTTAAAAGATAATCTTCTGGCATTATATTTTAAATATCACTTCTGGCATATGACCGCCACGGCTGGCTCGGACGTAGTCTAATCTGGAGGTCCAATTTTCGATGACTTTTTCCAACATTTGTGGCCGTATATTGGCAATAACGTGACGCATATTGTCCTCCAAGTGGTCAATCGTTTCGGGCTTAACGGCGTAGACCAGCGACTTCATATCGAAAAAGTCAGTAATCATGGCTCTATAGCGGTCTCCATTGACTGATACGTTTTGACCAGCATCGTTTTTAAAGAAGTACGGACCAATGATTCCACCAGCCCATAAAGCACACCAAACAGTCAGGTTTTCAGGATGTAACGGTGTCTCAACATACACTTTAGGATTATCATCACTCCAAATACGGCAATTTTGTTTTTTGACGTATCCATTTAACCAAAAGTGAGCTAAACAAAATTCGTGCTCGATACGTATTTCGAACAGAACTATGATTTTCAAAATAATTTTGCACAATTTGGCAGCGCTGTACAGGCCTGACGCCTCGTGTTAAAATGCCAAACTAAACATAAATCACTTGACAGCTGACAAAATGGCCTCGAGTTAAAAAAGTAGCGATGTTCGTAAAGTCACGGACTTATTGATCCGACCTGATATAGATGTTTTATAAAATATATATTTCAAAGACATCGCGAATTTGTTTATTAAAAATCCTGTTACGTTTACCGCTGTCTATTAACAACAAATGCTGATGTTATTGTTTTCTTTGTGAAATATTTCGGATTTACCGTTTTGTTTTGAAAATATTGCGGATGTTGATCTCTTCCTTAGAAACTATAGCGGATATTTAGTTTTTAATGGAAATTACTGACAATATTTACGTTCTTGTGATAAATATTGGTATTTTTATAGATTTTCATAAATCATTGTTTCAAATGTTGTTATTTTTAATAATAATAATGCGGATGTTACAGTTGTCTTTATGAAATATTGCGGATTTTACTGTTTTCTTTAACAAATACTGCGGATATTAATGTTTTACTGGTAAATTAATGCGGATCTTTAGGGTTTTTATTTATAATGTACAAGTTATAGCTTTCTTTACGAAATATTGCAGATATTATTATTTTCTTGTTTATATACTGCGGATATTCCCATTTTTCTTAGAAATTAATACGGATATGCAGTTTTTTTATGAAAAATATTAAGGATGTTTAGTTTTTTGAAGAGAATGTTGAAAATATTAAAGTTTTCTATAGAAAATATTGTTGATGTTAAAGCTTTTTTAGAAAATTTTAAAATTAATCCACTTTAAAAAAAAAGAATGCGGATGTTATGATTTTATATAAAAATCATGAATTGAATTCTCACTTAAGCAACATACAAACGATATATTTATAAAAATTGTGGACATTAAATATATTCTACGTATAATTTAAATAATATAAATAGAATTTTCCTTAATTTTCAAAGTGTTAAAATTTTTGTTTGTGCTGTTGCTTTTATCAAAACTCGTAATTTTTTATGAACAGTATCGTTTGTAGGTGGTTGCTATTAAAAATAACTTCCTGTTTACTAATATTCCTTATTAGTTTTCTTTTCTTTTAAAAACAATTGAACTTTGTAAGTACATCTAAGAAATTTTTATTAATATTATCAAGAATTTTTATCTAATTTTATATTTAAAGGTTTGGCTTTAATATGAATAACTCTATAGTAAGCTACAAACCTTTTGTCGATGGTAGAGTTTGGTAGTCAGCCAGCCAGTCAACCAGCCAGGCCTAGTTGATTTGTACATATTTATCTTTTTTTCGTATATATTCAATGGATAGATTAATTTACTGATTTCAACAACAAAAGAAAAATGGGAAACTTATTAAGGTTTTTAAGACTGCTTCTTTTTTATATATTTTTTTTACTTCGTTTAGATTTTCCTTAGCAAAACTACCATATAAAGGGTAAAGACTGCGAATGACTACAAGTATGTAGCATAAATTGGTGGCAGTTAGTAGTACACTCAAAAAAAAAGTCAGCAAAAAAATTTGTAAATTCAGCAAAAGTTTTGCTAACATTAAGTTGATTAAAAATTAAAAAGTCTTTGGTAAAAATTCATAAAAGTTTCGCTGAATTTTAGTAACCGGAAAACAATTCAAAAAAAATGTATAATATTTATACTTTCGTTAATTTATTTGCTGCAAATCTTAAGAAAATGTTTGTGATTCTTTAAAAAAAATTGACACTACTGTAAAATATATAAAAATGTCCATATATTGCCGATATGAATTAATTAAATATCTGAAAATTTATAGTAATAATTATATATAACATAAACAAAAATATATGTTTATATTTACTTACATCCATGGTTGTCTTAAGGATGACAATTTTGAATGAAGCTAAATGCCGTATATAATTCTAAAAACAATTACAGAAATAATTATATGTAATTATATAATCAACTACTTACATCCATGGTTGTCTAAAGAATGACAACTTTAAATGAAGCTAATTTCCATAGATAATTCAAGAAACAAAACAAAAAAATAACAATATATGACATACATAAACAACCCCTTTTCTGTAAATAGAGAAAGCAAACATATAAAAATTAACTATATCGCTTTAGTGTCTCTACCTGAAAGTATATTTATTTGCAATTTAACCACATTCCATAATTTACCACTATAAAAATTTAGTTTACAAATACACATTTTATTTTTAATAAATTTAAATACTTTATTTTGTCTTTAATTTAATTAATAAACAAGTTCTCTGACAAGCCGAAATCAACAAAATATTTAAGTTTTTAATATCCACAAGTTATATTTACTATATACACTGTTGGCGTCTTTTTGTTTTATGTATGAAAAGCATATACAAAAATTTTCCACAATTGATTTTTCTATATGTATGTCTTACAATAATTGTACTTTTTAGTATAAATTTCCTTGTATGTACTACATCTTGACATGCCGCGATATCTACATTCTGCGTACATCTATCAATGTGTTTGTTGTACAAACTGTTAGTCACAATTTTCTGTTAGTCAGCAAAATTTTAGTAGCAAAATAATTTAGCAAAACATTAGTAAATTATTAGTAAAACATTAGTTTAAAACAGTTGAGAAGAATAAGAAGTATATCTAAAATTTTTGCTGAAAACACAATTTCAGCGAAAAATTTGCTGGAAAATAGTATACTTGATTAACAACACATTTAACTAAGTTTTCGACTAACTTATTTTTTTGAGTGTAGTTAGAGAACATACATGTGTATAAGGCTTTTTTCGATGGTATCATTAAATTGTGGAGGTTGTTTGTAAGTTACAAACAATTTAATACCAATTGAGTATTATTACCGCCAAATAAAAGTAGTAGTCGTAGAAGTAGTATTAGTAGTACACTCAAAAAAAATAAGTAAGTAGAAAAGTTAGTAAAACGTATTGTAAATCGAGTATACTATTTTTCAGCAAAATTTTTTGCTGAAATTGTACTTTAAGCCTAAATGAAATTTTGTTATGCCTATTTAGCACTTGACTGTTTTGTACTAATATTTCACTAATGTTTTACTAATTTATTTTGTTAAAAATAATTGTGCTGATAAGCACATTAATAGTGTGGACGAAAAGCAGATTGAAATGTATACTCAGAACGAGGTATATATAGCGGTGTGTCAAGATGTAGTAGAGAAGAGAAAAATGATACTAAAAAGTACAACTCTTGTATCTGTTTTTTTCATACATAAAACAAAATGACGCCAACAATGTGTGTACATATAAATTGTTGATTAAGAAGACTTAAATTTTGTGTTGTCAGGCTTGTCAAAGTAATTGTATATTATTAAATTAAAAACAAAATAAAATAGTTTGATATCATTTTTATTAAAAATAAAAATTAGGTTTTTTCGGCCTTTAATTGTGCAATGAAAATGAAAATTATTTAAGTTCGAGGCCATATTCTATATTTCTTTATTACGATTTTGTCCTAACAAATAATCTTTAGAGTTTTTGTTTTAAATTTTATTCTTTGACCCTTTCAGGAATGTGTTGATATATCTATTTTGGGAATTTTCTAGGTTCCCATCGTCAGAACACGTTTTGAAAGAGGTAATAGTTTACTCACTACATGAGAACTACTATATATATGAGCTCGAAGTAAAAGATTATCACCATTGATCAAAAAATAAATTGAAAACTTGTATTTTTGTGTGTATGTCTACCTTTGGTAAATATTCAATACACGTTTTTGTTCCTTTTCCTTTTGATTTTTACATTTGTTTTTTAAAAACAAAATGTACAGGGGAAGTAGTAAACAAGACCATACTTTGTCTATTATACAAGTTTGATATAAATATAAATATTATAAATATTTAATATAAATATAGAGTATGGCCTCGAAATTGAATAATTTTCATTTTCATTACAAAATAAAAGATATTTATTTATTAATGATAATAAGTGTAGTGTGGGCAAATTGCAAACAAATATACGTTCTAAAGCGAAAGATAATTAGACACATCTTAGTTATATTTTATATGTTTCCTTTTTCTTATTGCAAAGAAAGTGTAGTTTATGTCATATTTTGTTATTTTTCGTATCTAGAAATACTGCGTTGGTCTTCCTTTAAAAGATGCCATCATTTAGATAACCATTGATGTAGGTAGTTGAAAAATAATTTTGTTTATTTTATATATAATTATTTCTATATATTTTCAGGTCTTAAATTAATTAATGTCGTCAAAGTGGGGGTATGCATATTTTGAAACATATTGTAAATTATTTTTAAAAGAATCACAAAAAATGTTTTTCAGATTTTCAGCAAATAAATTAACTTGTAATTTTTCTGCATATTTTTTGAATAATTTCAGTCAACTAATATTCAGCAATAATTTTATTGGCTTTTATAATTTGTAATCGACAAACTGTTTGGCTAAATCTACTAATTTTGTTGCTAAAAATCAGCTCGCTAGCAAGCACTCTCCAGACTAAAATTTTGCTGACTTTACTGACTTTTTTTTGAGTGCAGACAAAACTTAAGCTTTATTAAAGGTACCTATAGAGTTTAGCTAAATAATTCCCTATTGTTTGATTTTTATTCTTTTTTTGTATGAGGTCGGCTTTTAATACGCCCTTTTTAATGTTAGAAACCAAAAACGTTTAAATAAAATATTTGCGTTAGGTACTTTTAACCCTTAATTGTAACAATTTAAAAAAAGTCACACATGAGAAATGTCCTATTGCATGAAACTATATGTAATATCCTAATTAGTATAACAATATAGTAGTTTTTATTTTTTTCTTCCGCGTTTTATCGCTGCTTAAAGTTGGGTTTTTTTTTAATTTATAAAAATATATACTGTTCAATTGGTGTCAAAGCCGCAGTCCGATTTTAAAAAATAATATCTGATTTCAAAGCTTAATTTGTTTTCTTTAATGATATTTAAAGCTTTTGTTTTTATCCTTTTATAATTGGATACAAAACACTTAAAAATGTCCTTGGTCTGTTTGCTGATAATTCAATATGTCCTTTAAATCATATAAAAAGTTCAGATTGAAGAAACAATATCGCACACCTAGTTCAAAAGTGACTCCACTCAAAATTTTAAGTTTTTGGGTTTATATGCTTAAACTATGCACAATACACTTTTCTATCTATAACAAAAATATCAGTGTATGTGGTTGTTGTTAACTGTTGCTAAAAAACAGTTATGTCTTTCTTTATGTTTTAATTGGTATAAAGTTGCAAATCTTTTTTTTTCGATTTCTCAAAAATTAAAAATTTTGAGTTGAGTCACTTTTGAACTAGGTGTACGATATGTTCCTCAGAAAAACAATTTTTTCCGATATTTATAAGTTTAAATAAAATAATATAGATATCCTTTTTAATCATAAAGACTCAGGCTCATAACTACATTTTAACATGTTTTCCAATTCTCATTTAGTTCAATCTTTAACTTAAGCATATTCATATTCATGCTTTAACCACATATTGCCTTTTTGTGGTTAATTTTATTTATTCTATGAGTATTTTTTTATTAATTTGTATAGATTTTTCGTTATAAATTTCGTCTTTAATAAATGTTTTTGCTAAAAATAAAAAAAAAATTCAAATATTGCCTTTAACAGAAGCTTAAATATGTATGTTAGGCTATGGAAGACCTTTTATATTTGTTGTGTTTGGTTTGGTTTGGCCCAGTATAGAATACTATCCTCAATACTAAAGCACTTCACGAATGTAAAGGTATTTTTGGTATGTTTATGTATTTTATGGGTTCATATGTTGTATGGTAGATTTTTAGCTATAGATAGCTTTAAACGTTTTATTTTTATTATTATGACCATTTATTGTATATTGTTTTAGGTATTCATAGTAGTATGTAGTAGGCACTACTACTCTTAAAATGCCTTAAAGTTATAACATTTAACCCATTAGGAGAACAAACGGTCAGCGATTCAACATAAAAAATTCAATTTCAAATCAACATTTTACTGGTATAATTATCTAATGATAGTGGCCCTAATGAATGACATGCAAAACTGTGACTTCTCAGCAAACATTTTTCAAATTTACTTACCTTTTGCGAAATAATGTAATATTTTTACATGGACATGTCATTTTAGGTATGTACCTACCTTTCGCTTACAAATAAGCCCTTATTTCACCAGTTTCCAAACAAAGTCATTTCAATGAATTTCAACAAATGGTAAGTACTTTTCTCCAGTGACATGCTCATGTTAAAGTAATTTCTTTTTAACCCTAGAACATACACCCGGGTACAAATGTATCCACTTGCAACTTTGCAGTGCTTTAACTCAGGAACGGCTTAGCTTCGGATCTAGGAAATATAAGTTGTTTCTAATCTTTTAAAGGTTATTTGATCCAATTCGGATCAGTGGTGTAGGAACTACAAGTTTCCAAAGTCGACACCTACGTAAACACACACCCATTTGCAGTGCTGTTACTTAGGGGCATAGAGATTTCGAATGTAAAAAATATAAGTAAATTCTAATCCTTTAAAGGTTATTTGATCCAATTCGGATCAGTGGTTCAGGAGCTACGCGCTTCCAAAGTTGACACCTACGTAAACACACACCCATTTGCAGTGCTGTTACTCAGGAACGGCTTAACTTGGGGCATAGAGATTTCGGATCTAGGAAGTATAAGTAATTTATAACCTTTTAAAGGTTATTTGATCCAATTTGGATCAGTTCAGGAGCTACGAGCTTCCAAAGTCGACTCCTAAACACACACTACATTTGGCTATCCCATGCCCGTGACCTTTTTTGCCTATATCTCTTGAATCAGGTAGAATATTTGCATGAAACAAAAACTAAAACATTTGTGAAATATTAATATACGCATTTAAGAAAAAAATAATGAAATTGGACCATTTAAACATTAGAAAAAGCCAAAATAAGCTAGTAGGTACAAACGTATCCCGGGTGTGTGTTCTCGTAGAAAAAGTTGAATATGCATCGTACGGTTAAACCTCAATGATACTAAGAAATTTTGTTGGATTACTTTGAATCGGCCACGAGTTTTGACTCAAGTAAATTTCAAGATTTAAACTTTTCTTATTTTTGAAGATAATGGAATATATTTGTTTCATATTTTTCTAAGGCTTTTAAATCTTGTTTATATCATATTCCATTTTTAGAACTTAGCCCTTGTTAAAACTGTAGTCAAAAATGGGTTAATATAAATACTTTAGCTGTAGGTTAATTTAATGCCTC
Organism: Delia radicum; assembly: GCA_021234595.1. NCBI lineage: Eukaryota > Metazoa > Arthropoda > Insecta > Diptera > Anthomyiidae > Delia > Delia radicum. Next base: position 31,149,469 of record CM037855.1, read on the forward strand.
CTTTATGTACAAAAATGTTTTTGTTTGATGTTAAAGTTATCTAATCATTTTATTGATTTTTACGTTATTGTTGTTGAAAAAATTGTCTAAAAATAATTTAAATATTAAGAATAATTCGATTAAACATTATAAACAATACACTCGTAAAAAACGCAATACAAAAGTCTGTTAAACGGATTTTAATTCAGTTGAACTAATTTTTTCTGTTGCTTACGTTTAAATTAGTTAATTAGCTAAAATTATTAGTTATATTATTTCAACACAAGAACAAAATACATCGGTATTTGAGCAAATTTTTCAATCTAATTGTTATGTCATCGTCAGTTGAGGGACACTTGGTTGGCGAGATTTGTCTCAGTGTGATCGGTCTATTGACAGTGTACGAGCTACACTGCTAATACATCTGGTAACACTGGGCAAATTAAGGGGCGCTCACAGGCGTAAGAGTTGGGAATCAACATACGGACGATCCGTAGGGCGGGCTATTAGGGTATCCATACCATCGGGATACCAACACCTCTAGCTTTTAAAAACACGTGTCTCACTTAAGGAAACTTCGGCAAAGCTGGCACAATTTCGGAAACTTTAGTTTTTTTTTTTTTTGGTAATTTTTAAATTTTGTTATTTCTTTGTACGGGAACCGGCGGAAAAATATCCCACCTATTTCCGGCGAGCTTAAGCCGAGCACCGTGCCACTTCCGCTGAGTAACTGCCCAGGTCAGCCGTAACATAATATGAAGTAATTTGTAATTCTGAAATTAACAAATTTGACAGTTAGTTTAAACCAATTTTTTGTGTCTCCGCCATCAGTCTCACTTGTAGATGGAGTCATTTTCTCATAATTTATTTATATAATTATAAAACTATGGTTACCACTTATTTGAAATATTTAAAATATGAGTTAGAAAAACTCTTCGGGAAAAGTCATGTTAAAGCCGAACGATAACGAAAATTGAAAACAGCCTAGAAACCCAACCTGAGTTGCACATGTAAACAAATACGTGGCTAATATTTTGTTATAATTTACAACATATCCTAGTTTCAATCAAATCTGAGGATTCAACACTGTGTAGTTTCCTTGTTAGTTAAATTCTTAGCTAATTTACCGAGTATTGTCAATTTGTCTAATTGCATCGGAATATATCGAAACCCATACAATTAGAAGCAATTATATGGGTTTATATTTCGGATGGGATTTTTTAAGACTGCAATTCACGTCATACAAAAAATAATATGACTACATAAAGCTCCATATAAATTTTTTTTTAATCGGAATGTTATAGTTTTCTAGACTATATTACCCACTTTGATGTTTTTAATATAAAATTATGCATAGTTTACCTTTTTTATAGAAAATATTTGCGGATTTTTGAATTTTCTATAACAAAAGTGGCAGAGTCTAATGTATGCGATAGAAATGATAGCGTATGTTAAAGTTTTCTAAAGAAAAAAATTCGAATGTCAAAGTTTTCTTAAAATAAAGACGACGGTTTTTGTAAAAAGTTGGATGTTGTCAGCAATTTGGAAAATTTTTCTGACTTAAATGATGTTTCCAAAAATGTTTACGAATTCAAAAATGTATGAATCTATGCGATTTTCACTACACTAACAGATTTGGACTACACTTGCCAAAAATATTAGTTAAACATTAAATTGCATTAAAACCTAAAGTAGCAGATTTTTAACTTGTTTTGTTAACTTTACAAAATTTTAGTTTTATTCGAGTTGAATTTTAGTTAATTGAAATAGCAATTGACTCTGCTAAAAACTTTTGATAAATATTTGCAGACGAAAAACAGCAAACAAAAACTGTATTATCAGCAAAATGTGTGCCTTAAATTTAGTGAAATGACAATAACAGTATATTTTGTTAAAAGCAGCAGAAATTTTGGCTCAATAACACTATTCAACAAAATCAAATTTTTTCCAAAATTACAAGGTCCGACCAATAAATTTTGATAGAAGAGACAAAAAAAAAGAGACACGTGTATCGGCGTTTTGAAAGTTTACATCTGGGTTTCATTTTAGGGGGAGGTAAAGTTTCCCCCAAATGCAAATTTTGTATTGTCAATCGGCATAGAAAATCAAGTAAAGCTTACGTTTAAAGTAAAGGGTCCGCCAAATAATTTTTTTTTTTTTTGAACTCCTGAACCAATTGGACTTTGTATGGCGTCATACCAAGCTCTTTATGCAAAATACGTCTCAATGATGTCTCCGAAATGTTCAATTGTTGAGAACGACGGTGAATTGATGTTGATGGCGCTTCACGCACACTTTCTGCCACAGCAGCAATATTCTCGGGTGTACGCACTGTTTTTTTCTTTTCACGCTTTGGTTTATCGATGAGGATGCCAGTTTCTTTCACTTTTTTCACAAGATAACGAACATACGGACCATATTCGTTCAGCGGAAGGTTAAAACTAATTATCTGTCAAATCAGACATGAGCTAAGTGTTACCATTCACGAAATAAGCACTAGTTGAAAAAAAAACTTAAGATGGTGGACCCTTTAATTGGTGTGTTCAGCAAGTTTTTGTAAAATAATTACGGAGAACATTTTTTTAGAATATGTTAACCCTCTAACTCCTCAAGGTAAGGGTCTTGTTTCTCCTTCTTTTAAAAAAGAGCAAAAAACACAATTAAAACAGGGATTTAAGGGGTTAAATTGTTCCGCAAAAATATTCCCCGTGAAATTTTACTATAAGTCCCTGAATACACCAGAATCAAATATGTTTGTAAAATATGTTAACCCTCTAACTCCTCAATGTAAGGGTCTTTTTTGTCCTTCTTTTAAAAAAGAGGAAAAAACACCATTAAAACAGGGATTTAAGGGGTTAAAATGTTCCGCAAACATACTCCCCATGAAATTTTACTATATGTCCCTGAATACACTAAAATCAAACATTTTTGTAGAATATGTTAACCCTCTAACTCCTCAAGGTAAGGGTCTTTTTTGTACTTCTTTTAAAAAAGAGCAAAAAACACCATTAAAAACAGGGATTTAAGGGGTAAAAATGTTCCGCAAAAATATTCCCCGTGACATTTTACAATATGTCCCTGAATACACCAAAATCAAACATGTTTGTAGAATATGTTAATCCTCTAACTCCTCAAGATAAGGATATTTTTTGTCATTTTTTTAAAAAAGAGCAAAAAACACCATTAAAACAGGCATTTAAGGGGTTAAAATGTTCCACAAAAATGTTCCCCGTGATATTTTACTATAAGTCTCTGAATTTTGTATTTTTTTTGCGTTGTACAGTGTTATTGTAGATTGCTGATTTTAGAAGGGCAGATTTTTAATCGCCTTAAAAAAAATCTAACCTGAACTAACATTTAGCAAATTTTTTGCTGATTTTAGCAAAATTAATTTGTGAATTTCAATTAACTAAAACTTAATTTAAATATAACTAAATATTTGTAGATTCAACAGATTTATTTTCGATATTTCTATCTTACTGATATTTGGCACAACAAATCTGCTAATTTTATGAGTTTTTTTACAATGGTAATTATTAAAAAAAAATTTTACTAATTTTTATGCGTTTTATATGTTTTCTATCAATAATATTGCGTATCATTATGTAAAATTTTTTATAATTTAGTTATTTCGAAAACGTTTAAAATGTTAACTAAATTAAAATTTACATCAGAGTTTTTAATAATTTCTCACATATTATATTCTACAAGAAACCTTAAGAAATCCCCGTAAAGCTTTTTATTTTCGGTTATTTATTAAAAAAAAAAAAATATCAAAGTTTAGAGGTTTCTTCCACTTCAATTATATTTTTCATGATATAAATTTTCCTATAAAAGACTTTGTTATAAGACTAAAATTGTCAATACTTTTTTTTTCTTTTTTTTCCAACAAATTTAACAATAACTCTAAAGCTGACAACTATAAATCAACACATTGTAAAAATCTCCCTCCAAAATATAATGTTGATAAATAAAACCTATAAAAAATGTGAACTAAAAAATTATTTACTATAACAAGAAGTTTCGGTAGCTTTTTTTGTCATAATATTTGCTTCCTTAACTTGACACAACACACTGGAAGACACAGCATGATATACATATGAAGGAATTTGATTTACAATGTCTTCTGTATGTAGGGTTGCCAGACGGCGACCTTGATTTCGCTTGATTTACAAGAATTTTAAATGCTTGTCAAGAATTAAGAAAAAATATGTTTTGGTAAGATTTTTTAAAGCAAATTTTTTGAGTTTTTTCAAAGTTTTTTCAAAATTTATCAACATTTATACTCACTCCCCCCTATATTAATCACTAGGGCAAGGAGTTTTAAGAAAATTCATGTTTTCTCGATGATCTAAAATTGATATATATAATTTGAAACAAAATGCCAGCGATTTGTATTTGCGTATTTTGCCAAAAAAAAAAAAAACATACTTTGTCTTTTTAGACATACGAGGGCGGATCAATAAGTCCGTGATTTTTTGAACTTCCCTCGTTGTTATATGAAATGCAACACTGCTCAGATCAAGTTCCACCTGTTAATAGACTACTATCAAATTTTGAGCAAGTTCCGTCATTTACTTTGCGTTTAACAGCTGTTCAAAACATACAACTCGTGATTTTTTTTTTTTAAATGGAAAAAAGTGAATTTCAAGTGCTCAATAAACATTATTTTTTGCGAAAAAAAAAACCGTCAATCAAAATAAGGAAAAGCTTGATAAATACCACGGGAACTCTGCACCATTGATTTTAATGGTAAAAAAGTGGTTTACTGACTTTTGTTGTGGTCGCACAAGTACAAATGACGCTGAATGTTCTGGACGGCCAATTGAGGTCAATACACCCGAAAATGTGGAAAAAATCCACGATATGGTGTTGGCCGATCAAAAAGTAAAAGTGTGTGAGATTCTTGATGCCATAGGCATTTCATATGGCAGGGTGGTTTCGATGTTAAGTGATCAGTTGGGTTTAAGAAAGCTGTCTGCAAGATGGGTGCCACGTTTGCTCTCAATTGACCATAAACGTAATCGTTTGACAACTTCAAAGTATTTTTTGGAATTGTTTAACCGCAATTCGAGTGAGTTTTTGCGGCGTTTTGTAACTGTGGCTGAGACCAAGTAGCAGTCTAAACAATGGGTTTCTCCGGGTGAACCGGCTCCGAAGAAGGCCAAGGTAAGTTTGTCGGCCAATAAGGTGATGGCAACAGTTTTTTGGGATGCACGCGGGATAAACCACATCGATTACCTTCAAAAGGGAAAAACAATAAAAGGCGAATATTATGCCAACTTATTGGACCGATTTAACTAGGATTTAAAAAAAAACGACCCCGTATTTCCAAGAAAAAAGTTCTTTTTCATCAAGATAATGCATGCTTGCATACGTATGCAGTCTCCTTGGCAAAATTCCATGAATTGGGCTACGAATTGGTACCTCATCCGCCATATTCTCCGGATTTAGCCCTCAGTGACTATTTCCTATTTCCAAACCTAAAGAAATGGCTCGGTGGAAAGAGATTTAGCTTCAACGATGAAATTATTGATCAAACAAATGCCTATTTTATGGACCTCGAAAAATCCTATATTTTGGAAGGGACACAAAAATTGGAGAATTCGATTGTATTGAGCTAAAAGGAGATTATGTTGAAAAATAATTTTTTTTTTGCAAAAAAAAACTGTGTTTCATTTAAAAAGTCACGGACTTATTGTTCCGCCCTCGTATTTTGTGCTTTTTATTGCCTTTTTGTGCATATTTTTAATAATATTTTAAGTGTTTTTTATTAGTTTGTTAAAAAAAAAAAATAAAATTTGGGTACATTTTTATATTTTGATTTAAGCAAAATAATTTTTATATTTTAAAATTTTGCTAAACCGAAGAAAAGAGTAAGATTTTGTTCCTATTGAAAAGATAGTTGCCGAATTTAATTTTTTTTCTGTATTTTTATATTTTAAAGTTTTGATATTTGCAAAAAAAGATATTTTAAGTGCATATTTTTCATGTTTTTGGTGTATATTTCTTAAGCTGCATTTCATTTTTTAATTGCATAAAATTTGAAACAGAAACCTGTATCAATATTAATTTTTGTTTTACAAATTTATATGCTAATTACAAAAAATTAAAAGCGGTTAACAATTCGATTGGCTACCAATGCGGTTGGCAGTACCGAATCTGTTTTATGGGTGTAATGAGATGTCAAACAATTGTAACAAAAAAAATTTTACTAGTTATAATTTGGAATTTTTAATTAGATCTTGGTCTTTTCAAAACCGATGGCCCCCATAATTTTTTTTGTGAATGTCAAGCATTTTTTCAAATTTTAATCTGGCAACACTATATGTGTGCTACCAAATTTTTGTTTTAGAGTTAAACATAATATTGTTGTGTATCCACAAAGTTCAAGTTGTTAGTACTGTTGGTGGTGGTGGTGCACATTTTCAATTTTTTATATTTTGAATCATTTTTTAATTTTTTTTTATTATTTTTGAAACCAAGTATTATGTTACACAGTTACACCGTGTGGCGTTTTATATTTGTATACCAAAGAACATCAGCGACAAAAAAAAAAATCACATTTATTTAAGACTTAGCTGTATGTAGATGTCCGTCTTTGCTTTCGGGATTACACTGAAAGAAATATCTATATGATATTAATGAATATTTGCATTGAAGCAATGAAGTTGCTCTGGAACTCGTCCATTATAACCTTTTTAAATTAACTAATGCAAATTTTCATAAAATTTTATGAAAAATATAATTTAATTTATTTAAAATTTAATTCACTTTATCTCATTTTCATTAAAATACAGTTTCATAAAAAGTATGAAGCTTTTCCATAATTTTAGAAAAATTGTCCGTTCTATTTGTGAAGAAAAGTTTAATTACCCAGCAAAAAATACTGCTTACCCAGAAGCGCTTCCGGAAGGCATTATTTGATAACGAAACGCTTCCAAAGCAAATAAAGAAGGCATGATTTTTGTTCGCGATGTCCCACTTGGTATGTATCTTTTAAAGCGCTGCTTTCATGTGCTCTTAGAAGCAATAAATTCATGCCTTCTTAGGCACTAAGAAGCGCTTATTGTATGTTGGCAACATTAGTGCTTCATGGTATGCATACTTTATTGCTTCATTGTAAGCATTATTCACTGCTTCAAAGAAGGCATTCTGGGAAGCACGACTGAAGGCCTTCCCAAATTGCTTTATAGTATGCAAGTCAGTGAAGCGCTATTTTGGAAGCATACAATTGTAGTTACTGCTTACCAAATCCAGGTTATTTTTGCTGGGTAGTTTAAAGAATATTTTTAGTATTTTTCGTAATGTAATATTTTCTCTGTGTAGTTGGCTTTGCTGTCTATGTAACGGTGGCGGCATTTAACTTAAGTGTTTGACAACCAGAAGCCGCTTAAGAGCAGTATAGACGAAGACAGACGAAAAAAAAAATTGATGTACAAAAAATTATAAATGAAATCAAGGCGGTAGGTGGCTTATGTCAAAAAACTGACATACAAGATACTTGAGATACTATTTTTTCTACCATCATCCTGTAGGATTTTTTCACATTTTTTCTTAAGTTTGCCAAAAATATTTCTTACTTCTTACGTTACGCATAAGATGGATGTAGAGTAATATAAACAATTTCATTCAAATTGATGAAATCATGCTTAAACATCGTTAGGTTTTTTTTCTTATAAAAAGTGTTTTATTTTTAAAAATTAATATATTAATCCTTAAACGGAGAAAGTGCAAATACTTGGGCTACAAATATTCTTTGAAATGGACTTAACTAAGACTACAGAATATGTAGAGGTTATTAAAAGGTTTTACCGGAAATATTGACCATACAAATATTTTCAAGAGAAAACATGTATATTAATTACACTGTGCTACAGTGAAAATATACTTAAAAAAGCGACCTCTCACAGAGAGAATTTTCTTGGGCGAGTTTTAATGAAATTTTCTTCAGAAAGTGAATGAAAGATTTCTTTAACTTCCAAAAAAAAAATGGTTCGTAATTTTTGTTAAATTATTATTTTTAATGAAACTTTGTCATTTTGGGTATGAAATTTTTATTAACTAAAAGTTTCTGTAGAAATGAATTCGAATGTTAAGTAAAACCATGAACTTGAAAGAGGACACAAAAAACATAAATTCAAGCTACAAAATAGCCATGAATTAATCTGTGATATAAAGGATGTGTTTTTATTGTTAAATACGTTTTTTTTTTTGTTGTCTGTTACATGTTAAATGTAAAATTACTTATAACAAATTTTAATATAATTATATCAAAATTTACGAATCCCCAGAATAAGTCGCCAAATAATCGATGAAACGTCGGGACAAAACTGTAAACTAAAATTTAGTTTTTATTTACATGAATATTTTAGGTCTTATTAGCTCAAAAAATTAACAAAGTTAATGTTTTTGTAGAAAATAATGCAATGTTTTCTTTAGAATATATTGCGTACATTAAGATTTGTATAGAAAAAAGTGCTATTTTTTGGATAAATACAATTAAAAATACTTTTTTTTTGCAAAAAAATGTGTTTGTTTTATATAATTTAAATTTATTTGGCAATCCCATACAACAGGAATATATCTTTTAATTTAAAGTATGGGATGTAAATAATTGTAAGTACATAATTGGGTTACATTTGTAGTTTTAGATAATAAAATTAATAGTGTCCGACCGAACAGTTCGGCCAAAAAACTATATTTTTTGTTTTTTTGGGATCTGGAGGCAATGATGATAACTTTTGGTATTGGAAACATGTTTGTTGAGCAGATGTAATTTTGTGTATAAAATTTAAGGAAAGGAAAGTTTAGCTATAAATTTAAAAGTTCGGACGCCGAACTATTTCCGATTTGGCCGAAATTGTGAATTCATTGCTTAACTACGGACTTTTCTTTAAATTGTACACTCAAATTCGCATCTAATCAGCCCAATAAACATTTTTATATGCGCCAAATTTGTCCATAATGCTTAAAAATACCGAATACAGACCAATGGCTAAACTGTTCGGTCGAGCACTAAAAATTAATAATAATTAATAAAAATATTAAAAAAAAAAAAAAATTACAAAAAATTAAAAACAATAATGACAATAAAATAAAATATAAAATAAAAATTAATAATATTTATTTACTGACATGAAAAACTTTAAGTTGAAAAATGTTTTGTTATTTCCTTTTTAAAACTTGTTGCGTTATTGTTGGTTTGAATTTTGTTTGGAAGAAAGTTCCAAAAATGGATGGCATTAAAATAAAATTGCCATTCCGTAATAAGACTTCTGTACCGGAGGGAAACTATCCTTTTACCCCTTCCTGATTGAAAAAATGCAAGGCGGTCATACAAATTTTGTGGCTCCTTAATATATATTATTTTGTGAAGCAGGATGAGTATTCTGACGTTCATTAGATTCTCAAGAGACATGCCGTACAACTGATTTGTATAGAAAGATATTCTATTATGATCGCGCTGTGAGAGCCCAAATTATTGGGCTCTTATTATTTTATTGTATACCACCTTTAATTTACTCTTACTCGTGGAATCATAATGAGCGAAAAGATCACAGCCATAGAGCAAACTAGGCATTAAAAAAACTTTAGCAATAAGCATTCAGATTTCAAAAGGTGTACAGTACTGCATAGGCCATAGTCTACGAAGCATATAGTTCATCTTGAAGACTATAGAGTAGACATGATTCGACCAACGTGTTATTATATTTAATACCGAGATTTTTCACAGACGAAACTTTTTCTATTTTTTTGTTGTTCAGAGCAATATCAAAGTTAATGTTTAATTGTGACGATTTTTTGCGTATTATGAGGCACTTTGATTTTTGAGGGTTTAAGCAAAGCCTACACACAGAGAAATAAAGTGCCAACCGAACTGAAAAGTGTATTTTAATGGTAGGAACTTTTAAATTCAGTTAGTAGAACGATGTATACATTAGACTTCTGAATATTTTGGGTGTTGCAACTAAAATTCAGTTGAATTAGCCTAAGGTGCCACGATCTTTATTAATCGTCAATAAAATATGACGTTTAAAATCCAATTTTGGGTCTAAGAGAATACCCAAATCTAGAATATTATCTACTAATTCCAACTGAAAACCACCCAAAGAGTAATTTACATTTTTTCAAATTTAGTTTCATAAAATTAGAGCAGCACCATTCGTAAAAACTATTTAAATCCTGCTATAGATAAATCTGATCGGAATTTTTATTAAAGCCACGAAAAATTTTAACGTCATCAGCAAACATAAGAACGTTTGAAAACTTTATTACCGATGGTAAATCGTTAATAAAAAGAGAACATAAAATTGGTCCAAGATGGCTACCTTGAGGAACCCCAGATGTTACAATAATATTTTTCGACGTTGTGTTATTAAAATTAACCTTCTGATTTCTGTCTTTTAAATATGACTTTATCCAGCTTAAACAATTTCCAGCGAAACCCATCATATCTAGTTTTTTGAGTAAAAGATTATGGTTAACTTTATCAAAAGCTTTACTGAAATCAGTGTAAATGACATCAGTGTTTTCGCCTTTAAGGAAACCACGATTTACCAAAGTTGTTAATTGTAATAGATTAGTTGTTGTAGAGCACCCCTTACGAAACCCATGCTGAAAAGGAGATATTATAGAGGAAATTTGATGACACAGAGAATCAGTTAAACATTTTTCGAATAGCTTTGGAATCGCGTTGAGTTTTGCTATTCCTCTATATTTAATAACATTTGACTTATATCCAGATTTAAATAATGGAATTACGACAGAGTCCTTCCATAGTTTTGGGAAATAACCATTTTTAATGGAGATATTAAACATTATGATCAACGGATACGCCAAAGCATCTGCACAGTTGATTAAGATGCAACTGGGAACACCATCAGGCCCACAAGTTGTTGAGTTTTTAAATTCTTTTAAATTTTTAACAATTTCATCAGTAGTTATAAGAGGAAAAGTTATTAATTGATGTTTTGTAACTGGAAATGGATAATCATTCAAAGTGTCATATTGGGCATTACAATAAATTAATTTCAGTTGGCAAATACCTAAATTTTTCGCTGTGTGTATTTTCCGAGGCACAGAGGTTAATTTGGTTGAGATCATAGTTAAGTTTACTAAGATTTTCACGAACACCATCTATTGAACTCCACAAAGCTAGGCGTCATCAGCATACATTTGCAGTTTAGAGTGAAACACGCGATTAGGTAAGTCATTCACATAGAGTGAATGAATTTACCTTTCCACAGGTAAAGCTTGTGAGTAGTTATTATTTAGGAATACTGTTTGACAGCGATTTGACAAGTACGAATTAAGCAATAATGTTGACGTGTATGAGAAATTGAAAAGTTGACTTAGTTTGAGGCCGAGAATAGTATGATCAACGGTATCGAAAGCCTTGGAATCGTCAAGCAACACTAAGAAATTGACTTTGCCAATGTCGAAGTCTCTACGTATATCCTCACTGACATCGATCAGAGCTGTAATACAGCTATTTTTGGGCCGAAAGCCTGATTTTCGATCAGTTAATAATTTAAAGCGATTCAAGTGTTCACTTATTTGAATGTGCATAAGTTTTTCAAATACTTTGTTTAGGAAAGGTAAAATTGCTATTGGACGAAACTCTGAGTTTGATTTTGGTACTGGTATGACCTTCGCATGTTCCATTTAGTTGGAAAAACACTCGTAGTGAGAATAGTGTTAAAGAAGTAGGTGATAAATGGCAGCAGTTGTGGTAGTGTTCATTTAATAAACCTTGGATCCGTATTGTCGTAACCTATAGCAATTGATTTTACTTTTAAAAGACAAGATAACATTTCAGAGTTGTTAACGCAGTGAAATTCAAATTGGTTGCAAGGTACAGAATTAAATTGATTTTTGACGTCAGGATTGGTAAGAGTGCTACTATCAATTGAGGGGGAGATGCAAAATATACAGATATTAATATATTAGCAACAAAATATTGCAAATGTACTAGATTCTACTAATAAATTTTTATAAAAAAAAAAAAATAACAATAACATTGGTCTTTAAAGGATTAATTCCAAGGTATCAATATGACAAAAAAGTATTCTTCAAAATAATATCAGTTCTTGATTGATGAGCTAAAAATTAATTAAGTTAGAAAAGTAAATCAACTTTTTGATATAACATTGTTATTAAAAATTATTAAAATCATAATTTTTTCTTAACAATATTTACCCTCGAACAACTTTTAACTACTTTTTTATCATTATAATGAGCATCGAGAAATTTATAGTGAAAAATATTTGTTAGTACAACTTGTTAGAATGCAAAAATAAAAATTATTCTACTACTTCTTCAATAACTTATTTAAAAAAAAAAAACGCGAAATTTTTGCACAAAAGAAAATCATTTTTATACCAACAAAACTATTAGTAAACTTTAATCATTTATAACAACTCTTCAAGAAACTCAAGACTACTAATACTTGAAAAAAAAAAACTAAGCTGGAAAAAGAAAATTATATGAACAAACAAATTGCTTTGCAAAACTATAAGAAGTGCCAGCAGAAAAAATCCGTACCAAAATCGCAAGAAAAAGAAACTTTTTAATGAAATTTAATTATAAACTTTGACAAACAAATAAAAACGCCATTTATATTCAAACCCCAAGAACTTATAATATGAACAAAATATGGAAGATGTAGAAGATGTGCTGGAAATACAAGAAAAAGCATATCAATTGTCTACAAAAACGAAAAACTATGCAAAACTATAAAATTCAAATTATTGTAGAGTTTTACTTTTTTTTCGTTTGGCATTTGTCAAAGCAAGAAATCGATATTACATTTCAATTTATATTTACTTAAATCTACATTTAAAACCACATTAAAATTCAATGGTTAAAGTAAAAACTTAAATGGAAAATAGTAAAGAAAATTGTTAAAAAAAGAAAATAACAATTTACATAAAATCAGGTAAATACGGGTTTTAATGTTAATAGTTTTTAAGAAGTTTTTTTTAAAAAGGTCAGGGATATTAAGAATTTAAAGTGGATATTACAAATTTAAAGTATTATAGAAATGATTTCAATTACTTTTATAAAATTTTACTAATTTTTATTTTCTCTTTCTTTTTCAGGTACTAAATAATGCATTATTTTACTACAGTGGTAAGAATTAGAAAATAAATATGCGGAAGTTCATGAATGTTATTGAATTTATTATGAAAAAAAAGATTTAATTCGAAAATTTAATTAATACTAATATTTTCAATGAAAAAAAAAACAATGCTCAGCAAAAAAAAAACTCGATTTGGTAAGCAGTTGCTGCCTTTATATGCTTCCAAAATAGCGCTTCACCGTCATGCATACTATAAAGCAATTATTTAAGGCATTCTGTAGTGCTTCCCAAAATGCCTTCTTTGAAGCAATAAAGTATGCATACAATGAAGCAATAAAGTATGCATACAATGAAGAAATAAAGAATGCATGCAATGAAGCAATGAAGAATGCATACAAAGAAGCCAGGAAGAATGCATACAATGAAGCAATAAAGTATCAATAAATCAATTTAATTTATTTGATAAAAACGTCATTAACTGTATGAAAATTAAATATTTTGTCAATTCTTTTCATAAAAATGAATGATTTCTTTTTAATGCTTTCAAAGGACATTCAAAATTCTAATATGCAAAGAAATTCGTTTAACTCATTAAAGGCACGTCATTTTTAACCAAATTTTGCAAAACGCAATGCAAAATGCAATTTTTTAATTTAAGCCCTACCACAAGCTGTTTGTTTTCAGAAGCTCTGCCAGAAACTCTTTCAGAAGCTCTTCCACAAGCTCTTCCCGAAGCTCTTCCAGAAGCTCTTTCAGAAGCTCTTCCAGAAGCTCTTTCAGAAGCTCTTCCACAAGCTCTTCCAGAAGCTCTTTCAGAAGCTCTTTCAGAAGCTCTTCCAGAAGCTCTTTCAGAAGCTCTTCCACAAGCTCTTCCAGAAGCTCTTCCCGAAGCTCTTAAGAAGGCATGAATTTATTGCTTCTAAGAGCACATAAAAGAAGCGCTACCAAGTGGGACATCGCGAACAAAAATCATGCCTTCTGGAATGCCTTCGAAAGCGCTTCGTAATTGAATAATGCCTTCCGAAAGCGCTTCTTTGAAGCGCTATTTTTTGCTGGGTGCGGATGTTAAAAATGTTTTGATAAAACGCCGCGGATGTTTAAGTTTTCTTTTTATTTACGATTTTTTATAATGTTAAGTTTTTCTTTAAGAACACATATTACGAATCTGACATTTTTTATAGAAAATACTCAATAAAAAAGTTATATCTCAATTACAAAATCAGAGTTCATTTGATATAGATCTGTATTTATTTTATCCAAGTTTATCTCAAAATTGGGGTATCCAGTATTATCCTAATGGGATATTCCCTAAACTATATTACTGAACTAAATTAGATTAAAATTTAAAATTTATAGGGGGATCTAATAACATCCCAGTGTAGAAAAGCATTACCATATAAGCCCAGTGTGGCAACGGTAATGGCATGTCATTACTTTTCTCACTACGAGTAATGATGCCAGCTTACTCGCTGCATCACTTTAACACGAATGCGAAGGACTTACTAATAACTAGTAAATTTTCGCATTAATTCAGTAGAAAAAATTACGCGTTACCTATAAGTACTTATTTTTGCCTTCATTTTAATTAATTATCTAAAAATTTATTGAAAATCTATTTTTAAACTCATTATTTTTTTTCCAGTAAGTACATATATAACTACTTATTTTTGATTTTCTGTGCCAGCACGTGATTTATGTTTTTATCTATTAAGTATAACATATCGAGATAGCTCAGATGGTAGATAGGTTGACAGACAACCTGTAGGCACGGGCTCGAGTATCGTGAGGGCATATTTTATTAAAAAAAAAAATTTAGTAAAAAAATATTTTTTTTTTAATGTATTTTTTCTTTATTTTTGTCTCTTCTGGTAAGCATATTATGGTAACACATATTTTCTATTTTTTGGTAAGGTGTTTATTTTACATTACATCGCCATATAAAAGTTATGAGATTTGGAATGACAATTTTAAGTACTTGACAATACCAAATATCTTCTTATATAACCAAGAGTACTTATAATTTTCATTACAAATCTAATTACTTTTATGTATATGGGGATGTCGCACAAAATAATCACATAAGTACAAAAAAAAAAAAATAATAAGTGTTTACCTCTGGTAAAGCATATAGGTAAAAACTTACTAATAATTTTTTTGTAAAAAATAAAGAGTGTAACAATAGTTTTTCAAAAAACTGAATTTAATAAAAAAATATTTTTTTCTATTTCCTTTTTTTTAGTAAAATCTGCTCACACGGGATTCAAAACTGGGACTGACTTAACCTGACAATTAAAAATGAAATGCAATTTTAAAAGATATATAAAAAAATCTATAAAAAAAAACTTTAAAAATTTCACATATTTTAATGATTATTTGGTCTACTAGTATTTAGTAAATGTTTTTGTAGATTTTAGCAGATTATTTTGTTACTTAACTAAAATGTAGCTCAAATATGACTAAATATTTGTTAATTCGATAGATTTCATTTTTCTATTCTAATATTACTAATATTTAGTAAAAAGAAATGGAGCAAAATTGATTATTTATAGGTTTTTTGTTAAAGTTCTGCCTTTTATGGAGGCTCTAACTTTTCTAAAACTTCGGGTTCTGATGAGATTTTTAGCCAGATCGAAATACTAGTATCAACCTAGCTAATATGTTTGATTTGCTTTATTTTTGTAAATATACGGAGGTTGAAAGCTCGTTATAAATTGAAAATAACATAAAAATAATCTCGATGTGTATAAAAACAAAAAACTAATATAACTGTAAAAAATATTACTTGAGCCAGAGTACACACTAAAATTTTTTTATATAAATAGAACATTTTTGGTCTTTAAAGTTTAGTAACGTCATGATGCTTGTTAGGAAAAGACCTAACCACGTGCTTGATTACTAAGAAGACAAGAATGGAACAAAATTGATTATTAATAGGTTTTTTGTTAAAGTTCTGCCTTTTATGTAGGCTCTAACTTTTCTAAAACTTCGGGTTCTGATGAGATCTTTAGCCAGATCGAAATACTAGTATCAACCTAGCTAATATGTTTGATTTGCTTTATTTTTGTAAATATACGGAGGTTGAAAGCTCGTTATAAATTGAAAAGAAATCTGCTAATTTTAGCAGTTTTTTCTGCAAGCTTATTTTTAACTAATTTTTAGTATCTTTTTTTGCTTTTTTACTGGCTTACTTTTATGAGTATTAAAAACACAAACAAAACTTTTATAATACCAAATAATGCGGATATTAAAAATTTTAATACAAAAACTGCGGACTTTAATGCTTTCTAAATAAATAATTCCAAAAATTTTAAGTTTCTTTAAAAACTATTGTTGATGCTAATATTTTTATTAAAATATATGCGGATGTTATAATTTCGTATTTAAATTACTGCGGATGTGAAATTTTTTTTTTTAAAAATAATGCGGATCTCAGTGTTTATTTTTTTTTTTTGTTAAATATAGAAAATTTTGCAGCTCTTTCTTATTTTTATAGAAAATATTGCGACTGTAAATATTTTCACTACTAAAGTTTTGTGGCTGCTTCTTTTTTAAACAAAAACTATTTTTTTTACTAAAAAAATAATTGAATTTTTCGAAATATTTAAAAATGGTGGTACTTAAAACATTATTACCAAATTATGCAACAAATAAACACTCAAACCAAATTAATTGATTTTTTTCACTTAAATTAATGAAATTTTTATGTAATGTACAATAATTTCCCAACAATTACTCATTTCAAAACTCTAAAAATTATAGTATTAACAAATTACGGTGAATTTATTTTAAATAACTAAATAATTTTAAACACCCTCATAAAAAAGTTTAACAAGCCATTTAAATAGATCAATGTTTATGCACAAAAAACTCACATAACAAATCTTTACTTCGTATAGAAAATATTTCATAATAACACTACTCAACGGCCAACAAAAAAAAAAATCGCAAAGAAATAAATCTGTAAAAATAGCAGAAAAAACTACTTAAACTTAAAATTAGTTATATATCCTTTCTATCTTTCTTTATATCTATTTTTCAATATACAGTAAGGGACAAAATTGTTCACATGATTATCGTTATTGAGAATATATGACACATATTTATCTTTTCTTCACTTTTATTAAAACTTGTTTAATTAAATTAAATACTGTAATCCTACTGAATACAAAAATATGAAAACTTAAAATAAATCCAGGTACATAATGTTTTAATTAATATTAATTCAAAGGTTCAAGTGTGAACAATATTGGCACCAGGTGAAAAACTCGTCCTATTTTTGGTCTTAATATTTTGTGTGTCCACTGTGAGCTTTTTTAACTGATTGAATTCTTTTCGGCATACTTTTTACTAGATTATTTAGCATTTCTGGATCAATATTTTCCCAAGCTTCAATAGAACGCTCCCATAGTTCATCTATGGTCTTAGGAGGATTTTTTTGAGCAAAAATCTTCCTTTTTAATATAGACCAAAGGTGTTCGATCGGGTTTAAATCCGGGGACTGGGGCGGCCAATCCAAAAGCTTGATGCCATTTTCTTCGAACCACTTTTTAGTTTTTTTCGCAGTATGCTTAGGATCGTTATCCTGCATAAAGATGTCGTTTTGTCCCGGATCCAAGCCGAATATATCAAGACTTGGTCGATATGAGTCTTCAAGAATAGTGATATAGTCCGCAGCACACATTTTACCTTTAATCCGGCGAAGTACACCAAGCTGATTTCCCCTGAAACAACCCCAAGCCATCAATGAGCCACCTCCGAAGTGTTGGAGTTAAAGAACGAAATATTTGCAGTACGTTAAAATTCGGAGGTGGCTCATTGATGGCTTGGGGTTGTTTCAGGGGAAATCAGCTTGGTGTACTTCGCCGGATTAGAGGTAAAATGTGTGCTGCGGACTATATCACTATTCTTGAAGACTCATATCTACCAAGTCTTGATATATTCGGCTTGGATCCGGGACAAAACGACATCTTTTTGCTCAAAAAAATCCTCCTAAGACCATAGATGAACTATGGGAGCGTTCTATTGAAGCTTGGGAAAATATTGATCCAGAAATGCTAAATAATCTAGTAAAAAGTATGCCGAAAAGAATTCAATCAGTTAAAAAAGCTCACGGTGGACACACAAAATATTAAGACCAAAAATAGGACGAGTTTTTCACCTGGTGCCAATATTGTTCACACTTGAACCTTTGAATTAATATTAATTAAAACATTATGTACCTGGATTTATTTTAAGTTTTCATATTTTTGTATTCAGTAGGATTAGAGTATTTAATTTAATTAAACAAGTTTGAATAAAAGTGAAGAAAAGATAAATATGTGTCATATATTCTCAATAACGATAATCATGTGAACAATTTTGTCCCTTACTGTATCTATCTGTCTATTCGTATTTTTTCTTACTTTTTCACTGAAGGGATTCACAATGGACCGTATTGGTCTCCGAGTGGAGATGTGCCCTTGGGCACATAACCAAACCTAACCTACCTAACCTAACCTAACCTAACCTAACCTAACCTACCTAACCTAACCTAACCTAACCTAACCTAACCTAACCTAACCTAACCTAACCTAACCTAACCTAACCTAACCTAACCTAACCTAACCTAACCTAACCTAACCTAACCTAACCTAACCTAACCTAACCTAACCTAACCTACCTAACCTAACCTAACCTAACCTAACCTAACTAACCTAACCTAACCTAACCTAACCTAACCTAACCTAACCTAACCTAACCTAACCTAACCTAACCTAACCTACCTAACCTAACTAACCTAACCTAACCTAACCTAACCTAACCTAACCTAACCTAACCTAACCTACCTAACCTAACCTAACCTAACCTAACCTAACCTAACCTAACCTAACCTAACCTAACCTAACCTAACCTAACCTAACCTAACCTAGCCTAACCTAACGTACCCTAACGTAACCTAACGTAACCTAACCTAACCTAACCAAACCTAACCTAATCTAATAAAATAAGAACAACAAAAATAAATCTGTTAACTTTACAAAATTTTATTTGAATTTTAGCTAATTAAAAATAGCATTTCACTCTATAAAACTAGCAAAAACTTTTACTAAATATTTGTAGACTCCAAATAGTAAGCACACACTGTAATATTAATAAAATACTTGCTGTATTTACCTCAAATTTAGTAGAATGCAAATAACAGATTATTTTGCATAAATCAACACAAATTTGTGCTAAAAAATTGTAGATTGCTAATTTCATAACGACTAAAAAAAAAACAGAAAAAAACTTGAAAAATTTCACAATTTTTAATGATTTTTTTGTCTACTAATATTTAGTAAATGTTTTTGCTGATTTTAGCAGATTATTTTGTTACTTTCAATTTACTAAAATTTAGCTCAAATATAACTAAATATTTGTAAACTCAACAGATTTATTTTTGCTATTCTTATATTACTAGTATTTAGGAAAAAAATTTGCTATCTTTTAGCAGTTTTTTGTGCAAGGTAACTTTTAACTATTTTTTAGTAACCTTTTTTTGCTCTTCTTTTTGTAATAGACCAATTTACGCTTAATTCAAATTCGGCAAAAAAAATAAATCATTTGCAGTTTTTTATTTTATGAATTAATAATCATATAATTACAAATTATATACTATTACCCTAACCGAGCACTAGCTACTATGGCTTTCGGCGTGTTTGTAGCGAAAACAGACCAGTGCCTCTGGTGGGAATCGAACCCACGACCCCCGCACTGATAAGCCAGCACGCTACAACTAGCCTACCGGGGCGCACAGTTTTTTAAATATCGCGGTTTTTATCATTCACATGATTTTATCTTATATATTGTATAACTTTTCGCAATTTTATCGCATAGATTTAGTTAAAAAAATAAAATTAATGCTTTCGCGAGTAAATTTTGTAAATTTAAGCAAAATAAAAAAAAAAAAATTATGGGGTGAATGATGTAAATATAAAAACCGTGATATTTCAAAAACTGTCAGATATGGATTTATCGCACCCAAAGGCAGTTTCGGCAAAATTTGTTGAGTAGTGTAATTATTTCAATTTAAAAATAAAATAATTTAAATAGCACCACAGGTACATAACAATGTAGACCAAATGGAGGTATTTTAAATTTTTTTTAATTAATTAAGTGCTAAAGTTGCTGCAATCGGAAAAAATAAAAATATTTCAAGCTGTTTTTTTTACAACTTAAAAGCAATTATTGTTAAATGAAAATGAATTTATGTCTGTTGTGTTTATTTTATAAATGACACATTAAAATTGTATGTTGCTGGTTTTTTTTTAAATGTTTTTCATCCAAAAAGCTGACAGAAAATTATTTAAAATTTTCAACACCATGCGGTAATATGGAAAGTTTTTTTTTTTTTATTTTGTTTTGAGTTTATTTATCAATTTTGTAATTAATTTTTGGGGTAACAAAAAAAAAAGTTTTAGGTGAAAAAACATCAAGTAATAAATTAATTATAAAATTGTTTATAATATAGCAAAGAGAAAAGTTTAAAATTTTTATGTAAACCATAATTTGGTGGTTTGTTTTTTGTAAAGCCACTAGGCAGACATTTGTTTGGAGCCAAGAGAAATTCAGTAAAAAAAAAAAGTTTTGCATTTTTTTGTATGAAATTTGTTGCATTGATATATAATAGAGTGCCTTAAAAAAACTGTATATGATAAGGGCCACCTCCTGAAAATAAAGAATAGCATTTTTTATGATGATTACCAAAATATTTCGGCTCTAGCGATAACATCCCGTGGGCTAAACCTTTTTTAAAAATCTCCAAAAACAATAGCTTTTCTAAAACTTCGGGTTCTGATGCGATCTTTAGCCAGATCGAAATACTAGTATCAACCTAGCTAATATGTTGGATCTGCTTAATTTTAGTTAATATACGGAGGTTGAAAGCTCGTTATAAATTGAAAATATTTTTTGTATTATTTAATTAAAAATAAGTTACAGTAACTTTGGTAAAAAATTTGGTCCAATATAAGAAAGATTATTCATTTCTATCGTTCTACATTCAAAAATTATAAAAAGCAGCCTCTCGACTCCAAATAATAAGATTTTATAGCATTTTTTTTAATAAATTTTAATGAGATTTTTAAAAAAAAACATTAAAACAACTCCCCCCATTTTTCAGCTGGTTTTTATTTTTAATACATCGTCAGAAAGGTTCCGAAATTCGATAATAATTTTAGAAACTGATTAACCCTTACTTGTACTGTATTACTTGTTTGTAATACACATTTTGTAGTATTTTTTTTTATACAAACATTATATTATTTTAGTTTTAGGTAATAAAACCTTATGTTTCATACGTATTTTAAATAAATATAAAATTTTTTATAAAATTCTGATTTGTTTTGAAAATAATTCTGGATATATTTAACGGTTTTGCATGTTAAGTGCAAGATATTAATCGGCGAAGTCTCTAGCTCTAGCTAATATATTAGCTGTGGTAAAAACTAGGGACATTAAACTAAAAAATGAGGATTTTCGAGTTTCTTAGAGAATCCTGAAAATATCGCTTAAAGGGGTTTACTAGCTTTAGAAATCAATAAAAACGACAATATTTAAGCAATTATAAAAAAATAAATAATTGGTTTATTGAAAAAATTCTTTTTGTGATAGAAAAACACAATACTAGATATTATTTCAAAAATTTTAATTTGGTATTCGTACTGCCATGGCAACCCTGGTAACCATTTCACATCCCTCGCGGAGCCCTTGACACTCATATGAGCACGATATTTATTTTGTTTCATACACGGATAAATTCTTTAGTCTTAAGGACGGAAGTCGGGACCCGACTTTCAATATCTTGTTTTGAGAAAAAAAAAATAGGTAACGTAAATATTGCTCATGTAAAATATAAATTTTTTTTTTATTTTATTTTAGTTTTTAATAATCATATAATTACAAATTATATACCATTACCCTAACCGAGCACTAGCTACTATGGCTTTCGGCGCGTTGTAGCGAAAACAGACCAGTGCCTCTGGTGGGAATCGAACCCACGACCCCCGCACTGATAAGCCAGCACGTTACCAATTAGCCTACCGGGGCGCACACACATGTAATTCAAATTCGCGGCCATACTCTATATTTCTTTATTAGGATATTGTCCTAAAAAATAATCTATAGAGTTTTTGTTTTCAAATTTATTAATTGACCACTTTCAGGAATGTGTTGATAAAAATATTTCGAGAATTTTCTAGGTTCCCATCACCAAAACACGTTTCGAAATAAGACATAATTTTTATATTTAATAAAAATTATATCAAACTTGTAAAAAAGGCAAAGTCCTGTCTTGTTTACTCCCCCTTTACATCTTGTTTTTAAAGAAAACAAGTGTGAAAATAAAAAGTAGAATAAAAACAAAAAGCGTGTATTGTGTATTTACCAAAGGTAGAGCTTGCACATAGCGAACAAGGTTTCAATTTATTTTTGATCAATGGTGATAATCTTTAACTTCGAGCTCATATATTAGTTCTCATTTAGTGGAAAACTAGGTTACATGGATGTTTGATGTTTTGAATGGGATTGTCACTTCTTTGAAAACGTGTTCTGGTGATGGGTACCTAGAAAATTCCCGAAAAAGATATATCAACACATTCCTGAAAGTGGTCAATTAATAAATTTGAAAACTAAAACTCTATAGATTATTTGTTAGGACAATATCCTAATAAAGATATATAGAGTATGGCCTCGAACTTGAATAATTTTCATTCAAATACAATAACGCTGAAACACTAGTAGTTGCGCATAATATTAGAGACGAAATCCAAAAGTCTCATTTCATAGCGATCTTTAAATATCGTCCGATTGAGCCAATTTTTGGTATACACGTATACACATTTTGCTAAAAGGAACAAAAGTAAACTTGTGGAGTGAGAATCGATATATACTTTTATTTTTCAGTCTAGTGTAAACTGTGGTGTGGGTATGAGAAAAAACAATGTTCAAGAGTTAAGATAATTTTTGCCAAAATATTTTATTTTTAATTTTGTCATTTATTTAGAAATCATATCAAAAGTTTTGGTTCCACAGAATTTTAAATGCGTTCTTGACATGTGTTGTATATAAAAATAACGTTTTTTGACCTCTTAATGGCTTTTACTTTCAAACCACAAAAATATGAGTTATAATACCAACTTAAGTGTATTTATTAAGCCAAAACACTATTTTAAAAAGTTTTCTGTGAAAGACAACAATCCTTACAAAATAACAAAAACAGGCAATCTAGTATAAAGTTAGGGAGAAAAATATAAATTTTCAAATATTAACTTACAAGGAAACTGCAGAGTGGTTACTCTGCAGATTTGAATGAAACTTGGATATGTTGTAAAGGACAAACAAATATAAGACACTTATTGAGGTGCACACAGAAAAAAAATTTTGCTTTTTGCCAACTGAAATTAAGTTACAGCTACTCAAAGTCGGTTATTGCGAATTTCAGTCGGTTGGTAAGATTGAACATTATTCGGTTAACACGGCAAAATTCGGTTAATTCAATTGAATTTTAGTTACAACACCCAAAATATTCAGAAATCGAATGTTAACTAATTGAATGTATAAGTTGTTACCAAATGTCGATCCTCTCTAATGCATATGGGTTGTCATATTGGTTGTATCATATGAAATTATATATAGCTTTAATCTCTAAGAATTATATTTTTTCGGAAACTTAAATAAATTCAGTTATAACTTACTCTTGCTCATTTAACCGTACGATGCATACCCAACTTTTTATACGAGAACACACACGCGGGATACGTTTGTACTTACTAGCTTATTTTGGTCTTCTCTAATGTTTAAATGGTCCAATTTCATTATTTTTAAATGCGTATATTAATATTTAACAAATGTTTTAGTTTTTGTTTCATGGTTCAACCTGGTTCAAGAGATATAGGCAAAAAAGTTCACGTGCATGGAATAGCCAAATGTTGTGTGTGTTTACGTAGGTGTCGACTTTAGAAACTCGTAGCTCCTGAACCACTGATCTGAATTGGATCAAATAACCTTTAAAAGATTAGAAATTACATAAATTTCCTATATCCGAAATATCCCTAAGTTAAGCCGTTACTGAGTTACAGTTGCAAGTGGATACATTTGTACCCGGATATGTGTTCTAGGGTTAAATCGTTGAAAGTGGATGCATTTGTACCCGAGTGTGTGTTCTAGCGTTATGTTGGGCTCCACTCTGTTACGGTTAGAATTTTATTAAGTTTAATTTTTCATCTTTCAATTTTCCAGGTTTGTAGATTTTAATTTATTTAAGATTGATTTAAGATGTTTTGATTGACATAAATTCTGATTTGTAACATTCTTTAAGCTATTTAGCCCTAGCAACTTAAAATTTTTAGACTTTTTAAACATCAGGGTTAATAGCTTTAAATCGAATATAAAATTAAAAAATTGTTTGTATCTTAAATTTCTTAAGGTATTTACTATGGAAAAGTTGTTGAAATTTTTAAGATGTAGACCATTATTTAAGCCAAAAAAATTTAACATCAAATGTTACTTAATATTTGAACCAAAAGCATTGCTTCTGGTACTAGAAAAAAGTAGAAAAAATAATCAACACAAGAAAAGCTTTTAATACGTACTACACAATACTTATTGTATATTTTATCTTTTTGATGTTCCTGGTTATTTTTTTTTTTGTTTTTGTTTCCTGTAACATGTACTAAAAGTAGGGATATAATCTTATATAGGAAATAAGGTGGTATCTCTACTAGAAGTACATATGAATGGATAAAAAAAAAGAGTACGTACAAACCAGAGTAGATACACGTATTGTATTTTTACTTTCAGATCATTATGTTTTTAGTTACGTATAACTACGTTTTCAAATGATTAGGATTTTAAGATGTGAGTATTGGACATTAGGGTGGTGGCGATTAAAGTGCACAGAAAAAATTATCAACGTAAAATATCTAATTAAAAATTTGATTTGAATTAAATTGGTTTCTAAACAAATATTTAACTGAATCAATTAATATTTTAATTGCCTTTTAGATATAAATACATGTTTTATTTGAGATATAAATACATGTTTTATTTGAGATATAAATATATGTTTTATTTTTTTTTTTCATAGACTGTATGCTTAAATAGAAAAGCTTCAGTATAAAGTACCAAATGCATTTGAAGTTTCAAACAAGCAACAATCACAAACAAACATGCAAACAGACGCAGCATTAACTTAAACACACATACTAAAGTATCGTTCACACACTTTTTTTGTAGAAGCTATTTATAGCTTTTTTCCGTTTTAATGTTCAATAAAAGTTTTAATTAATATTATCATTGCCGTGATAGGTGCAAAATCAATCAAAATATTAATTGATTCAATACATTTTTTTAATTAAAGCCCGTGGTTAGTTTTTTCTGTGTAACGAACTTTGATAAGGTTGTCCAGTGGACTCTGAAAAATTTAGTGACAGGGATGCTATCCCAATAATTTTAATCTGATATTAATTATATTCGTATATGTGACAGAGGAAAGAAAAAAGATATGTGCATTTTATTTAGTGGTTCAAATTTTACGCCTAAGGGTTATAAAAATGGTGTAAAAAATTTAACAATTTTGGTATACAAATTTAACAATTTTTGTATAAAAATTTTACAATTTTTGTAAAAAATTTAACAATTTTTGTATAAAAATTTAAACAATTTTTGTATAAAAATTTAAAAATTTTTGTATAAAAATTAAACAATTTTTGTATAAAAATTTTACAATTTTTGTATAAAAATTTAACAATTTTTGAATAAAAATTAAACAATTTATGTATAAAAATTTTACAATTTTTGTATACAAATTTGGGAAACCTTGTGACATATTAGGTGGTGTGTCTAAAATATATGTATTTTCAAATAAATTTAAGAAAAGGAACCGGTCACTTGAACTTGGCGATGACATTCATTCAGTCAATTGACTTATTTTAGACACCTTGTAATGTGTTAAGTAGCGTAATTTCTAGACTACGAATATATAACAGAAGACGCCCAACATAAATATACTAGAAATTACATTATAAATATCACTTAAATTATTGAACTACCCTACTTAACAAACAAAGTAGTCTTAAAGTAGTTTTAAAAAATGATTGTTAGAGTTGAAGTATACACACAAAAAAAAAAAAAAGCATTTCAATCACGAAAACAGCGGAATTAATTATTTCTATAGCTGAAATTCCGCCAACAACGAAAAGTCCCCAGTCAATTAAAAATTGATAGCTCTTTTATTGAATTATTTTCAATTAAATGCAAATACACATTTGTTAATGATTTTTATTATAGTTGTATACACATTTGATTAAAAATCAATTGATTGGATACAAAATTGCTCAATATTGTATACCTTAATATTTTCTATGTATATAAATTTGATCAGAAGTCATTTGAATGGATTAAAAAGTGATCAATATCGTCTAACTTATCAAAAGGCCTTGAAGGGTGTTGTTGAATTTTATAAAATTGATTTTAATGCTAATAATCCTTATTTAGCTGCCAGGAAAACTTTAGTACTGGGTGCGATTAAGTAATGCATTACCTTGTGATGTGTAGTTCTTACATGTATCATTTCTGTCTCTAACAAAAATTCATGAGTTATTGATAATGGGTTACATAATGCATTATTTTGTAATTAGTACACCTTACCTTCTGCATTATTTTGCAAAAATAAAGTAATGACTCACAACAAATGGAGTTTTTGTAGCTTGAATTTTATAAAATTGATTTTAATACTTATAATCCTTATTTAGTTCCCAGGAAAGCTTTGGTAGTGGGTGCGATAAAGTAATGCCTTACCTTGTGATGTGTAGTCCTTACATGTATAATTAGTTTAAAATAAAATGTAATGGGTTACATAAAGCATTACTTTATATTTTGTATACTCCTAACCTTCTGCATTATTTTGAAAACATAAAGTAATGAGTTATCAATATTAGGACACTCTTGGGTTACCTTGTAAAGATCCATCAATGATGCCTTTTACATTGTTTCAAAACATTAATAAATGACTTACCAATCATCAATTATATAATGCATGAGATATAAAAGTAAAGTAATAATTAAAATATCTTTCTGAAAATCTATTTATAGACACATTACTTTATGATTTTATGTAATCAAATAAATATATATCTTACCCTCAAGATATATATTTCAAACATCACAAACGCAAACTCGAAGCAAAACAATTAATTTATATTTTAAGCAACCCATTATTATAAGTGACGATAGCACAGTTAGTAGAGCTCTCGCTTATCACCCAGAGACCCCAGGTTCGAATCTCAGTGCGATTATTTATTTAATTAAAAAAAAAGTTTTAGTAGAAATTTTTTTTATGAAAATCTATTTATAGACACATTCACCCTGATTGTCTAAGGCGTTGTCGTGTCGATTATAGGGCGTTTTTACAAAACGGTATTGTGTGTGTCGAAAACGACTAAATTGTAACACTGTCAGTAAATCTATTACAATTTCCGTATTCCGTATGTCGTATTTGCTGTAAAATTTTTTGAAAATTGTCGTAAAAATTTTTAATCACGACAACATTTGAAAATGGCATATAAAGTGGATATTATCCTACATTAAATATTGTCATTTAGAAATGTTTTTGAATTAAATTTATTTAAATTTTAGGGTCAAAATTTCTACCCCAAAACAGTTTGAGAGGCTGGTAGAGCTGATGGAAAAAAATCCACATTTAGCAAAAGGCTTTGCTAAGAGTTTAAACAAATTCAGCATTAAAGATTACTGGAACAAAGTTGGCGAAAAAATTAACAATTTAGTACCCTCCTCTACGCACAGGCGAAGGCTAGAAGAAGGTAGTCTCAAAAAAATTATTTCCTACTTACTTGCGGTTTGGAAGCGAATATATGTTCGATTGCTGCCTTAATTGACTTCGCAAGGCAATCAACTCACTTATTCCATAATCTTCCTCTTCATCAGGTGATGAAAATGCAGCCACACTTAACATGTTTATGGCTTTATTAAGTTTTTTTAAGAAAAAAAAAAATTTTAAGTTAAATTTAACTTGTATTTGCCACCGAGCAGCTGTTTTTTGTTGACATAATTTTAAATATTTTTTAACAACTCTGTAATGTTTATGCTATTACAATATTGTCGTTGTCGTTTTTTTACACGGTACCACAAAAATTAAAAAACGACAACGCCAGCTGTCGGATTACGACAACGCCTTACACAATCAGGGTGATACCGCCAGCGAAGTAAGGTGTATTGTAATGATTGGAGCCATTACCCATTATTTGGTAATGTGTGATTTGCTGGGTTGATAGATTCATTTTGATTTATGTGAACAAATTGCTCATAGAAATTCGTTTTTTTTTTGTCATTCTATTGAAACTTAGGAACTATGAAAAAAGAAAATTTTTTGATTTTTAAAATTTTTAGATGAAATCAGAGTTTTTTTTTTGTTAATTTTTAATTTATGATGTGATCAAGATTATTCAAGTTCAAGATCATTTGTTTTAACAAAAAATATAATCTTGTTCACATCATAACTTATAATAAAAGATCGAAAAATAAATTTTTGGTTTTAATTTTTTAAAAATTTAAAAGTAAAACATTTGAACAATGACATTTTTAATTTATTTTTAGCAATTTTCTGTTTAAAAGTATGGCTACATTTTATTAAGCTAAATTTAACTTAAAAATTGCATTATCAATTAAATGATAATGCTGTAGAATAAATAAATATTCAGATTTAAACAACTCAAACTTAAATTATTTAAATTAATAAACTAATAAACTAAATGAGAATTTATAAAAATAAAATAAAAATGCTCGAGCTCGAGGCCAGTTGTAGTTAATATAAAATTAATTTATTTCTCAATATTTCGACATTCGTCGAATGTCATCTTCAGGAGAAGTATATTTAATGTTTACATAAAAAACACAGCTTAGAACTATCGTTGTTTGTTTGTCACCATCTCATGTTGCACTGGTGACAAACAAACAACGATAGTTCTAAGCTGTGTTTTTTATGTTTGTTTGTCACCATCTCATGTTGCACTGGTGACAAACAAACAACGATAGTTCTAAGCTGTGTTTTTTATGTAAACATTAAATATACTTCTCCTGAAGATGACATTCGACGAATGTCGAAATATTGAGAAATAAATTAATTTTATATTAACTACAACTGGCCTCGAGCTCGAGCATTTTTATTTTATTAAAACTGAAAGGTCGAACAAATACAACTTTTAATTTATAAAAATATTTTTAAAATTTATTTAAAATATGTATTTATTACTAATACATAAACATTTATAAAAAAAAACAACACATACATAAATATTACAAAAAAAAAAAAAACAACAACAATGTGTTGGTGTTATCTTGTTTTTTCTTTATCAAATGCTTTTAAGAGATAGAATAAAAAATGTCAAACAAGTTGCGAATTTGTTTCACATTTTTGTAAAACAAGTTGCAAATTTTAACATTTATTTAATTGATTCAATTAATTTTAAATTTACAGCTTTTAAAACTTTTAACAAATCTATTTAATTGAAAAGAGTGGGGAAATATTTTTTTCTGTGTAGAGTTAAAGAATACTAACCAGACTGAATAACTGACTAAACTAAGTGAAGTGAGTGACTGACCATTGCAAATTGTTGTAAATAAAAAATGAGCCATAACAAAAGCAAAACTATATATATATATATATATATATAAAATATATAAAACATCAGCAATCTTTTTAAATCTTTTAAGATGAAATAAGTAAAGTAAGTATTTTTTAGTTCTCACAAAAAAAAAAAATATCTAAAAACGAGCTTTTGTGCATGTGAACAACAAGAGGGCAGAAGACAGTAGGAGATATATAAAAGTATTGAATTGATGATGTTGAATGTAATTTTTATGCTTATTCATGGCACGTTTATGATTAAAAGATTATATCACTTTGAGTAGTTTCTTTAATTCAAAAAGCAAACTACAAAGCTAAAAGAAGTTTAAAAATAAAAACCCTTTTTTATATAAACATTTTTTTTTTATAAAAAAAAAAGTTAAAATCAAACAAGTCATTTTTTATACGTACTTTTTTTATTAATTTATCAATTTGCCAGATTTTTTATATTACAACCTCTACAGCCATTAAATCAAACAATTGACCAATTATTTAATATTGTATTTAGGTATTTAAACTGCTTTTAAAATACTATAATTTAAACACTTTATGATACACACCCATTTGTTGGTAGTATTTAACCACTATCTTTATTATTTGGCTGTACGTATATAGTTTTTCAAAACTGATGATCTTCTTTGGTAATAAATGTAACCTTAAGTCACGCTTTTATTAAATAACCTACGCTTTTTTTTCAAAAATTTTTCATACAAAATTACGATTTTGTGTATATCTTTCATTGGCTTAAAGGAAGACCTTATGCTGCTTTTGCTGCAGTATCTTATATTTCGTTGATGTTAATAGTTTTTTATGCTTTGGGTACACAGTAACTTGTTTAGGGTAAATTTTGAGTTTTTAAAAATTAAAAATAAACGCCTTTGTGCGTTTAACAATTGGCTATAATTCATTATTTTTTTACTCTAAATTGTATTGCCTTAGAGAATGGAGAAGCAAATGATTACACAGGCCGACAAAATTTTATGAACCAAGAATCAGACTATAACTTCACGAAGGTTTTAGACGTCCTTAATCCGAATCTGACCTGAATCTGAATACTATCACGTTTTCGAGATATTCTAACCTAAAAGTGCAAAAAGCACGTATTTTGGGTACATATAAGGTCATGTAACTTCCTGCATTTTTTTTTTCAAAAAGATCGTTACAAGTGTTAGTTACTCCTTGCCTACAAAATCCATTTTGAATTTTTAAAAAATCTTCAATTGTCACTGAGAAGCAGTGATACGCACTTCTTTAAGGGTACTAAATATATGGTTATGACAAATGAAGACTTTTAAAAAATTCAAAACTGATTTTGTAGAAGAGCAGCAGCACTTTTAGACACCGTAACGATCTTTTTGAAAAAAAAAATTCTGGAAGTTACAGGACCTCAAATGTACCCAAAAAACGTGTTTTTGCAATTTTACACACTAAAAAAGACGTTACTCAGCAAAAAAATAGTGCTTACCCAGAAGCGCTTCTGGAAGGCATTATTTAATTAGGAAGCGCTTCAAAAGCATATCCAGAAGGCATGAATTTTTGTTCTCGATGTCCCACTTGGTATGTCTCTTTTAAGCAGGTGAAAAGTTCTTTTTTCATGTGCTCTTAAAAGCTATAAATTCACGCCTTCTTAGGCAATAAGAAGTGCTATTTTTGTATGTTGACAACATTAATGCATCATGGTGTGCATTCTTTATTGCTTTTTTGCATGCATTATTTACTGCTTCAAAGAAGGCATTTTGGGAAGCACTACAGAATGCCTTCCGTAATTGCTTTATAGTATGCAAGGCGATGAAGCGCTAGATTGGAAGCATAAAATGTAGTTACTGCTTACCAAATCCAGGTTATTTTTTGCTGGGTAGTGAAGTCAGAAAAAAATTTTACTGATTTAGAAAAATTTTAGTCAGGAGGGTGCTTGCAAAAAAAAAATTGCGAATGTCAGCAAAATCTGAAAGCTGAAAATCAACGAGCTGATTTTTAGCAACAAAATTATTATATTCAGCAAAAGTTTTGCTATCACTTAGTTGATTAAAAGTTAAAAAATCCTTGCTAAAGTTAATAAAACTTTTGCTTACTATTAGTAGAATGAAAAAAAAAAAAAATCAAAAAATTATAGAAACTACATTTTAATTAATTTATTTGCTGTAAATATAAAACATTTTTTTGTGATTCTTTCACTTAGATTACTATGCAGGTAAAGACCACTGCAAATGTAGTTGAAAACAAATTAAATTTCACTTGACGACTTACATTTCAGTAAATTCAACTAACAATGTTATTTGTTTTTTACTGGTTAAAAAAAAATAACCACAATTACAGTAAAAATAAACAAACCTTTATTTGTTTTATTTTTTTTTTAAATAAAAAAAAACTTCGGTATAAAATGAATGTAAAATGATAGTCATTTTTTGTGGTTTGTTTTTTTAAATGAACTACAATTGTAGTCAAAAATAAAATTTCTTCTGCAAATTACTGTTTTTTTTTTCATTTTAAAATAAAGATACTGCAATGAAAATGAAAATTATTCAAGTTAGAGGCCATACTCTATATTTCGGCATTAGGATAGTGTCCTAACAAATAATCTATAGAGTTTTTTGTTTTCAAATTTATTATTTGACCCTTTCAGGAATGTGTTGATAGATCTATTTCGGGAATTTTCTAGGTTCCCATCATCAGAACACGTTTGAAAGCGGTAACAATCCCATGCCAAACATCAAACATTCATATGAACTAGTTTACTCACTACATGAGAACTAATATACATATGAGTTTGAAGTTAAAGATTATACCCATTGATCAAAAAATAAATTGAAAACTTGTTTGATGTGCAAGATCCACCTCTGGTGGATATTTAATACACGTTTTTTGTTTTTTCGCCCCCTTTTTATATTTTGTTTAGTTTGTAAACTGTATTACAACTCAATCTACAAATATTTACAGCAGAAATTCGCTGAGTGTTTAAAAATAATTTACAATAGGTTACAATATATAAAAATGTTGATACGCCCACATTGACGACATGAATTAATTTAATATCTAAAAATATATACAAATAATTATATATAACATAAACAAAATCATCGTTCAACTATTTACATTAATTGTTGTCTAAACATACAACCCTTTTTTACAATAAGAAAAAGGAAACATAATAAATTACCTAATATGTGTGTCCTTGTTTTTCGCTATAGTCTGTCTACCTTAACGTATATTTGTTTGCAATTTGAGCACACTACATTAAAATTCCCTTTAAAGATGTAGTTTACAAATACACATTTAACTCCGTATTCATAAAAATATTAAACACCATAGATATGTTTTAATTAAAACAAATGTTAAGCCTTAAAACTGTATTTATAAACGAATATTAGCTTTTACTTACAGAAGGTTTAAAATAATTATTTTAAGCTAATATTCGTTTACGAATACAGTTTTAAGGCTTCAAATATGTTTTAACTAAAATGTATTTGAAATCTGAGTTAACATTTTTTATGAATACTAGCGTTAATGTTTATTAAATTTAAATATTTTATTTTATCTTTAATTTAATTAATAGACAGTTATTTGGATAAGCTGGTGACAACACAAAATTAATTTTTTTTTAAATCACATAATTAGTATCATTGGAAGTGTCCTTTTATATGAAAAACAGATACAAAAATCTTCCATGGTTGATTTTTTTATATGTCTTACAAGAGTTGTACTTTTTAGTATAATATTTCTCGTCTCTTTTACATCTCGAAATTACGCAACATCTACTTGATTCTGCGTATATCTTTCAATCTGGTTGTTATCCATACTATTAATGTGCTTATCAGCACAATTTTTTTGCAAAATAAATTAGTAAAATTATTATTATTATTTAAGTGCTGAATAACAAAAATTTTAGGTGTAAATACAATTTCAGCAAAAAATTTGCCGAGAACAGACATTTTACTAACTTTCCTACTAAATTATTTTTTTAAGTATAGATTATAGTCTGATTCTTGGCTAGAAAACATTGTTGGCCTGTGTTATTATTTAAGAAGATATACCCCATATTTGCAATTGCATGTCAATGATATATGAGGTGCTATGAAAATAGTAAATTTAAAATTTATTTGTTGAAGCCCTATAAAGGGCTGTAGTAAACCTGTTGTTGTTTAAATGTTAAAGCTTCTTATGAATATATATAATCTGGAGCTTTGAAAGTATGTAGCACAAAGTTTGTTAAGTGGAAAATCAACAAGTGTTAAAATTAAAAATTGTAGCAAATTTTATTTAATATTAACTTTTACTTACATGTAGTGTAAAAGAAAATTTAAAACGCTATACATATATATTGTCACTATAGTTTTTCAATATTTATTGAAGCATGATGTTTGTTAGTCTGCATTATTTATTTTAAAATTAACTTCCGCTAATATGGCCAAATATCTAGATTTTGGGGCGTATGAAAAAACTAACTAGGGAGGTATCCCGTCCCGATCTAACGTTTAAGGGTTAAAAAATAGGATTAAAATCTCATTTGTTTTTGTATGAAAGATTGTCTTGAATTAACAAAAACTTGATTTATTTGTAGGCAGCGTTAAAAAATTGTGATACCCATATTACATATGTAGTGGACACAGAGTTGCCACATTTTTGAATAATTTTAAATATAATAATGCTTTTTGGGAAAAATCGCATAAAAAACCGAACGGTTTTTGAATATTGGAAAAAGTTCAGACACTCCTTGATTAAGTTTAATAGGCATTGCTACACTCATAGAAATAAACCTGTAAAAATAACAAAAAAAAGCTACTAAAAATTAGTTAAAAATTAACTTGTAGAAAAAACTGCTAAAATTATAAGATTTTTTTTACTAAATAAAGGTAATATAAGAATAGCAAAAATTAATCTGTTGTTGCATATAAGTCCTAATTGCAAACCGTACTTATGGCTGCCAAAAAATATGTTTTTGTAAACAAATTTAATGAATCTGATTTGTTTAGCTATTTTCTATATTTGTACAGCAAATTGATTATTTTAGAAGCTGCGTTAGCGATTTATTTTAATTTTTGCTTAAATCCCCTATTCTGTTGCGTAAGCAAAGTTGCCAGGTTTGACGATTTATCGTTATTTTGACGATTTATAATACCCAATATAACTAAATGACGAGTGGACGATTTTTGCTTCCATTCTCATAAAATCTCCAGATTTATTATTAAATTTATATTATTTTGTTTAAAATTAAAAAAAAAAATTTTCTTCGAAATCTAACCTTTATTTGCTAATATTATGTGAAATAAATTTTGCAAAAATGCAAATACTAGAAATAAATAAAACTAAATCCAAACCGGATTTATTTTTTTTATAAATTGATTATCGGTTTAGCTTAATTTAGTTTCTGTGTTTATATTTTTATAAAATTAATTTTTTATATTTTTATAAAATTTAATTAATGTTAGATTTAAATAAAAATAAAAAAAATTTAATTAAAAAACAAAGCATGGAAGTTTTTGCGAAACAAACAGACCGCTAGCCCGAATATTCATATTTATGAAATATTGAAAGATCGAGTAATTACCAGGGACCGTAATCCTTATGAGTTTTATAATAAAAATTGCACAATAATGATTATATTATGAGTTTTAAGGATTTTCTTCAATGGTAATGATTATTTTTGATTAATATTAATAAAAATCAGGCATAATCAATTTTTTTGAGCAAAAAAATACAACTCACACTCGTCGAACTTTTGGAATGTGTTCAACATATGATATGTTGAATTCCAACGAGTTGCAACATCAAGCTCTGGTTGCGGAATTTATTATTATTATTAATATTTACTATTATTATTAATTTTAATATTGTGCTCACTTTGGAATATTCCTTATAACTGCACCCAATTTAAACAACAATCTATAAAAGACTAAATATTCGTAACATTAAAAATGATATGGAAACAATTTAGTATTAGTTTGCTTTCTATTTGAATTATAACAGCTTGCAGTCTTATGACATTGATTTTTTATTTTATTTTTTTTTAATTTGGTATAGATTTACATACCAGCTTTACTAGTCTTCATGCCCAGTATACATGTATATTAGGGCTATAACCAAATTTTTGGCATAGTACCACGAGTTGGGCAATGAAAGTGATTTTTATTTTGAGCGAAAACAAATAAAAATCATAAATAATAATTATTTTTGAGTTTTATTTTTTTTGCTCAAAAATAATGATTATGGCTGATTTTTTTTATTATTACTCAAAAATAATCATTACCATTGCAGAAAACTTTAAAAATCAAAATTTTAAAAATCTTGACGAATATGCAAAGATTGTCAAAAAATAATAATAATGGTGAAATAAATTTTTTTTATGTCTGTTCCAAGTGACTGATTTTTTGATTTAGAAAAACGAACAATAATCATTATTTACGGTCCCTGGTTATTACAACTTTAAATGAAACAAAATAAATCCGGTGCTTAAAAAACAGGCCTAACACTATAAATAAAGTGTTCCAAAATGAAAATTCAGATATTGATTTTTTAATAAAAATAATTTATATTTAGAAATGTCAAAACCGAACCCTAAATGAAAAACGTGAAATAATCAAAACTTTCAGAACATTAAGACTTAGAAAAGTTGTGCTACTAAAATCTTGTTCACAGAATTATGTAGATATAAGTTAATAACAGTTTAAGTGGTAAAGTGCTATCATTGTAAAATATAATCATTTTCGAAGTTTAAACCAAAGAAAAATGTCAAAAATCGTGTTATATTACAATCACAGCACGTTAGCTCTCGAAATGTGAATTACATTATTATATTTTTTTTTTTATTAAAACTTTATTCCACTTCTAACACATATTTTTTGTTTAGACGATTTTTTGGCAATGTTTCAAAATATGATGAAGATTTTGAAATTTTGGTAACAACTTATAACTTCAGTTAGTACAACGATATTTACATTAAATTTCTGAATATTTGGGTGTTGCATATAAAATTTAGTTGAATAAACCGAACGTGGATGTGCAACTGTACCAATCAACTGAAATTCGTATTAACCGAATTTGAGTTGTAGTAAACGAATTTAAGTTGGCAAATTCTAGTCCATACTTATGATACCAATTTTGAAATTACTGAATATTATTATCCTTGTTATTTTTTAAGATTTAAAAAAAAATAAACTTCAGCACGAAAACATGCTTACCATAAAATATATACCAGAAAATATCGTGTATGTGCCAGAAAACGAAACCGCATAAGTAAAACAAGTTTACAAGATTAGGTGTGCCAGATTCCGATATCGCAATGTTTTTGCTCGTTTTAAATCGAGCAGTGGTACCTTGTCGAAAGTAAATAGAATGTGGATTTTTTCTTAGAAAGGTTTGTTAAATAATAAAAACAACACTTAGTATTAAACATTTGAAATGTTTTTTATTTATTTTAAGTCAAAAAGCAATATTTTAATAGCTTTTTCAATTTAAAACAAGACTTTTAAAAATCTCTGAAATATTTTTTATTTTTTTTTTTAAGTCAAAAAGCAATCATTTAATGGCTTTTTTAATTTAAATAAAAAATAAAAATAATCTCTTTAAATTGCATGTATTTTTAACAAATCTTTTTTTTTATAAAATACAAAAGATGATTCAAATTATTATTTTAAGCTTTTGACATGTAAATTTATTTTTTGGAACAAAACTTAGAATATACAAAAACGAGCGTTTTTAAGAACACCGATTTCCACACGATGTGTTTTCAAAATATTTTGCGATTTGAAAACGACTCGAAAGCCAGCACATAGACGATATTCGAAATTAGACTCGGTTTTGGTGCTCAAAATGCGAGGTCCTCTCTGTGTTGTGTGCCTGCAACAAAATAATGGCTTTTGTAAATTATTTTTCAATAATACCATACAAAATAATGGCCTTTGTTATTTATTTTTTAATAAACTTATAATTTTTATTAAAAAATATAAACTTATAATTTTTATTAAAAATAAAACAAACTTGTATAAAAGGCAAAGTACCGCCTAGTTTACTTCCCCTGTTTTGTTTACAACTAAACAAAATATAAAAAGGAGAGAAAAACAAAAAACGTGTATTGAATATCCACCAGAGGTGGACCTTACGCATCAAACAAGTTTTCAATTTATTTTTTGATCAATGGGTATAATCTTTAACTTCAAACTCATATGTATATTAGTTCTCATGTAGTGAGTAAACTAGTTCATATGAATGTTTGATGTTTGGCATGGGATTGTTACCGCTTTCAAAACGTGTTCTGATGATGGGAACCTAGAAAATTCCCGAAATAGATCTATCAACACATTCCTGAAAGGGTCAAATAATAAATTTGAAAACAAAAAACTCTATAGATTATTTGTTAGGACAATTTCCTAATGAAGAAATATAGAGTATGGCCTCGAACTTGAATAATTTTCATTTTCATTGCACAATTAAAGTTCAAAAAAAAACATAATTTTTATTTTAATAAAAATTATAAAAAACTTGTTTAAATCTTATCTATTGAACATTATTATTTTTTGTTATTTTCTCAGCTTAAAAAATATTTATAAGTAATAATATTTGATTTCCTGTAACGCCTGTCATATTTAAATTAATCTTTTCCTAAACAATATCATCTTTTGAATCAGAATTACACTCCCTTAATTTTTTTTTTTTTTTTAATTTGTTTGTTCA
Organism: Delia radicum; assembly: GCA_021234595.1. NCBI lineage: Eukaryota > Metazoa > Arthropoda > Insecta > Diptera > Anthomyiidae > Delia > Delia radicum. The sequence goes on from CM037855.1 coordinate 31,187,859, forward strand.
CTTCTTCATAAGTTTTATTACCTTAAAAGTTATCATAAGCATAATCGTTATTTTTATCATGAATGTTTTAAACTTTTTTTACACTAAAGATGCCTTTAAAGTTTGGTGTTTTTCCTTTTTTCTCTACACAATAAACGTGAAAGATTTTTTTGGATGCTGATAACGATTACGAGTGGTGGTATGAAATGTTGTATGGTTTAGTAAGAAAGGAAGAAAACTATTAACAAAAAAAAGCACAACTCTAATGACAATGTCATTAGCATTTTAAGTGATAGTTTATAACTTGCAAAAGAAAGATGAACAAAAATAATGTTAATCTTAAAGTTTAATTTTCATAAAGCTAATTCAAGCTAAAAGTTTTTTTTTTTTTGTATTTTTTATACTTTTTCTTACTTGCCATCAACAGGAGATAATGCTAAAGAAGTTTTCAATTACTTTAAGAAGAAATTTATTTTTCATAGATTTTCATTATGCAAATTGTTATAGAGAAGTGATAAAGGAAATTATAGTCATATTCAATATGACCTTTGAAATTGAAGACAATTGTTAAAGTAGTATTTGAAGATGATATCACTAGATACAAAGCAATGGAATAAAACAGGACTAACTAATTAATAATTTTAATTAATGTATTTAATTTATTCAACAGGATGAAAAATATTCTTTCTATAATTGCTGGTATTTTACATTTTTTTTTTTTTTTTAATTGGCGAATAACACAGTGCAACACGAAAAAAAATAACCATATACGGACACCACTACGTGATAAAAGACTAAAAAAAAAGACCCGTGTCTCCCAATTTTTCCCAAAGTCATCTCCTTTTTTGTTTATGGGCCGCCAAAGGTTTGGGGCCTCGGTATCATTTTCGCAAAAAAGTGATCATTTTCTCAGGCTCATATCTTGCAAACCGTTCAGAATTTCGATTTACTCTCTATGGCAAAGTTGTAGCTCTTGTCATAAAGAACAAAGAACAAGAACAATTGCGAACATATAAAATCAAAAAAACTTCACCTTCCAGATCAAAATCGCAAAAAAACTTAAAAAAACTCGATTTTTTTTACCTTTTTCCCGTGTTCAGGTCCATAGGTAGCAAACCGTTCAAAATTCAAGCAAACAATCAACTACAAAAATTTACCTAAGATCTCAATAAACAAATTTCTAGAACATATAAACTTCCTGGGAATTGGGTTTGCTACCTATGCACCTGAACAGGAGAAAAAAGGAAAAAAAATGAAATTAAAAAATGTTTCACTTTTGCGCGCTACCTAAACAGTGTTAAGAATCATCTCTAGGAAGATTATATGTTCTAGAAATTTGTTTATTGAGATCTTAGGTAAATTTTTGTAGTTGATTGTTTCCTTGAATTTTGAACGGTTTGCTACCTATGGACCTGAACACGGGAAAAAAGGTAAAAAAAAATCGAATTTTTTTAAGGTTTTTGCGATTTTGATCTGGAAGGTGAAGTTTTTTTGATTTTATATGTTCGCAATTTTTGTTCTTTATGACAAGAGCTACAACTTTGCTATAGAGAGTAAATCGAAATTCTGAACGGTTTGCAAGATATGAGCCTGAGAAAATGATCACTTTTTTGCGAAAATGATACCGAGGCCCCAAATCTTTGGCGGCCCATAAACAAAAAAGGAGATGAATTTGGGAAAAATTGGGAGACACGGGTCTTTTTTTTTAGTCTTTTATCACGTAGTGGTGTCCGTATATGGTTATTTTGCCATGACTTAAAAAATTACACACAGTGTAACCTATATTTTGACTCACTGTACATTTTTAGGAATCTAACAGATTTTGATAATTCTTCTTTCTCTTCCTATCCATCAATATTTTTCTAATTTAATTTTTTAACGCTTCTCGTGTTATTTTTAATTGACTTTTTCCTAGTCAACCATGTTCAATTATTGACTTTGAATTTGTTTGTTTAACAAACGATTCCCTAAATACGTTTTCCAAAACTTTCCTTATTGTTAGTTTTTTCTAGTAGTCATTTCTTTTCAGTTTAGATGTTTATCTTATTAAAGGTATAAAAACTAACAAGAAAAAGTTTTCTTCGGGGTTTTAAAAAAAAAAATATAACAGAATTTTAACGCTTTTTGCTCTTTTCGTGCTAGTCCTTCTTTCTCTTTTTAAGGAAAAGTGCTCTGCTTTTTCTTATGGTTTTATTTCCTGTTTTTTGTAGCTTAAATTTTAAAAAACAATTTTCAATTTTAAAACTTAAAGTAACAATTTTTCAGGCTTGTTAGGTTAAAGATGTTCAATAGGGAAAGTTTTAGTCGCGTAAGCCAATATGCATCAACAATATGAGGGAATTTATATTTCTGGGTAAATAATTAAAGCTTTTAAAATATCTTCAGAGAGAGTTTTCTTTAACGAGGTTTAATGAAATTGTTCACTAAACTAATGAAGTTTTTCATAAAGTGTTTGGAAAAAGTTCTTAAACTGTGTGAAAAACCTGGATAATTTTTCCGAAACTATTTTTTATGAAACTTTGTCATTAGACGTATGCAATTTTTCATAAATAAAATGAAGTGTTTCATAAAATTTTATGAAAAACTGCATTTATTTGATTTTTCATATTAGTTGATCTAAATTTATTTTAAATGAATTTTAATTATGTTCGGTTTAAGATCATATTATAGAATCCCAAATAGAAATTGATAATTACTTTTTTACAACAAATAGAAAAAAAAACTGTGAAAAAACCACTTAGAACCAATGTTTGACACTAATACATTTTCATAAATACCAGTCTATTCATCAGGTGTGTCTTTTTTTAATGAAAGTTTCAATTGACGAATTACCGTGACATTTCATAATATAAAAAATCATTAATGAAAAAATTCATTAATATCACGCATATTAGTCTTGTATAACGTAATTTTTTAATATATTCTTAGGGGTTTTCAGCTTCTATAGTTTTTGTGCCAATGGCGCCCAGTCAGGGACTAATCAGGAGAGACAAGTAAAATTATATTTATTAAATGCATCTAATGGTTGTTGTAAAATTTTAAGAAGGATACACTCACAAGAGCTTTCCATAAAAGTTCAGTAGTTATTAAAAAAGTTAATGCATAAAGTTTTTTCAATTGCATATGTAGTTAAATTCCCAAAGAAATAAATTTTTTAACTCTTCTGCCTGTTATTCAATAAACAAAATATGCAAAAAACGAACTATCTGTATTAGTTAAAATATTCAATTAAAATTTTCTATTTTAAACAAAAATTTGTTATTAATACTCAATATTATTGAAATAAATGGAAAAATCGATTGTTTTTACCGATTTTGTCAATTAATTTGTTAACAATAAAAAACTTGTATAGTAGACAATGTACGGTCTTGTTTACTCCCCCTTTACATCTTGTTTTTAAACAAAACAAAACAAGTGTGCAAATAAAAATGGGAAAAAACAAAAAGAGTGTATTATATATCTACCAAAGGTAGAGGGTGCACATAACAAACAAGTTTTCAATTTATTTTTGATCAATTGTGATAATCTTTTACTACGAACTCATATATTAGTTCTCATTTAGTGAGAAAACTAGTCAACATGAATGTTTGATGTTTTGCATGGGGTTGTCACTTCTTTCAAAACGTGCTCTCATGATGGGAACCTAGAAAATTCCCGAAATAGATCTATCAACACATTCCTGAAAGTGATCAATTAGTAAATTTTAACACAAAAACTCTATAGATTATTTGTTAGGACAATATCCTAATAAAGAAATATAGAGTATGGCCTCGAACTTAAATAATTTTCATTTTCATTGCACAATTAAAGGTCGAAAAAACATAATTTTTATTTTTAATAAAAATTATATCGAACTAGTAAAAAATTACTTTAAAAATACAATTGTTTTAAACGAAAAGTAAGTAATGCTTTTTTAACTGATTTTCAATTAATTAAACATGTAGTCTTTTGTGGAAAAAATATTGTGAATGTATTAAAAGGCAATACTTTTCAGAAAATTACACAAATTCTGTTAAAGTTTGTACGATGTGATGCTGGTTTTTAAAGTGGCATCCAGAAACTCTGAAAACAAAATTTATACATACTTTAAAATAAAATAAATAGAATTACAAAAATGTTCCCTGGCAAGAATGTAGAGAAAATCAAAATTTCAAAAAAAAAAGCATATTCCACAAAAAAGAAAAAAGCTATAAAAATCACAGGAAAATTTCACAAAATAAATTTGAATTTCAAACATTAATATAGGTGAAGCAATTAAAATTACGAAGATTTTTTTTCTGATTTAAAGATTTATCTTCAATTAAATATATCCCTACTGTACATTAGGATGTCCCTTAATATAACGATTTGACGATTTTAATCCATTACACACCCCGTTTTATAACAAATGGTTCGAAATGGAAAAAATCGAAAACATTTGCCAGTGCCAAAAGTCGGCCCATTTTTTAAAATAAGTGTATTGTTATTATTATTATAAAAAATTCCCGAATTTCAAATAAAAAATTATTTCATTTATTCATTCAATATGACTTCATCGAATACCATTAACCCACTTTAGCCTGAACTCCAAAATGACCCACGAGTTTGATCAAAATACAAAAATGCCTTTTTAATGAGTCTTATTTGTTCCTGGACACTAAGGGTTAAAGATTTTTTAAATAAAAGTAAAGTGAATAATAGACTAATAGAATTTAAGTGATATATTTCAGAAAATTATGTAAGGTGTTATTCTGTAAATTTCCTAGTGGGTCTTTTTTGTAAAAAAAAAACTGTAAAATTTACCCCTATGTTGATGAAGTTAAAAAAAAAATATTTTTATTTAGTGGAGAATTTTTTTTGATCAATTCAAAGGCTTTACAATCTAGTAGTCATAATTAAAATTAACTTTTATTTGACTTTTTTGTCCCCATGCCACTAAGTGTTAAATATTTTGTAGATAAAAGTATAGCTAATTAATGTCTATTCAAATTTAAGTGCTATTTTTCCGAAAATAATGCTAACTTTAATAAAAACATTATTTTTTTTTTTTCAATTTTTGACATAATAAAACATTAATAGTGAATTTTTATTGTTGATCTATATAAATTGTATGTGAGTTGTTGGTTAGTTCGGTTCAAGATCATGAAAAATTTTTCATATTAACAGAAAAATTATAATTTTATTTGTGATAATTTACTTTAATTAACAGAAAAAACAATTAGAAACGCAACGGCCTTCATCAACATTCTTCGTGCCTTAAAGTGTTAAATTGTAAACATCATCTATTTAACTCAACTAGTTAGGTTAAAAATGTGCCGTAACTTAGTTTTTGAGTATGACGAAATTTACTGCGAACTTATTTTCTATAAAGTTATGTTTAGTTGTTAATTATTACCACAGTTGCCAGTTCAACTAATTAAGTTGAAATTTGACTGGCAGTTATTTTCAAATGTCATCATATTCTATCCTTTACATTGTAAGTGAAGGAATATCAAACATTGAAGATTTTATTCGTTTTTCAACATATGTCTAGCATATATATTAAGCGAATTTTTGCACTGTACCTTGTGAGTGGTTAATAGTGAATTTTTATTGTTGATCTATATAAATTGTATGTGAGTTGTTGGTTAGTTCGGTTCAAGATCATGAAAAATTTTTCATATTAACAGAAAAATTATAATTTTATTTGTGATAATTTACTTTAATTAACAGAAAAAACATTTAGAAAAAAGTTATTCGACACCTGCATGAATGGAGTTAACTTTCTAGCCCGCAACGGCCTTCATCAACATTCTTCGTGCCTTAAAGTGTTAAATTGTAAACATCATCTATTTAACTCAACTAGTTAGGTTAAAAATGTGCCGTAACTTAGTTTTTGAGTATGACGAAATTTACTGCGAACTTATTTTCTATAAAGCTATGTTTAGTTGTTAATTATTACCACAGTTGCCAGTTCAACTAATTAAGTTGAAATTTGACTGAACATTTTCATAAAATGTCCTGGAAAGGACACAAACTCATAATTTTTCCAATTTATTTTTGTTCTTAAATAACAACAATTATATTATAAAAATATAAATCGATAAGGCATATAAGGCATTTTAAAAGGCATTTTAAAAAACAATTTGTGCGCCCCGGTAGGCTAGTTGGTAGCGTGCTGGCTTATCATTGCGGGGGTCGTGAGTTCGATTCCCACCAGAGGGACTGGTCTGTTTTCGCTACAACGCGCCGAAGGCCATAGTAGCTAGTGCTCGGTTAGGGTAATAGTATATAATTTGTAATTATATGATTATTAATTAATAAAATAAAAAAAAATAAAAAATAATTAAAATTAATTTAAAAAAAAAAAAGTTTTTGCATTTTTATTAAATTTGTGTGTCATTTTGGATCCCAGGCTAAAGTGGGTTAACGATATCCGATGAAGGCTGAATAGCATATCTGAATATTCTTGAATATATTAAATGAACAAGTGAAATAAAAAATATATTTTCTTTTTGAATCTTTGAATTTTGGGAGTTCTTAACACTAATAATACACTGTTTTCCAAATGGGCAATTTCGGCCGACTTGCTGCATGGGTTAACTTTTTCAAAAATATATCGATTTCTTCTAGTTGGAGAACTGGTTAACGTTTTCCAAAGCAAAAACAATCGATTGCTTTCATTTGGAACCATATGTGTAACGACAAATATATTTTTATGGGACACCCTACTGCACATATCTCGGTTTATGTGTTAAGGGAATTTCACAGTATCTTACAATCTGCCCGTATCTATGTTTGTGTGTGTGTGCGTGTTTTTTTGTGTCAAATTCGATATAATTTTATATATAGATTATATTGTGTTGATATCATTACAATGCAATCTTTATCTCTTTCTCTCTCTCTCTGCGGATAGTGGTTGACTTTTCTTAGGAATTTCATGTTCTTTTTCCTTATTGCTGTTAAGGATATTTTCCGTTTATTATACACCCATACATAAACACAATATATAGTAATTTCTGATATTGTTGTATTGAGATTATACTTTTAAAGTTGTATATGGTGTCTCATTTGGGGTGTTGACTTCAATTGACTTTTTGTGTGTGTGTTGGTTTTTGTATTCTGTTTTTTTGTTTGCATCTTCAAGTAATTTTCTGCTCTATAAATTTTTAAAATTATAGATAACTTAAAGTTCATATAGGTTAAACAATTTTTAAATGGAAAGTTAATATGAAATAGAAATAGAAATATGTTTATTATAGAAATTATTCCAAAAACGGGTGCTATTTTAAATAGAATTTTGAAGTTCTTCAGAATTTTTATTTCTAAACAAGGCAAGATTATAATAATAGAAAGAAATTAAAAAGTGAATTAATCAAAATGACTTGTTTCAATTAAAAACCCTTATGTTCAAAGGACCTTTTCTATAGAACAACTATTAAAGGGTGATTTTTTAATAGCTTTCGGATTTGATTTAAAAAATAAACACATACAATTTAGAGAAATGTATGAAATCTTTATTTAAGTCGATGGAACGATCTATGTATATAATTCTATTTTTAAAGATAATTTCATGTAAATGTTGACCGCGGCTATGCTTCAAATGGTTCATACGCTGTGTCCAATTTTGGCATACTCTCTCCAATATATCGGTCGGTGTCTCACGAAGAAATTCTTCAATATTGGTAAATTCTTCAATATTGGTAAACCTGCGTAAACCGTTGCGAACTTGTCCCTATAACATAACATAGTCCCACAAAAAATAGTCTAAAGGCATTAAATCGCACGATCTAGGCGGGCCAATTGGCCGGCCCCCAAACGTGAAATAAACTGTTCACCGAACTCTCCTCTCAATTTTGCCATTGGTTCGCGTGCTGTAAGGCATGTGACACTGTCTAGTTGAAACCGCATACCAAGTCCAGTTCTTCCATTTTAGGCAAAAAAAAAATTGTAATCATCGCACGGTTGCGCTCGAAATTCACAGTAACGTTCCTGCTTTCGTCGTCTTTGAAAAAGTACGGTCCAATGATGCCGCCGACCCATAATCCATACCAAACAGTGCATTTTTCGGGATGCATTTATCATTCAATGTTTCTGGCTGCTCTGCACATCAAATACGCCAATTTTACTTGTTCACGTATCCATTCATCCAGAAATGAGCTTCGTCGCTGAACACAATTTGTACAATTTGGACTTTCTTAAAGGAGGATGAATTTTGATAATAAAGTTCAATAATCTGCAAGAGTTGTTCGTTTGTAAGTCGACTCATGATAAAATTATAGACCAAACTGAACATGTTTAATAGTAACATGTTACACGAAAACAGCTGAGCTGCCAAAAACAGCATTGCCAAAAAGAAAGTCGCTAAAAAATTTTTAAACTGCACTGAAATATTTTTTATTGCACTGAAATATTTTGGAACATACACATTTTTTCTGTAGAAAAGTAGTCCAATAGAAATTCTGAAATCGTTTTTCTTTAAAAAGTCTTCAGATAAGTTTAACTTTAACCTATGGAAAATCTTATTGATTTTCAGATAATTTCTATTATCTGCAAATATATATTGAATTTTTTTTTTGTTTTTAAAATACCTGTTAAATATATTGCATTGAAAAGTTTTAACAAGTTCCTGGAAAATAACTAGTATATTGTTATTTATTTATTTTTTTGCTTACAAATAATAGTAGATATTTTCTCCATTTTCATTGAAATTGTTAACTTTATTTAATATTTAAATAAATTTGTTGTTACGTTTTTCTCTCTACTTAGTTTCTTGTTAAAACGATAACACTTTTTCTATTTTGTCAAGTAGAGTTCAGTCGTGTTCCATATTTTTTTTCTGCCATATACAATTTTAACAAGCAATAAATATTGAATTATTTTTTTCTATGAAATTCAATACTATTTTTCCCACATGCTAGCACACAAACATGAGTAGAGTTAAAGAAATTCTCAACAGAAATAAAAAATAAAAATGTTTAAAAAGTTTAAAACTAATCCTATAGACGAGTACTATTGCAGTTTATTGAAGAATATGTGTGCATGACATATACAAACAGGTAACCCTTGAATAACTCGATGTTTAGTTTTCAAGATTTTAATTAGTTTTGTATGATTTTTGATCTCATTTTTAAATTAGTGCAGAGACACTTTAAATTATGTTTGAAAATGCATTCCAGCTGCATAAACCGAGGTTTACCGGTAGCTTTTCCACCCACAAATTGAAATGCAACAGTCATGTATGTTGTTCTTTCTAAAGAGTGTTTAGTTTCACACTAAAGCTATAAATACATTTAGTTGTCGAACATTTTATACTATACAATCAGACAGGGTGACCATTATAAATTAAAACAATTTTTAAGAAATTAATTTTTAAAACCAAAGGAACAAAAATAGATTTAAATAAATTTAATAAGTCTTTTAATGTTAATCTGCCATTAGAACTTTTAAGTATTTCCTATCTGGCTTACAAGAGGCTACAAAGTAAGTTATTACCTCTTCAATTACTTATTTAAGCGCTATTTGTAAGGCAAAGAAATAATTTTAAGAAATTAATTTTTAAAGACAAAGGAACCAAAATAGAATTAAATACATTTAATAAATCTTTTAATGTAAATCTGCCATTAGAACTTTTAAATACTTCCTATCTGGCTTACAAGAAGCTACAAAGTAAGTTATTACCTTTTCAATTACTTATTTAAGCGCTATTTGTAAGGCAAAGTTAATGCAATTAGTTAAATTAAAAAATCTCGCTACAAAATTATAGATGATTTTATCAATATAAACAAAAAACTTCTAATCTGGCTTACCAGAAGCTAAAAATTACTAAAAGAAACCATTTTTATTGAAAAATTTAACGGACACAATGAATAAGTCACACTGCAACAGTTTCGTCCCCTCCAAGGACTCGTCAGTGGTTAATGTATGTGTCAATTGAATAAAGTTTTGTATATTCTTAAATAGCTGCATACGAAAAACTTTTTACTTTGTGTCCTAGTGAGTTTTAAACCCACAGTAACACATCAGGCTATGATTCGTAGCATCACCTCTTAGCGAGTTGAGTCAAGGTTGACACAGCGATGAAGAGGTGACTAAGTAAAAAAAAAATGATATAAAAACTTTGGCCGAGATCAAAGAGTATATACAAAGAGAGAGACTACACTTCCCACTACTCTCAGTAACAAAATGCAGAACTCGGGCAAGCAAATGAAAACATATTTTTTACACTAAAAAATAATTGGATCATGTTGATAAAAAATTGTTTCTCAAAACATTCACTTTTATTGTACTTTCATTTTGTTATTTTCTATTAAAACTTCAATATATTTTAATTGTATCTTGCTTATTTTATCGTTAATATTTGAAATAAATAAAAATTTTATTAATCTATTATTCAAAAAGATAATAAAAATTAGTTTAGACTTTTAAATTTCTGCAACATGTTTTCATTTGCTCGGTGCCAATTTGAACAATTAAAAACAAGGCAGATTGAGAGAGACTGAGATGGATAGAAACCCACTGCCGAAATTTAGAGAAACTGAGTTAAAAATGAGACTAAAAATTTGGAAATAATTCTAGGTTTGAAAAGAAACATATTATTTATACAAGTTTGATATAATTTTTATTAAAAATAAAAATTATGTTTTTTTCGACCTTTAATTGTGCAATGAAAATTATTCAAGTTCGAGGCCATACTCTATATTTCTTTATTAAGATATTCCCCTAACAAATAATCTATAGAGTTTTTTGTTTTCAAATTTATTAGTTGACCCTTTCAGGTATGTGTTGATAGATCTATTTCGGGAATTTTCTTGGTTCCCATCATCAGAACAAGTTTTGAAAGCGGTAACAATCCCATGCCAAACATCAAACATTCATATAAACTAGTTTACTCACTACATGAGAACTAATATACATATGAGCTTGAAGTTAAAGATTATAACCATTGATCAAAAATAAATTGAAAACTTGTTTGTTATGTGCAAGGTCCACCTCTGGTGGATATTCAAAAAAAACTATGTTGATATTTCACTAGTTTATATAAAGAATATACTAAAAATGAGCGCAAAAATTTTCAATATTTAAACCACGCCTACTTTGCCCACTTTTTAAACAAATTTAAGAAGTTTGACATTAATACGATATACTTTTTGTGCAGTATGGAAGTTGGCCTGAAAAGCCACATAAATACAGTAATTTTAATATAATTTTTTTTTGTTTTATGTCTTTTGTGTCACCCTGTCTTTACGACTATTAGTACATCATATAAACTATAGTTTAATATATACACATGTATTTATACTCGTATTTGCTGTAGTATATAATATAAATGTGACAACATTTGACTTCTATACTACAAAGTAATATATAACTATATTTCTTCTATAAACTTTTTCCATATTTTTTGAATTTTGCACAATTTTCAGTGTTGCAATTATTTAGCAATATGTCACAAATATATAGTAGTAATTTGTTTTAATAAAATTCTGTTGAAAAATTCAACAAACATTTATTTTGAGAGAAATAAAGAAACAAATTGAAGATTATTTAGCTTTTTCAACAATTTGTTGATAAATGTCAAAAAAAATATTTAATATCACTTCAAAGATTAAATTGGTTTAGAAAATTTAAACCGTTATTAACCGTTTTTTTTTTTTTTTGGTGCGATATATTTCCGATTAAACTTTGTTGAAATTTGCAAATTCCTGCTTGCGTAATATTTGTTGGAGTTTCTATAACTTTAGAGCGCCCCGGGGATATCTGTTACTTAAGGCTAAAATTATTGCAAAATTAAACATTTGAAGATATGTGGTTGTATATGAGGTTCTTTATACGTAATGTCTAGCTAAAAAAATATACCTTATACATGTCACATTTATAGTATTTATTATTTTGTCGACAGGTCTAAAAGCAGCAGGAACGTGTTCCTGGTCTTACATTTTATATGAAAAGGCCTGGTGAATGTCTACTCACACGTTTTAGACACCTTGCGATGTGTTAGCTTATGCGTCTTAAAAGATATTTTCAAATAAATTGAAAAAAAACTACGATTTTTTTAAACCGATTTGACGTCATTAGGACTCAGTATGTCAGGCTAACAACAATCATATATTTTTGCATGTGCGTATAAATACAAAAGAACAAAATAAGACAAAATATATAAAAAAAAAAGAAAATAAAGGAAAAAAAATTAGAGTTATAAACACTACCACTACAATAAATATAAAGTTAACCCTTTCACGAGCGAACTTAAACTGCTGGAAAATTTGGTTGCAGCAACCGAATCGATTCGTGAATTCGGTTGTCACAACCGTATTCAGTTGTCACAAACGAGTTCGGTTGCAAGAACCCCCAATTCGGTTGCAACAACCGAATTCATTTGCTAATTTACCAGGTTGCAGTATCCGACCAAATATATTCGTTTGTATGAAATTCTGTTGTGACAACCAAATTTGGAATGTTGACAGTCCGAAAAATTTTGTATTTTTAATACGAAAATTAAAACATTTTTGAATTTTTATACACATCCCATTATGGGACTTTAGATTTATTATACTTAAAAAAATATATATATCTATCTTGATTTTTCAGTATTGATATGACCACTTTCAAAATACTTGTCAAAAATTGTTGTACATAAATTTACTAGTTTTTTATTTGTATTATTAAAAATGTTTTAAAAAATTGGAAAAATTTGCATGTTTTTTACAGTTATATTAGTTTTTTGTTTTTATATACATCGAGATTATTTTTATGTTATTTTTAATTTATAACGAGCTTTCAACCTCCGTATATTTACAAAAATAAAGCAAATCAAACATATTAGCTAGGTTGATACTAGTATTTCGATCTGGCTAAAGATCTCATCAGAACCCGAAGTTTTAGAAAAGCTAGAGCCTCCATAATAGGCAGAACTTTAACAAAAAAACCTATTAATAATCAATTTTGCTCCATTCTTTTTAGTTTGCATACATAGAACATAATCTGTTAATTATCAAATTGCTTCAAAAAAAAAAAACGCATTTTGAAATGAGTAACGAAATTGATAATTTCGCAAAATTGGAACATGTTAGGAAAATTCTGAAGAGCAATGTTAAAATAAGACCCAGACAATACTTTTATGGGAAAGATATTCGTTTTACATAAACTAACTTACAATACAAGAATTCCGTTCAAACTTTATAAGTTTTGATAGTGTTTATGTTTTTTCGACCTTATGTTTTAAAATCCAATTAAATAAATAGTCAAGCTCGAGGTCTTAGATTTTAATAAAATTATTTTGTTTTTATTTTAAATATATTTCTCCATCCATCGGATGGCATCTTCAGGATTGTTTTGATTGTTTTAAATATTGTACAATATTGATAGGTTTGAATATTGTAACTCATTTTTTTTCCTGAAGATGCCATCCGATGGATGAAGAAATATATTTAAAATAAAAATAAAATAATTTTATTAAATCTAAGACCTCGAGCTTGACTATTAAATTAATTGGATTTATAACTTTTGGCAAAAAACATTTTTTAGTTAGTAGAAGGCATTGAGTAACTTTTTTGGAAAATTGACACTTACAACTTTTAAAGTAAATGGTTCATGTGAAGGACTATATTCAACGAATATTTTCTCCAAAACTAATATGACTTACACGACGAAACTTTCTGGATCAATAGCATACGAGCTACACTTTTTTTAATAAACAACAAAAAAAAATGTTGGCCGATTTTTAGATAAATTGTGTTTTGTATTATTCTAAAAATTAGTATTTTCTGATTTTTTTCTTTTAAATTAAATTTTTGTCGAATTCTAAATAAAAAAATATATTGATATATTGAAAATTCTAGCATTTGGCAAATTCAGTTAAATAACAAAAAATATTGGGTATACAAGTTAATCATGTCAATTTTTTTGTTCGAAAAATGCATTTATTATTATAACAAAATGAATTCATACATTATTCAAAGCATTGTCCATCGTTAGCCACTACTTTTTCCCATCTTTCTGGTAGCATATGGATTCCGCGCCAAAAGAACTGCTCCGGTTTTGAGGTAAAGAATGAATCAAGCCAATTTCTGATACCCTGTTCTGAAGTGAAGCGTATTCCAGTATGGGCGTTCTGCATCGATCGAAACAAATGGTAGTTAGAAGAGGCAAGGTGTGGGCTATAAGGTGGGTGAGCCAAAACTTCCCATCCACTGTTTTCCAAATAGTTTTTGACCGGTCTTGCAACGTGTTGACGAGCGTTATCATGATGGAAGATTATGGCCTCGTGTCTGATCGAATATTCTGGTCGTTTTTCGTTGATTGCTCTCTTCAAACGAATCAATTGTGTTCGGTACAGGTCCCATGATCGTTGAAATCGGTTGAGCTATTCCGTAGTAATTGCTGCTTAAAAGTACCTATTACCGTAATTTTTCAAATATTTCGATACCCTGCCACTCCCACAATTTTTCGAAAATGCAATTTTTAAAAATGAAGTTGTGTTTGTATAGGTAAAATGTAGTTGTATGCTAAATTTTATCAAAATCTGAGAGGGTCGGGTTCAATACATATCGGTTTTGGTATGAAATTCTTCATATGACTTTTTGCGCTTTTGGTTATCGTAATGTATCAATTTCTCATCACCAGTAACAATATGATGCAAAAATTACTTCTTTTTGTACCGTTCAAGCAGCATTTCCGACATGCAAAATCGACTGACTTTCAACGTCTCTCGGCTTCAATTCATAGGGGACCCGATTTCCTTGCTTTTGAATGAATCCCAATTCTTTTAAACGTAGGGAAACGGCTTGTTGTGTGACTCCCAATCATAATGCAAGTTCTTCTTGACTTTGACAATAATCTGCGTGGAGTAATTCTTCCAATTCCTCATCTTCAAACTTTTTCGGCTGACCTGGCCTCTCCTTGCCTTCTGTGTCGAAATCACCACTTTTGAATCGCTTAAACCATCATTCACAAGTTTTTTGAATTGGTGCATGTTGACCGTAAGCTTCTACCAACAATCGATAACTTTCAGCAGCCGTTTCCTTCAAATGAAATAAGGTTATCAGACTTCCCCGCAAAACATCATATTTAGGCACAAAATTCGACATTATTATAGCGATTGAAAAAAATGTGTGTTAACACTTTGGCGTCAATCGAATACTGAATTATATATAATGACAGATGTTGACCCTCCGAAATACCATATTTGCTATTATTGACACAAACCATATGTGATAGTTATGCCATATGTTGTCCAAATCGACATTATTAATTTGTATACCCAATCATATAATATAAAATAAGCTCAAAATTTGTCAACTTTTAGAATTCAAAAGCTTGTTTGTTGTTAATTTGCTAGTATTTGTAAATTATGTCTTAAAAATATTTAATTTTAAATTTTTTATGCTCTGGTTAAAATGCTTTTGTTAAATTTGTTTTTATTTATTTCGTTGTTATCTACTGTCAATTTTAATAACAATCTTAAAATAACAATCAAAAACATGTAATGTTTTATTTTCTTTTGTTTTCCGTCTTTCCAATTTATATAGAAAACCACAATAATTGCCTGTGTGTTTTTTAAACTAACCACTAATAACTTTTTGTTGTTTGTTTTAGACAAAAAGACGAAAACCGATTCATTTTTACTTTTGCTAGAAAAAAAGTAATTCCCCATTATCAAAGAAAACCGGAAGAAAACATTGTACATAAAATCACTTTTCCCTACACAAAACATGAACAGAAACAGAAGTTGGAAAAACAGACTGTCAAATCAACATTCATTTCGTTTAACCCAACCATCAAATCAACCAAGCAACAAACCAAGCAAACAATACAACCAATGCATCTAAGCCACCATCAAACCAACCATCGAACCATAAGGACAGACAGACAGACAGTCGACGAGACAAACAAACAAATCCCAAATGTTCAAATCAAAACCACACGATTTTAGAAGTATTTTTTTTTTTTATTCTATATTTTGCTCCAGTCATACTGTTAAATACATTGAATTGTAATATTGACTTTTTAATAAAATAGCAAAGTATGGTAAATGGTGGTTAAACGCAGAAAAAACCCCATCATCTGGTTACTTTTATTAGGGAGGAAATTATTTGTAATAAATAAAGTGTTAAGGTTACGGAAAAATCTTCGGCTTTATTAATTTTTGTCCAAAAGAAAAGTTTTACTGTTCTAATAAAGCTTTTTCCATTGCGTAAATTATGCTTTCTTATTAAATTTTGTGAAAGAAAGTTTTACTGAACTAATAAAGCTTTTCATTGCTTAAATTAAGCTTTCTTATAACTAAAATTTTAAGTTTTCCATTCCGATAGAAAAAGCTTCGGCTTTATCAATTGGAGTCGAAAAAAATTTTACTGCACTAATAAATCTTGGCATTGCTTTCATTAAGCTTTCTCAACAAAGCAAAGTAAGCTTGTTTCCACAACTTAATTTGCAAATAAATATCATCAAAAAAATGATTGATTTGTAACAGAAACAAGTCCTTTTTTAGTAATTTTTTATTTTTATTTATTTATTTTAAATATGTACCCACCTAATTTCGAATCAAACACATTGTACTTACATTCAGTTTCAAAAATCAAAAGAAGTTTTCTGCAGGAAAAACTGAGGTAGATGTTTAAAAACAAAAGTAGGATAAAAAGTGAAAAGTTTCCTGGCAAATACAATAATAAAGACAACTTTTACTGTTTCTGGCTGTTTGCATTTGATTGTCTGTTCATACAGACACTTCTCTACACAGAGTTATGGGAATAGTTGGGTAAGTAGTCTTTGGGGTTATTGTGTAGGATATTGAAAATGCCAGACAATAATTTTCAAATAATATTCAAGGATAACTGCAGGACAAATCGAAAAAATCATGCTTAAAAGCTAGACAAAAAAGGTTTCTTTTGTTTTTTATATATAAATTTAGCAGACCAGAATATGATGCCTTATGGCAGTGGATTATATTAACAATTATAGGCTGACTATTGTCGGAGTTAACTTAAACAAGACAATGACTATTTCCATGCTAAATTGTGAAATAGAAATTGGTTTTGATGCAAAACACATGGCTTAAGGATTTGATTTGAAAGCTTTTTTAATAAAAATTTTGCTACAATTTCATACTAATCATAAGTAAATGTGTTAAAGAATAGATGAAAGCTCTACTGTGTTTTTATTTAAATTGGTAAGTTTGCCAAGAACTAAGGATCAGATTTTAAAAGATTTAATAAAAGGAAGCTTGTTTTATAATAAATACATACTTAAAGCATTGTATATTAAAAGAGCTTTTTTTGAATTAAATTACTCATTAATTTAAGTTTTGAATAAAACCATACCTTGAAAATTTAAGCAAAGGAAGCTTTAAAGCTCTAAACTAGTATTCTTTCATATTAAAAGAAAAGTTAAAAAAAAGTTAAAAATGAAAATTTTATGTAGTAAATAATCTTAAACTAAAAGCTTGCGTATTCATATATGAGTGATTCCATGTCAGACCGTACGATTTTTGCTAAAAATTTACTTCGATGTCTCCGATTTCTTTCAAAATTTTAGTACGTATTCTTCATTAAAAAATATTTTACACGTGTTTCCAGAAAAAAATTAAACATTTTATTAAAGTTATGTGCATTTGAAAATCGTCAAAATAGTGAAAACTCTTCCGACATGACAACCTTTAAACTAATGTTTTTCTTAAACTAGTAATTTTTCCTGATACTACAATGGAAAAAAATTGGGAAAAAATAGAATCCATTCGACTTCCGTTCTGAAATTTACAGGGAATATTAATGTTATATTGAGCTTTAAGAAAATAATTTTTTCAGATTTTTCGACTTGATGGTGGAAAACAGAAATTAAGTAAAAAAACAAATTTTTAAAATAAAAAAAAAAAAATTTAAAAAAAAAAAAATATTTTAAAAAGAATGTTGAAATACTTTTAAAATAAGGTATTAAACTTTGAAATCGATTCACTACCCAGCCAGAAATTGCCAATGGTCTGAAAAATCAAGCACTGGCAGAGCATTATTTGCCAATGATCCAACAAATAAAGTGCTGGCAAAGCACTGATTTACAATGCTCTGCCAACGTTAGTGAAAAGTGCTTTGCCAGTGCTTAATTAACAAAATTTACAACAGTAAAAATAATAAAAGCACTGGCACAGCTCTGGCTTAGAATGCTCTGCCAACGTTCGTAAAAAGTGCTTTGCCAGTACTATAAGCACTGGCACAGTACTGACATAGAACGCTTTCCCAACATTGGCAAAAAGCGCATTGCCATTACTTATTTACAAAATTTACAACCGTTAACTTAATAAAAACATCCCTTGTTCACAACAAGAGTGGAAAAATTCAAAACTTAATTGAAATTTATGATTTGAAGTAAAGAATATTAAGGTCTCCTATAATAGTCAGCACAAAGCATAGTTTTTGTACTAAAATTTTACTTAAGAAATTTATTTTCAAATTTCTTTCTTTAGTGAAATTGTAGTAAAAAATCATGCTAACTTATCACAAAAATAATTTGATAAAATAAATATTCAGTTATTTTGTAATTAACTTAGCTGAAGCAAGCCTATTGTTATTTCTGTTCAAATTACCAAAATCATTCAATAAGAAATAATACAACTCTTTACTGAAGTGAATTACTAAGTAGGACTTTATTGGTCGTTTTTGGTTTTGGTACTGGCAAAGCGCTTATTGCCAGTGCTTTGCCAACGTTTTAAAAAAGGAACTACTAAGCCCTGCCCGGTGTTATCATTTTGGGGTTGGCAAAGCACTTAAATCTTCAGATATCCAACGATCTGCCAACGCTTATACCACCTTTAAAAATCAGTTAAATTAAAAGACTTAATTTTTCAAAAATTTTTGCATAACCATTTGTTCACAAAATTATACAAAACTTTAATTTTTAAAATATCTTAAACCGTATAGGATTTATATACTTTGGTTGTTAATATTTCCTCCAAAGGGCTCTTTAAGGCAAAACAAATTACAAAAATTTCTGAATGTAGCATGGTTTTATATATCTGCAAAGTTTGGTTGGAAAATGTCCGGCGGATCTATGACGTGCCATTAATGAGTTAAATAACAGAAAGCTTTTTTATTCTTAAAATTATAATAGAAAACCTGAAACCATTAATTGAAGGACGAGACTTTTAAAGAAAAGTTTTGCATTTTCATATTTTTCAATATTTGTGTCTCATTAAAAATGCAGAAGTTAAAAATTAATTGGTTTTATTTTTCCATAATTCTCAAATTTTCAAACTATACCCAAAAACAATATTTGTCTTTAAATTAAACTTCATTTAACCTGCCTGTCTACCTAACTCTTTCCTAGCTTTTGTTCATTTTAAACTTCCCGCTCACATATCAAATGACATTTTTAGCTCTAGGCTTTTGGCTGATGATACAAAATGCTCACTTTAGTTAAAGACTCGAGGGTATACAATAACAACAAAAATATCTCTTTTATTACTGAACATTTAACATGACAAATAAACTACGTGGTAATCTTGATTTACAACATTAAATTATAAAATGCCTTTAAAATGTTAAAACGTTTCTTCACCAAAAACAGTTTTTTAATAAACGTGATAATTAAGTAAAACTTTGGCATGAAGATATTTTTCAAAAATTATGTTTAAATTATAATGATTTTATTAAAGTTAAAGCCAGTTCGTTATGATTTGATGATTAAAATTAGCATTAAAGCTAACATGGAGTAGGGGTATTAAATGATTTGATTAACCCTTTATAAGATTATGATTTAATATATACAGACATAACCAGAGAAGACAAATTTGCCAGTTTTGCTTTTTTTGCAATTTTTTCTCATATTTGCTTATTTTGTCATTTTGTCAAATTTTGATTTTTTCATTTTCGTTCTTAAAACCAGCTTTTTCATAAGATTTTTGAGCTTTAAAATTGTCTTTTTAAGTGATAGAAAACTCATACATATTATTTTTTCTAAATTGATGTTGTCATAACCGGGAATCGAACCCGGGACCATCTGTGTAACAGTCCAACGCGCTAACCATTACACCACAACGGAAAAATTTTTGAGATATTGTAATTTTTTCCTTTTGTTGACCTTTTTCACTTGACAAATCATATCTAAAAATGTCCGATTGGGTATTGAGATGACGAACAAATATGTATAATCGGATCTTTGATTGGTAAAGCGGTTTAAAATATATCGATGAAAATCATGCAGGTGTCAAATAACTTTTTTTCTAAGTGTTTTTTCTGTTAATTAAAGTAAATTATCACAAATAAAATTATAATTTTTCTGTTAATATGGAAAAAATATTCATGATATTTAACCGAACTAACCTACATCTCAACCACAATTATTAGATCAACCATGAAAATTCACTAATAGGGCACATTTTCAAAAAAATCATATTTTACAGTGATTCTGTGCCGACGGAAAAGTACAAATCGTTAAACATGATGATACTTTTACGTAAGAACTAGGACCAACCAGAAGAAAATCGACCTAAAAATGACAAAGTTATTTTGATTGAGTAAATAACTACAAATCTCCTATTTTCTGAATATTTTATTTTTTTCGACAATTTATGAGTTCAATCACCAAACTACTGCTCAGTTAATCAATTGTGCATCTTTTTTACAACACGCGACAATGAAATGACACCTAAATCATTTTCTTTTCGGGGATGGAACTAATTTTGTTTACTCATCTCATGGCTTACAAATGTCATATGAAGCCGATGCAACAAAAATTGCTACATTTACGCTGATAAAACGAGAATGATTTAGGTGTCATTTCATAGTCGTGTGCTTTAAAAAAGATACATAATTGATACCCTGTATAGGCAAACCCTACGCAACTGTTCCCTTAGACCCCTGACATTTTGTTTTAACAGCTTCTAACCCTGAGATTTTGTTTTGACCGCTTCTATAAAACGTAGTGTCGGTTGTTTGTATATTATAGGAAATCACAAATTTGATTGAAATTATATTTCATTGTGTTCACCAAAATGCCTAAAAGGTAATTGGATGTAATTGAGTAATTGTCCTGTAAATAAATACCCATATGTTGTTACTGAACCCCATGTTTTGTATTACAAATTTTCCAAAGATCCGTTTAAGCTTACAAGTCCGAGCGTAGGTCTGAAATTATCAATGATATAGAAAAATTTCACAAGAGTATGATTGTGAAATATAATTGACGGTCGCCCAAGTCTGTTTTGTGGCAATAAAGGAAGGAGCTTTTATATATAAAAAGTTTTTTGAAACCTTTGTTCTTTAAAGGGTTAAATTAATTCAACCTGTCTTGTTTGAAAATCTCAGATATTTTTCCCAAATCTTTTTCATGTTCATGGATTAAAGTTTGTTTGTCTGTCCTTTAACGTTATTATTCATCTTCTCAAATATTTTTTTAGCATTTTATCTAAACACCTTGCATACGGTGTTTCATTTTTTTTACAAACTTCTTACAGCAGACATCATTAAAATGTCAAAATGATAAGTTTGTTTACGACCGCAAGCTACTACAAGTCAAAAGCGCAGAAATTGTAACTCTTTTTTTCGTTCAAATGATCGACAGCCAACAAAACTTACCCACACTTCTGTTTTAGACATCAATCATTTGATAATATTTCAAAAGAAGACTATGTTGAGGTTTTTTATAATCATTGTTAAATATTTTTTTTTTTTTTTTAAACTTATGAAAAAGGTAACATAAAACAATTTAAGAAATATACTTTATGAAACATAAAATATTTTTGTTCACATCTACTCATCATGTCATTATATGGGCTATTGTCAAACATTTTTAAATCGCTTGAAACCGCTATAGTTTTTCAATATCGCTATAAATTTTCTATAAGTTTTCAATGGATTAACAACACTAGGTCTATATTTATAATTGCTATCGTTACGAAAATTTAGGAAAATTAAAAAAAAAAAAACGTTGAAACAAGCTCACTTTGATCTATTCTTTTTATTTTGTTGTTGGCGCTTTCAACTTTGTTTTTTACCGGGCACTGACGCCACTTCATGAAATAAATAACAATGGTTCGTTAATGTTGTAATTATGCTCATTTTATGTCTCGTTGATGTGCTGTTAACAAATAAAGTGTACGACCATCACAAAAGTTGAAAAACAAGAGCGTGAATTTTGCTGAAAAAACAATTTTTCGCATGTCTTTAGTTTTAAATGGGCTAGTTTGCTGTGTGAACTAAGTTTTTTTGCTATTTTACAACATATACTCAGAGGAGCATACAATTTTTTAAATCCCTGTTAAAAATCGACATATACGGATCCATACATGAGCACACATACTGCATACATGTCCACATGCATCAATACATGATCTTATAAAGGGTCCTACAAATAATTTTTTTTTTTTGAAAATGCTATAAAAAAAAACTAATGAATATTTTCTCAAATTTCTTTTTTTATTTGAAAGTACAATCCTTCCGGTTAATAATTGAAAATAATTTCATTCAAATGGCTGCCTCGGCTGGCCATGCAGTAGCCTACAAGATCGGCCCAATTTTTAAGCACATTATCGATTGTGTGCAGCTGTATTTCACCAATGGCTTCACGAATATTGTCCTTTAAACCGTCAATTGTCTCTGGCTTGTTGGCGTAACACTTATTTTTGACGGCACCCCACAAATAATAGTCCAACGGTGTCAAATCGCAGCTCCGAGGTGCCCAAACGACATCAGCTCTGCGGCTGATAATGCGATCTTCAAAAACAGGGCGCAAAACATCGAGTGTAGCTTCGGCTGTGTGGCACGTAGCGCCGTCCTGTTGAAACCAAATGTTACCAATATCCTCCTATTAAATTTTTGTAAACAAAAATTCGTTCAACATGACCCGATAACGATCGCCATTGACTGTAAGGGCCACTCCTTGCTCACACATTCTGCAACATTTTCCCAGCGTTGTTCAAGCGTATACACAACCATATTCGTTCAGCGGAAGGATGAAACTAATTATCTGTCAAATCAGACATGAGCTAAGTGTTACCATTCACGAAATAAGCACTAGTTGAAAAAAAAAAACGTTAGATGGCGGGCCCTTTATGTTCATATGAAGGATCATATATGGTCATCTGTGTACATTAACGAAAATTGAGATAATATTTATATGTATAATCATGCATGTCTATACATTACCATACATGGTATGTGTACATTAACGAAAATTTAGATAATTTTTCTATATATGATAACATATGAACATATACGAATTCTATATGGTGGTTTATGGACATATATGACCTCGAATCACTTAATATATGAGCCTGAATGAGTTCATGCACGCTCATAAATAAATGCATATAAAGGGTCCGCCAAATAAGTTTTTTTTTGAAAATGCTATAAAAAAATCTACTGAATATTTTCTCAAATTTCTTTTTTATTTGAAAGTACAATCCTTCTGCTGCCTCGGCTGGCCATGCAGTATGAGCTTCATCTGAAAAGATGATTTTTTTGGCAAAATCGGCATCGGAAAAAAATACGTTAGATGGCGGACCCTTTATGTTGATTTTAAACCAGGTTTGCTGAAATTATTGGGACTTTCTGAAAATTGCGCAAAAATTAAAATATTGCAAATGCATTTAATTGATCGCCATCACAATTTTTCTTTCAAAAGGGACTGTATGCGAAAAAATTTACTCTTTTATCTAACCACGTTTTGCTCCAGCACATCAACATTATTGCGCGAAATTCGTCAAAATTAACATTATTTGTAAGATCTGTCAATGTTTGAACACAAAACCTTGGGAGAATTAATACTTTTAAAGAAATAAATATTTTAGGGATGAAATGAAAATTAAAAAGTATTAAAAAGTACACAAAGAAAAATAAAGTGCCAACGGAAATGAAAAGTGTATTTTCATGGTAACAACTTATAAATTCAGTTAGTACAACGACATTTACATTAGATTTCAGAATATTTTTTGTGTTGCAACTAAAATTCAGTTGATTTAACCGAACTTTGTTGTGGAAACTAATGTTAAGTTGTGCCAACCGACTGAAATTCGTGGCAACCGAATTTCAGTTGGACAATAGCTCAATTTTTCTCTCTGTGATCATCACCCATAGAAAAAATATGATTGAACATGATTGCGGACACGAAACTTTTGTAGTATCATAAATATGATTCTGGCTAATCATATTATAATTACCGAGGACGTGTTCATCGTCATTTAAGATAATAATATGATTTATAAAATAATATTATGATTGTCAGGAATAGCAATCATAACATGATGCTCTTATACGATCCTAATATGATGCTCTTTTCTCTGCGCGATGTTAAAATACTGCACATAGTTGGAATTAATTTTAGAAAATACATTTTTTCTTCAACTAATTACGTTAAATTCGAATTTAATCTCCAAAACAAATTATCGAATCGCGTAAATCGCGATTTTAAATCAAAAACAAAATTTTCGAAACATCATAATATTTGACAAAGATTTTTTGGAAAGCACAAAATAGGAGTGTAAATTTTCGTAAAAGTACCAAACAATATTAAATAATGGTGGGATTTTTTTTTTTTTTAATCCAGTCATAAAATTCAATTTTGACATTTTTTTTTTTTAAATTCAGAAATTTAAACCTCTATAACTTTTGCACGTCTTGCAGAAAATAAGTAACGCAAGCGGATTTAAATAGTGTTTTATAATCGTGTTAAATCCTACGCTTCGAAACTGACTCGGTAGTACACTCGGTAGACACCTCGAAACTGACTCGGTGGTTGGGACCGAACTTTTCGTTTGTGAGAACAATCATTTGACTAAAACAACGGAAATTCTTTCACAACAATATAATAGCTACAACCGAATCACTCGATTGCCTACAAATGCGGTTGCTACTGCGAGTCTGTTTTCTGGATGTATTAATGTGACATAAAGATAAAAAAAAAATGTAACCCAATTTTAAATATTTTTCAGAACATCCCATATATATTGGCTTATTTAAGAACATTTTATAACTTTTTACATACTTTAACGTTAAAAACACTGAAATAATTTATGAGAGTAGCCAGTATACCAAATGGCCTTCCATTTTTGTTGGATTAGAAATTTTATACAAGTTCCCATTATGTTTTTAAAAATATCTACACTTTTGTTTATAAAACCAGTGGAGGTTGGTTAAGTTAAATAGTAAAAAAATATTTTGTTTATATGAGTGAAAGCCAAAAGGTATACCTTTAGCTTATTTTTATGTTGTTATAAAAGTGATTTTATGACATTTTAAAATTTTTATTAAGATATGCATACTTTTGCTAGATTACACTTGGTTTAGACTAAGAACAATACACAAAAAAAAAAACGAAACAAAACTGAGGGAGGTAGAGATAGATTAGGATATTATGAATGGTTAAGAGGAATTTTTATAGCTATGTTAAAATATCTACTTAATAGACTTTGATGATTGTAGGACGAGCCAAATTTGTGTATCTTTTTATCTGTATAATAAAACAAAAACAAAAAATAATGAATACTAAAAAAAATGTATGTACGAGTTGGGGCGTTTGTAATGATTTTACTAAAAAAAAAAATGCTAATATTTATAAGATTTTAAATTTGATATGATAATTAAAAGATTTATGTCATTTCTAAATATAAAATAAATTTAAATTACTTACTTACTTGTTCTTTTTTGAAATTGGTTGAAATCATGATTAGACGAACAGATAAATTAGATGGACAGATGTACTTTTATTCAGAATTTTTTTTATAAAATGCGCGTTAATTTCTGAAGAAACTTGTTATTGAAAATGAGCAATATTTTCCGAACGATTTAATGTTTTTAATTAAAGTTAATTTAATTGCAGTTTTAATGTAAAGTTAAAATGGAAAAAAAAAGTATTAAAAAATTTTTTCATTTTATTAATTAATAATCATATAATTACAAATTATATACTATTACCCTAACCGAGCACTAGCTACTATGGCCTTCGGCGCGTTGTATCGAAAATAGACCAGTGCCTCTGGTGGGAATCGAACCCACGACCCCCGCACTGATAAGCCAGCACGCTACCAACTAGCCTACCGGGGCGCACATATTAAAAACATTTTATAGAGTTTAGGGTGTACTAGTTCACACAATTTATTTAGCTTTATTTAAATGACCACACAAACAATTTTTGTAAGTCATTCAATAGATATAGCTTATAGAGTAATTATAGGACATTAATATTTGCCTACTAACTTGTCAACTAGCTTATTTTTTTTTTTTTTAATTCTTTATTATCTGGATTATTGAATCTGCCCATTATTGGCGTAACAATAAGGGTATAAATCTTACAAAACTAACTTAACTAGCTTAACTAACTTAACTACACAAAAAAAAATAAGTTAGTACAAAAGTTAGTAAAACGTCTTGTAAATCAGGTATACTATTTTTTAGCAAATTTTTTTGGTAAAATCGTGTTTTCAGCTAAAATTTTTGTTATACTTATTCAGCACTTAACTGTTTTATACTAATGCTTTACTAATATACTAATGTTTTACTAATTAATTTTGCTAAAAAAAATTGTGCTGATAAGTACATTAATAGTGTAGAGAACAACCAGATTGACAGATATACGCAGAATGAAGCAGATGTCGCGGCATGTCAAGATGTAGTAGAGAAGAGGAAAATGATACTAAAAAGTACAACTCTAATAAGACATATAAAAAAATCAACCAAGGAAGTTTTTGTATCTGTTTTTCATACATAAAAAAAAAATTGAGGATTAAAACGACTTAAATTTTGCGTTGTCAACGGCTTGTGAAAATAATTGTCTATTAATAAAATAAAAGATAAAAGAAAATATTTAAATTTAATATGTATTTCTATAATAAATGTTAATAGATTAATAATCTAGTGTGGTCAAATTGCAAACAAACATATACAGACATGTAGACAGAGTAAAGCGAAAGACAAAGACACACGTCTTAGGTAGATTTTTATGGTTCCTTTTTCTTAGTGCAAAAAATGGTTGTTTTTTGTCGTTTCGTTTGTTTTTGTTTATTTTTTCGTTTCGTTATCAGAAAATGTTATACATAAATACATAATAAAAAAAAAACATCGGAAGGTTATTTTTGCGCCACCTTATATAATTATCTTCGGCAGTTGCGTCCTTTAAAAGAAAGCATCATTTAGACAACCATTGATGTAAGTAGTTGAAAGAAAATTTTTGTTATGTTATATATATTTATTTCTATATATTTTCAGATATTAAATTAATTCATGTCGTCAATGTTGGAAAATGAAAATTTTTATATTTCGTAATTATTGTAAATTATTTTTAAAAGAATCACAAAAATATGTTTTATGATTTTCAGCAAATATATTAACTAAATTACAATTTTTTTACAATTTTTTTGCGTTTTTTTCAGTCTACTAAAATTCAGCAAAAAAAATAATGATTTTTACCAAGGCTTTTTTATTTCTAATCTAATAAGTGTTAGCAAAACTTTTACTGAATCTACTAATTTTGTTGCTAAAAATCAGCTCGCTGATTTTCAGCAAAAGATTTTGCTGACATTAGCAATTTTTTTGCTAGCACCCTCCTGACTAAAATTTTGCTGACTTTACAAACTTTTTTTTTTTGAGTGTAGTTACTCCCTAGGAGCCATTTTAAAGAACGGGCCTCTAAATTAAATGGGCGGTAAGTCTGCACGTTGCAGACTAGTGTGCGTTTGGGTTGGAGTAAGGGCTCTCGCCAATGGATTTGGGTGGTTGCCGAGCTTTTCACGTACTTCGTTCTGATGTCCATAAACTCCTCTCTTACTAACGGAATATTTAAGTCCTCGTGAATGTTGATATTTCTGACGTACGACGGAGCTCCTGTAATGATCCTCAGAATTTTGGATTGTGCCCTCTGTAAAAGCTCAATATTAGACATATTGGTTGTACCCCATAGTTGGATCTCTAGAAAACAGCGACAATTCGTAAAACGACAAATGTGGCTTATCATGTGTTTACAATAAGCTCTTCAATTGATGATCAGAACCTTATTAATTTTTTAATGTCTAAACCCACAAAATATGCAACAGGTATTTCTACTAGGAAAAGTTTTTAATTAATGGTATTTAAAACGCGTATTTAGTTTTTTTTATTGCATACTTATTCTGGATATTTTTATTTTCCAATTAATTCTGGCAATATTTTCAAAGAATTTATTTTTAATATTTTTCTCTTTCTTTTCTGCTCTTAAGGTTTTTGTCTATACTAAAAAAAAACTTTACCTTTTACAATTTACTACCCGCTGTTTTCAATGAAATCGAAAGTTTTTTCTTTTATTACCACAGCCTATTTCGTTTTCATTGAAATTGTATACACTCGTTAATGAACCTGACAAAAACCTGCATTTTCATAAGTTACAGTCGAATTACAACCGGATATAAGAATTGCGATTGTTGCCAAACAAATTTCATTATCGTTTTGAAAAAAAAAAAAACGTAAAGAAAAAGTTTCATTTAACGTGTGTTTTTGTGACAATTGTATTTAAGGAATTGGTTTTTGTTTATTGTATTCTGTACTTATATTCCTTTTGCCTTTTGAAAATCTAGTGTCGTTTACACGTTTCTTTTATAACCAGCCAAACAAAGTTAACCAAATAGTATTATGTTTTATATGACATTAAAGAAAAACTTTTTTATTTTTAATTTCTGTTTACCTTACGATACTGCCAACAGCAGACTAGTCAAATTAAGAGAAAATATCACAGTGCTAGTTTTTGTAGAGGAAATAAAATTGCGACAGGAAATTGAGTCTTTTGCATTGATTCTTTGAAATTTTAGCTATGATTGTATCGAGAGATATAAGGTTTGTGTCTTAGCTAAATTAGTTAAATTTAACAATTTAATTTCGAAAAACTTTGATATAAAATTCGTTTGTTTAAAAAACAAGAATTTGGTTTTAAAAATAGCCCAAATTAAATTTTAATATCAGAGCTGTGACTTTATGTTAAACTTATTGTTGCATATCTTAAGGGCTAAATGTATGAAAGTGTCAAGTGTGCTTCTTAAGATATTTATTACAATATTATATGCAATATTTTAAAGCATAACTTATAGGCTGCTTAAATGCTTTGCGACTTGACTGGACTTTTTTTATTAGGAAAAATTTTGAATGCATTTTATTAATGAATTAATGTCGTATTAGACTTTTTCATATATTTATTATAAAAATATTTTAAATCATACTTTAAAGGATATGTAAATGGTTTGAGTCTTGACTTATTTATAACGTTCAGTATTCTCTTAAGTTTGTAAAGATATGTAGAATCCTTGAAAATTAATTTCTGGCAAGTTTCACAATCTGTTATAGAAAAATGTTGCTGGGTTATGCTTTATAAAGCGTGTGCAGTGAGTTGGAAATAAAAGCAATACCATGCTTCCAATAAATATTTTTCTTATTTCTCGTGGAATAGTGCATGCAGCTTAAGTTTCTATTTTTCTTCGCAATTTCTGTTTCTGTATTATATTTTTTTATGCGGCAATAAAAACAAAATTTTATAAAACAATTGTATGTTACACAATGGAGAAAAAAATTGAATTTAAACTTTGTCACGAAGTCTGAGGTCTTATTTTCAATTTCATATGCTGGGTATACAAAATGACACATGCAAATAATCAATTTAACACTTTCACTTCGAGTAAGGTGGTGGTAAAGGAAGACCCAAGGATTAAGTTTTTTTTTTTATTTCACATTTAAGGTCTAGTGGTTCAAAATGTGTTGCATGAGCTTGATTACATTTTCAATTAAGGTTAAAGCAATTTGAATAAATAATTCAATTTAAAAGAATATCTTTAAGAAATACATTTTTTAAAAGCATATTTTTTATTTAAAAGTAACTGTAGAGGTTGTTGGCTGACCTAGCGTTAAAGATAGAAAGGTTTAACAAAATCATTAAATTAATAATTTAAACTGTTTTTGATATCATTGAAATTGAATAATTTCAAAACATAAAAATTGTATGACATTCCCTGAATTGTTTTCAAGTACCGTTTTGTATTAAGAAAAAGGTTTTGGGGAGGAAAGTTAGCGTATTTTTGATTAACGTTTCTAATCTTTGCAGCATTTTTATATTGAAAAATTTTAATTTTGGAGGGTGGGCTGGTTGAAATGTCCCATGAATGCTAACTGAGCTTTCTAACTTATTTTTTTTTTTTAACTAACATTAGTAATGTTTAAATCAATCAAAATTGTATAGCATATTTTGAGGGATTTGAAAAATAGCCCTTTGAATCATAACCGCCCTTCAGATATCAACTAAACAAATATTATTGCATATCTAATAGGGGGTTCAAGTATATTTTAATTGTTAGCTTGACAAAATTTGAATTATGGTTAACGTTACTTTAAGTCAAAGTTATTTAGTACTTAAATAGGGTGAACGAATGTTTTGAATGTACAAGTAAGGTTGTTGTCTAAACTTTTTACTTACAGTACAAATTACCATTATTGAATTTTCAATAAATCAAAATAGTATAGTATATATTCTAGGCTCTAAAAAACTAAGCATCAAAAGCTTAAGCAGGCCTTCATCAATTAATAAGGATAATCAACATTTATGATGTTTTATAATTCGGTTGTGGTCTAGACTAAAAAAAATTATGTTTTATGTGTTTCACAAACATTGTCTAGCCTATTTAATTTAACACGTTTGTAGTTTTCAGCATCGTTTTGTGTCTATTTCATATTTTTGTTTTAATAATTGTTTTTAGCAAAAAACGTCACACTCTATAATGTTTTAAAAAATCAAAAAAATATTTTATTCAGAAAAACGACACCACTTTTGAAATGCAATAAAAGAAAAACTTTTCAGACATGTTTCGTTAACAAAAAATTTTTTGCTGTTAAACAAAATGCACTAAAACGAAACCAGCAGCAATGCACTCAGTCAAGCAAGTTAAGAAAAAAAAAACTGAAAGACGGACTGAAAACCAAAAAAAAAAAATTATAATAAATAAAACTAAATACACCAAAACAGACAGACAAAACGGACAGACAGAAATCTCTGTGACGCCATAACGTTATAAATGCAATTCAATTTTTCCTTCTGTGCTGTAAAACATTTCTTTTGGTACATTGTGTTTAGTTTTATTTTATTTTTTGCGATTTCTGTGTTTATATGTAAACTCTAGCACGAGACAATTACCACCACAATAAAGCAAAAAAATGGAAAAAATCTACAAAAAAAAAGTTTTAAAAAAAAATCACAAAATTGTGCTTTATTTCTATTCTTATACAATATAAAACTGCATTTTTTTTATCTACCAAAAAGCAATGCGTATAAAATTTCCACTTAAGCTACAACAAAAAAAAAAAACATTGTTTAAATAAAGTTATAACGTACTACTACATACAATAAAATAAATGTTTTAAAAAAAAAATTGTTAATGAACAAAAAATATTATATAAGTGGTTTTTCTAAAATAAAATAATATTTGTCTTTAGCATAGAGAAGGAACAAAATTAAACAAACAAAAATTTTTTTAATGGGAAGAAATCTTTTGAGAACAGAAAAGTTAAAGGTTAAAATACTCTTAAGTAGTGATGAGAGTTCAAATAAGGAAAACGAATGATGTTAACTGACATAAAAATAAATATTTTAAAGTTTATGCTTGCATATGAAGTATACTTTTAGGGGTTATATATAATGGTTTGTAACCTTGCTAAAAGAAAAGATTGGAGATAAACAAAATCTATCAAACGTTAAATTAGGATTGTTCATGGGTGGAGTGGAATAATTAAAAAAAGCTATAATATACACATTAGGGTAGCGCGATTTGAACATCTTAATGGGCGCTTCGCGTTTCTGATTCTTGGGATTGTACTGAGCAAAAAGGTTCACTAGACCATACGTCTACGGTGAAAATCGAGCTTCCAGATTTTGACTTGCAAACAGATTTTGACTTGCTTGTAACAGTGTGTGGGATGGACATATCTCAGGAAGTAGGAGAAGCTTATCCAAGATTATGGTATCAATCTCTTCTTTGGAAGATTCTCTAGCAGATTAATACATCAATCATATTTGTGGGTGGGGTTTAAGGGGTTAATTTTGAATTTCAAAATAGGGCTTTTTGCCGTATTTTGTGAAAGTAACCCTGTCCCTTTGCACTTTCACAAGGCCAAAACTGCCTGAAGGAGCGTTCCAATGCTTTTGCGATGTACTAGAGAGTTCTTAACTTGGCTACAATTTTTGTCTTAGTATTGGGTCGAAAATTTCAATGGTTTGGCTGTTATAGGTCAAAATATCCAAAAAAAAAACGTGACAAAAGTCTGAGAAAAAACTGCAAGTCAAAATCTGGAAGCTCGATTTTCACCGTAGACGTATGGTCTAGTGGACTTTTTTGCTCAGTACAATCCCAAAAATCAGAAACGCGAAGCGCCCATCAAGATTTTTTTCCTTCCATACTAATCGCCCCACCCTAATACACATAGATATTTTCTTGAACGAGTTTCAATAATATTTTTTGAGTAAGTAAACTGATGAAGTTTTCTTCACTATGTGAAAGAAAATTTTCTTAAACTTCATGAAAAAGCTTCATAGTTTTAATTAAACTATTTTTAATGAAACTTTTTCATTAGTAGTATGAAATTTTTAATAAATTAAATTAATTTTTTCATTAAATTTTATGAAAAACTCCATTAGTTTAATGAAAACTTTCCATGGACCAGTTACAGTGACATTTCATAGACCTAATGCTAAAATTCATTAATACCATGCTGAGTGTAATACTAATAATAATATTATCGCCTAATTAACGTACAACAATTTCGATCCCTTCCAAATAGTTATTTTAAAACACAGCGAGTCAAAATTTAAAAAACTCTCAGTTCATTATTCTTATTTTATTTTCTTGATTTATTATGTTTTCATTTAACACAAAAATTTATATTAATTTCATACCCCTTGTTAACATCAGACTTGGGCGACGTCAATTACATTTCACAATCATTCACTTGTGAAATTTTTCTATATCATTAATAATTTCAGACCTACACGCAGGGAACTTCTGCTGTAAACATTTTAAGTTGTTTGAGTTGTTATACAGTATCATTATTTTTAAGTGAAAAAACATTAATTTGTAGAAGAAATTTCTGTTTTGACTACAATTGAAGTTAATTTAAAAAAACAAACCACATCAAATTTCTGTATTATGATTTTACATTTATTTTATACAGTAGCTTTTTTTTATTTAAAAAAATAAAACAAATAAATGTTTGTTTATTTTTCACTGCATATGTGGTTCATTTGTACTATAATTGTGGTTAATTTTTGAACAGTAAAAAACAAATGACAATGTTAGCTGAATTTACTGAAATGTAAGACGTCCTTTGTTCAAATGGTAACGTTGTAAAAAAGAGACGGAGGAGATTAGAAAAAAAAACAAAAATCAAAAATAGAATATTTGTGTTTGTTAACAACAACATAAACGCAAAGTTGTCTACACTGAACGTAAAAAATCATGTGTCAATCTGGTAAGGTTGTAAAATAGAGACGGAGGACATTAGAAAAATAAACAAAAATCTAAAAATAGAATATTTGTGTTTGTTAGTGTTGTTCACTTCAGAGTATATCATATAGAGACAATCTGACAATTAGGAGACACAAATAATAATACAATTTAAATGCAAAATCACTGATGGCGCCAGTCCATAAAAAGGCAGAAACTAGTCTGACTTGAAAATTAATAGTGTTTATATTTGTTTAGAGAAAAACGTTTAATCTTCTTCTTAACCTCAAACTTTCTAAAAGAAGTTTAATTGGTTTTGAACTACATATGCAGTAGTCTTTAGATTAGATCAGAAGACACTATGCACCACGACCAATGTAGGTATTTTGTGCTGCCTAAATTTACTTACAGATTCAAGCTACCTAACACATATCCGTGTCCGACTGACCCTTCCTGTGCAGATGGTATCTGAGATTACAGTGTCCAGTTAAGTACGACGCCGGGGTCCTCAAACCCCCCCCCCCCCCCCGCCCCCTTTCAAGCGACAAGAGTCGAATCGACCTCCTACTGGAAAAAGAGATCAATCTCTTAGCCTGGCGCTGACCAGAAGAGTTTTCCCAGTAACCAGAGAATTCAGACTCTCCATGCAGTGGTCTTTACCTATATAGTATTCTAAATGTAATGCTCACGCTTATGAGATTTAACTTTTCCTTGGAAAATTTGTAAAATGCTTAATACCAAACATGGGGATTAGTTACAACATCTGAGTATTTAATTACAGATCAATTACTCAGTTACACCCAATTACTTGTAATTAGACATACAAATGTAATTGGCATATAATTAAATGCACAAATATTAGTATTATGTCCCATATCTGGTATTAAAAACAAGTCTTACAAGTCTGAGCGCAGGTCTGAAATTATTACTAATATTGAATAATTGTGAAATGTAATTCACATCATCCAAGTCTGGTTAACATAAGAATTCAATAAAAAAAAAATGTTTTTTCTAAATTCCCTCATACGTTTTTTGTTCGTATTTTTTTTTCGATGATATGATAAATTTTATTAAAGTTAAAAGTTCAACAGCTGGCACAGACAAAACAATACTTGTTTGTCTTGTTGATTTCTGGTAATATCACACAAAAAATTTCTCAAGAATTTGCTTATTGCGACAGATAGTATTTAAAAAAAGAATAATCTTGTACAAATAAAAAAATAAAAATCGGCAGTCTAAACTAAATCTCTTTAAAATTTAAGTGGGTGTTTTGGTTGATATATTGAATTCAATATGGTAAATTTTTTGTAGATGATAAAATATATTCTTTACATCCAATCATAAAAAGTTTTACACTTTATTAATATGATTTTTTTTTGGATCTTGGCGTATAACATATGACTTAATTAATGAATGTGTAAATATTTTAAATACCAATTAATATACTATATCTCTTTCCGAAAATTTGTTTCTCCTAGTATTCAAAAACTGAGGTAAATTATGGAATCATAAATTATTTTTTTGTTAAAAGAATTTTTATGTTTTTTTGTTTGATTTTCTTACAAAAGATGTTCATAAATTTTTTTTAAGAAAATTTAAAAAATTTATAGGAATTTAGTTTAAATGTATTTACGTGCCAAAACATATGCTGCAGTGGCAAAACAATAGTTTGGCATTATAATCGTTTTTTATATAAAGACATTTTAAAGCAACATAAATAACAGAAAATGAGCCAAACGTTATAGAATAATAAATGTTTTAAAGTAATATGTTAAGTAAATTTTTTTTTCATAAAGAAATACAATTCACAAACAGCAATAACCCTTTGACGACGAATGGTTGATATATTTTAAATTTTTACTTTTTACCATTTTATTAAAACTTGCAGGACGATTTTACGTTTTTTTGTGATCGACAATACACTGATAGAATTTTCCTTCGTAGTATTAATGAAACGATTTCATTAAAATAGATTCATTGGTTTAATGAAAAATTTCATTAACTGAATGAAAATTCACTAATATTGTTATTTTTTTCATTAACATTTTTTATGATTTTTTCATAACTTCATAAAAAAAATTCATTAAATCAATGAAAAATATTCAAATTTTTTTCAATAAAAATTTTGACTTGTAATAAGAAAAAAATATTTTTTTTTGTACTATTTTGAAATTAAAAAAAAAACTGAAGAATTTCTTCTAAGCAGAATTAACCAAAACTTTGATATAAATAATTTCTTTTTATTAAATTTGCCTAAAGCTAACAGTTTTTGACGAAATTCCAGGGAACAGATTCTCTAAGAAAAACGACATAGTTTTTTTTTCAAAACAAGACCTAAATTGTTATCGTTTTGACGATGTTACACAAAAACGTTATGCTAAACGATAATAAAGTTTTATTTTTAACAGCATTGTTAACAATATTTAACATTTTTATCTAATATGGTCGTAATTTAACTACAAAAAGTGGACTATAATCGTCGATCGTTCTACAGAATTCCAAGCCAGATCGATAAAAAATTACATCTTTTGTACCGACATATAAGAAAATATGCCATCTTTTAACACAAATTATAAAAAATGTAAAGAAAGATTGAAAAATTTTGTAAAAATGAAGCAATAAAAGCAGAAATAAATTAAAATTGGTCCAGACCAGACCTTAGAAATAATATCAACGAATGATAATTTCTCAATTACCACCAAATTAATTCTATGCTAAAATAATCATAAGAAGTGCAAATTATTAAATATCAACGAAAATATTTCATACAAACTATGAATTTTATTCATTAAACACATGAAACTTATTAATTAATGAAAAAATGCCATATACTTTAAGAAATTTTAATTGGGTCAGTGAAACCATTCATTAAAATTGATTTAATGAAACACCTTTCATTGACTCAATGAAACGTTTCTTTGGGGACTTTTTTATGAAAAAATTCATTGGATTAATGATGGAATTCATTAATACTACGCACAAATTTCTATGAGTGTAGACAGACACACCGAGAAAATTTGATATTTGTCAACTTAAACACTAGTCTTAACATTAGTGTTCACAACGGCTAATTCAAGTGAATTTTAGTTGCAACACCCAAAATATTCATAAATCGAATGAAACTATTGTTGTACTAACTGAACTCATAAGTTATTGCCATTAGTATATACTTTTTAATTTGGTTGGCGCTTTATTTCTCTGTGTGTGGCTTTTTAACCATACCTATATATTGTGGTCTAGTAGTCTCAGGGCCTTAGGTCAAAAAATTAGTTTTTTGTTTTTTAATGTTTTGTTTTTAGTTTTTATACTGTTAAAAATTCAGTTTTAATTTTATACAAAAACGGTTATTATTTTTAGATTATCGGATTAGGCATTACTTAAAGCAAAATACAAAATTAAAACTTAGGCCAAATCTTAAGCCATTTAGAAGCTACAGTCCCTTAATGCTTTACACTCAGGGAACTTCTGCTTTAAAAAATATGTAGTTGTTTGGGTTGTAATACAGATGTTGTTGTTTTTTACTGTAAATGTGTCGAATGAATAATATTTACTAACCTTGTAGTTCATTTAAAAAAGCAACCACATCAAATGACTGTTTTATGATTTATACATTCATTTCTATAGTAGTTTTTTGTTATTTAAAAAAAAAAAAAAAAAAAAAATAGAAAATAGAAATAGAGACGGAGACGGAGACGGAGAACGAGACGGAGACGGAGACGGAGACGGAGACGGAGACGGAGACGAGACGGGAAACGGAGACGGAGACGAACGGAGACGGAGAACGGAGACGGAGACGGAGACGGAGACGGAGCGAGACCGGAGACGGAGACGGAGACGGAGACGGACGAGATCGGAGACGGACGACGGAGACGGAGACGGAGACTGAGACGGAGACGGAGACGGAGACGGAGACGGAGACGGAGACGGAGACGGAGACGGAGACGGAGACGGAGACGGAGACGGAGACGGAGACGGAGACGGAGACGGAGACGGAGACGGAGACGGAGACGGAGACGGAGACGGAGACGGAGACGGAGACGGAGACGGAGACGGAGACGGAGACGGGAAGAGACGGAGACGGAGACGGAGACGGAGACGGAGACGGAGACGGAGACGGAGACGGAGACGGAGACGGAGACGGAGACGGAGACGGGAGACGGAGACGGAGACGGAGACGGAGACGGAGACGGAGACGGAGACGGAGACGGAGACGGAGACGGAGACGGAGACGGAGACGGAGACGGAGACGGAGACGGAGACGGAGACGGAGACGGAGACGGAGACGGAGACGGAGACGGAGACGGAGACGGAGACGGAGACGGAGACGGAGACGGAGACGGAGACGGAGACGGAGACGGAGACGGAAGACGGAGACGGAGACGGAGACGGAGACGGAGACGGAGACGGAGACGGAGACGGAGACGGAGACGGAGACGGAGACGGAGACGGAGACGGAGACGGAGACGGAGACGGAGACGGAGACGGAGACGGAGACGGAGACGGAGACGGAGACGGAGACGGAGACGGAGACGGAGACGGAGACGGAGACGGAGACGGAGACGGAGACGGAGACGGAGACGGAGACGGAGACGGAGACGGAGACGGAGAGACGGAGACGGAGACGGAGACGGAGACGGAGACGGAGACGGAGACGGAGACGGAGACGGAGACGGAGACGGAGACGGAGACGGAGACGGAGACGGAGACGAGACGGAGACGGAGACGGAGACGGAGACGGAGACGGAGACGGAGACGGAGACGGAGACGGAGACGGAGACGGAGACGGAGACGGAGACGGAGACGGAGACGGAGACGGAGACGGAGACGGAGACGGAGACGGAGACGGAGACGGAGACGGAGACGGAGACGGAGACGGAGACGGAGACGGAGACGGAGACGGAGACGGAGACGGAGACGGAGACGGAGACGGAGACGGAGACGGAGACGGAGACGGAGACGGAGACGGAGACGGAGACGGAGACGGAGACGGAGACGGAGACGGAGACGGAGACGGAGACGGAGACGGAGACGGAGACGGAGACGGAGACGGAGACGGAGACGGAGACGGAGACGGAGACGGAGACGGAGACGGAGACGGAGACGGAGACGGAGACGGAGACGGAGACGGAGACGGAGACGGAGACGGAGGAGATTAGAAAAATGAACAAAAATCTAAAAATAGAATATTTGTGTTTGTTAGTGTTGATCACTTCTGAGTATAATATACAATAACGGCAAAGCTAATGGGAAATAAAACTGCAATTTAGCTGCATTACACTCGAGGCCATACTTGGGTGTGATCGCTAAACGGTCATGACTTGGTATTGTTACGTTTGTAATGTAAGAAGAGCGCAGGTTTGATACTTACAGCCACAGGTTGTTGAAAACTTTATCATTTAGAGACAATATGACAATTATAAATACACAAATAATAATACAATTCAAATGTAAAATCACTAATGACGCCGGTCCATAAAAAGAGGCAGAAACTAGTCTGATTTAAAAATTAATAGTATTTATAACTTGAATAATTTTCATTTTCATTAGTATTTATAATTCTTAATCTCAACATTTCTAAAAAAAAATGTTTGTTTATTTTTCCTAACATGTGATTCATGTTTACTACAATTGTTAGTCAGTTTTTGAACACTAAAAAACAAATTAGAATTTTAGTTGAATTTACTGAAATGTAAGTCGTCCTTTCTTTAAGTGAAATTTCATTTGTTTTTAACTACATTTGCAGTGTATTCGAAGTGTAGCTTTAGTGTTATATTTCTCTGATAGAAGGAGCAGTAAAGCGCCAAAAGTAGCAAAAAATGTATTTTAAGCCATAGGCCCAAGTGCCCACGACGTTTCGTCAAAACATCTTCAGCGGTATAAGTTCGGTCGTCAAAGTGTTAAATGTATGCTGTCTATATTTGGTGTGAATTTAGCAAAGACTTGAACCATTTTAAGAAATTGATTAAAACTGAATTTGATTAAGAATTGAGATTTAACATCGATAAAAGCTTTAAAATAAATAAACTCGAATTACATGATTTGACTCTTACATAATCTTTTTTAACTCAATATTGACACAGTGCTCCTTTTTCGACCGAGTACTTTTAAAAGGCTATATTTTTTTAATGGATGCGTATTATTAAGTGATTTAAAAATCACAAAATTATTTAACACCATTACAACAATCGGGAATAGAAAAAATTATAGAAGTTTGTTGTCCAGAGTTGCCGAATAATTATTTGAAAAAAAGTAATTATTGAACTTATTGATTACACAATTAAAAAAATTATTTGAATATTTAAAAAAGCCTAATTTTTTATAGTTTTGATTGCTATATTGATGAGAAAATATGAAATATAATCGACTTTGAAATTTTAATATACAAAGTCTAAAATATTCCAAAATATATTTCGTTTTCACTCGGGGTTTGCCAAATGACAATTTTAAAAAATGGTCAGAAACTACAATAGTTTTCAAAAATAAAAATAAAACTCGGTAATCTTCGGGTTCTGATGAGAGCTTTAGCCAGATCGAAATACTAGTATCAACCTAGATAATATGTTTAACTTGCTTAATTTTTGTAACTATACGGAGGTTGAAAGCTCGTTAACAAATAAAAATAACATAAAAATAATCTCGATGTATATAAAAACAAAAAACTAATAAAACTGTATAAAATATTACTTGAGCCAAACTAAGAACTACATTTTTTTTTTACATAAATAGATTGTTGCTCTTCAAAGCTTATTAATGGCATAATGCTTGTTAGGAAAAGCCCTTAGCCATGTGTTTAATAACTAAGAAGACAAAAATTGAGCAAGAATTTATAATTAAAAGGTTTTTTGTTAAAGCTCTGCCTATACTGGAGGCTATAGTTTTTTTAAAACTTCGGTTTCTGATGAGATCTTTAGCCAGATCGGAATACTAGTATCAACCTAGCTAATATGTTTGATTTGCTTTATTTTTGTAAATGTACGGAGGTTAAAAGCTCGTTATAAATTAAAAATAACATAAAATCCATTATCGATGTATATAAAAACATAACACTAACAAAACTCTTAAAAAAGTAAATTTTTTATATATTTTTGCATAAAGATTGGATCACAGAATTGTAAAAAATTAAAATTTGTAAAATGTCTGCAACCGTAGTGATTTATATCCTGTTTATATCCTAGCCTTCTACTAGAGGGCGCTTTAAGGCGAAAATATGTTACAAATTGTTTGTTTGAAAAAAAAAAAAAAATTTGCTTCTTAAAACCCCTCCAACATTTGCTATAATTTTTATAAATTTATTACTGATGTGCTGCTTGTGCTTCAAAAGATTGTTTCCCAATTCTACGCTATTCAATTTTTATCGGTTTAAATATTACTTATCTTAATTTAAAAAATAAATTAAAAAATCAGGCAATAATTCTAATAGTACCCTACATAAAGGTTTGCTTCAGCTTAATTAAAAATTTAAAAATTTTAATTTGCATTTCAGAACAAAAACTTCACTTTGTTGCAACTTAAAATAAATTTGTATATCTTAACACGGGGCAATACAGTGTTTAGTCTAATCACATATTTATTTAATTCTGCCAATCCAATTATATATTTCCCATCTAATAACGTATGGTATAACATATTGTTAAGAACAATAAAATTGTGAATCTATAAGTAAACTACTATTCGTTATGTCATACTCAACTATATTAAATTTTAAAAAACTGGAGAATAAAACTTATGACAATAATTCGATATATGAGCATTAAAAAGTTTCCGCACTTAAATTTCTAAGTAAAATTATTAAATTTAATAGGGGAATTGGGTAAAGTGGTAACCAATTAGTAAATTAGTTTTTTTTTGTACCTTATTGCTCAAAAACTAGTCAAAATATCAAATAAGAAAAAATGACAGTATATTTCAATACACTTAATTATATTATTCTACTTTAAAATTGAAATCTAAAATTTTTACATCTAATAAGTCAATACTCTCATCATTCTACCAAATTTCGTTCGATAGAGATTTCTGCATAATCTGTTTTAACGAAATTATCATAAAATGATATTCAGAAAGTAACGAACAACAGCAACGCATGCAAGAGAGCTGTTCACTTAAATTGCGCAAACATAACAGCCCTCTTTTTCACCAGTGTTAATTTTGATTCTGAATATTCGGACAAATAGTTTTACTATGTTCTTGTTGTATTGATTTTTTCTTTGTGATTTTCTTATTTTTATATTTTCCTTATTTCTATCTTTTGCATTTACCTGTTAATAAAAATAAATTGTTGTAAATATAATTTTTTTTTTAATTCTGGTACTTTATTAATATTACCTCTTCCCGCCCAACTGTAAAACATTTATAGAAGCGCAGCCAACAAACAAGTTAGTCCACTCGTCACTATGTAAGATGTGTTTTTTAGAAGACTAAAAGAAATTGTTTGTGTAGTGTTTCAAAGAGCTAGAAAAACTTTATTACCATTTCACCCCAAACTGTTTGAACAATTGTCTTAAAATACTAAATTTATTTTAAAAATATTCAAAAATCATGAAATTGCTTTAGATTGAATTTTTCATATTTTTTTCTATCAAAATTTGCTTAAGCAATGAACAAACAATTTAATTTAGTTGAAACTTTAGATTTAACTACGTTTAATATGTACATCCTTTTACAAAATCTAGACAAAGAACTTCCCACGGCATCGGTGAGCTTTACGAAATGAGGTAAAGAAATGTTTTTTTAATTACCGGGAAAAGCAGTCTTCACTATACAACATGAATGGTAACCGATTCGATGCGAGTATCGGTAAGGGTAACGCTATTTCCTTTTATTTCGGTAACTGTATTTTCGGGGTATCGATATTTCAGTTATTTCGGTAACGGTTTCTTAGCGTTAGCCGTATTTCATTTATTTAGGTAACGGTATTTTAGCGGTAACGGTATTTTCGTTATTTCGGTAACGTTATTTTAAGGGTAGCATCTTTTTAGTTATTTAGGTAATGGTATTTTAAGGGTAACGTTATTTAAGTTATGACTTTCTAGGTTATGATCAAACTTTGGGGAATATATCTATGTACAGTGATTCTTTTGAGATCTTGTAATATTATTTCGGTAACGGTATTTTAAGTAAACCGCTTTTTCAATTCAGTTTTGGTAACGATATATTAGCGCTAACGGTATTTTAGTTACTTCGGTAACGGCATTTTTGGGATATCTGTATTTATGTTATATCGCTAAAGGTAGTTTACGGATAGCGGTATTTAAATTATATCGGCAACGATATTTTAGGGATAACCACAGTCAGCTGAAAGCCTTTTGAAACGATAACGGTATGTAAGCGGTATTGCCTGCCATCCATGCTATAATTTAGTTTTAAACCAAAATAAATTTAGCCAAAATTGAAAACTTTTTTAGATAGTTAGATAGTTCACTAAATTAGTGGATCTTTCTACCAAATCTTATCAAAAATTTCCCAGGATCGATGATCGGTATAAAATGGGTTAAATAAATGTTTTTTCTAATAAAAGTAGAAATAACTCCTCACAATAAAAAAAAAAACTTTTTTGAATGCTTCTCTTAACAAAAAATATTAAAATAAATCCCACCAAATTGGTTTTTGTCATTGAAGTGGCTCGACTTAAAAATCCCTTTAAGCATACTTTAAATTTTAAATAATTATTTTTTAAACCAAACCGCATATATTTTCCTAATCTGTTCATATAATTTAAGCCAAAATTTAAATTTTTGTTTAATATTTCAACAATTAAAAACTTTACTAACTTTTTTGTTGCATTTCACAAATTTAAACCATTTTTCGCCGTATTCCCTAACAAACTTTGTTGTTTATGAAAAAAATAAAACTAACTAGAACTGATAAAAATACTTTTGCCATAAAAAACAATTCCATTTTTTCCTGTTACTTTTCGTTATACACCCAATAAAATATAAACGTCCACAAAAGGCAAATAAAAAAAGTAGCAGCACAAAAAAATGTTCCACAGAAAGTAAAAAAAAAAATAACTTTGTTAAATTTTTATGTCTATTAAATGAAATTTAAAAACAAAAAAACAAAACTTTAAGCACTTTTTATATTGGTATTTGCTATAAAGCTGTAAGTAGCAGCATTTCACCGTGTTAAGTTATTGATTTTTGTTTGCAAAATAATGAACTTCATGCAATCTATAGACT
Source organism: Delia radicum (assembly GCA_021234595.1). Classification (NCBI taxonomy): domain Eukaryota; kingdom Metazoa; phylum Arthropoda; class Insecta; order Diptera; family Anthomyiidae; genus Delia; species Delia radicum. The sequence continues at coordinate 31,231,398 of CM037855.1, forward strand.
AAAGTTAGTAAAAGCTAATCAAAAATACATTTAACGTTTTTTTATATTTGCTGAAAAGGGATTTTTTTTTTTTTTTGTGAGAATTTGTACGAATGAAAAATTGAAAATTTGTTACAAATTAAAAGTTGATGGGAGAAAAAGGAAAATTAAAAGATTTATCGGGTATTTATGAGAAATCAATAAACAAACGTTGTTTGGAAAAAAGTTAACTAGAATTAAAAAGCAATGTAGTAATATTATTTTGTTGTAGGAATATAAAGTTTTAAATTGAAAAATGTAATTATATTTAAGTCACAGTTTGTTTTAAAATATTTTATTAGTAGGCCAACCAGAAATAAGTATTTACGCATTAAATTTGAGCCCTTAAAATAGGCAATATCGAATTTAACATATTCCATCAACAAAAAAAACTTAAGTAGATATATTAATCTATTTGTTGCATATTTTTAGAGCTCTAATTTAATTGATAAAGGTTTATATTTGGTTGGCCTATTTATAAGTATATAAAGTTTATTATATTTAAAGCATACTTTAAGGATGAAAAGAATAATGTCTAAAATAAAAACGTCACATTATTAGAAATTATGGCTTACATTATTTTATAATATGCGCGGAGATTATTTTAAAGTAAAAACGACTTTAGATGCCTATTGTACAACATTTTTATAATTAGAAGTCCCTGAAAGCAGGCAACAATAAATATCTGATATCCACCAAAGTTTTCTAATGAATACTTTTGTTGCATAGTTTCAGGCCTTAAATTAATTTACATATTTAAAGTTTTATTAACTAAATTTCAACTAACAACATTATTCTCTTTCATTTTAGATTGCCTACCAAAATGTTCAACACATTTTAGAAAACGAACCATCTTAATTGCTTTAAATTTAAGCCTCAATTAAAGAAACAACAACATCAACGACATAATTTCCCACCCTGCTTAATTATAATTTCCTACAAATAATCCTATTTAAAAATGAAACATTTACACAGAATTACTCATGTTAGATGGCGTTTAAGATCCTCATCATCATGTAGTATACCTTGGCTACATTTAAGCTCATTACTGCTAATCCTGCTTAGCTATCGTATAACACGGACACAAGCATTTTGTCCTTCAAAATGTCAATGTTTAGGCAATGATGCCAATACTAAAGCTTATTGTGTCGATGCCGCATTAGAAGATGTGCCAATACAATTAAATCCAGAGACCAAATATATAAATTTAACCTTAAATAAAATACGCAACATAGAATTTACCTTACCCTTCTATATGAAATTGGAAATATTGGATTTATCGAGGAATATAATTGAAACATTGGGTTCAAAGAACTTTGAATATCAAACAGAAATGCGTACACTAAATCTAAGTCATAATTCTGTGAGTTCTCTACAAAAAGATGCCTTTAAAGGTTTAACAAATCTTTTGGTTTTGGATTTAAGTTTCAATCGCATAGATTTGGTTCATCCGTCGGCAATGAATGATTTAAATTCTCTTATCGAATTGGATTTAACTAATAATAATATTGTTAGTTTGGAGGATAATACATTTCGTAATTTAATGTCCTTGGAGATTATGATATTTAAAAATAATCAATTGCTCGATGTTCCTGCTAATAATTTACAACATTTACATTCTTTAAATCACTGGATTTATCCGATAATCTTGTGGAATATGTACGTAATGATAGTTTTGAAGGTTTACGGGATTTGGTTACGCTGACGGTGAGAGGAAATGTTATAAGTGAATTGGACTTAAGTGCTTTTGAAGGTCTGGTGACATTAAAGCATATGGATTTAGCAGATAACAATTTAACGGTAAGTTAATGTAACTTTAAAAAGGACTCCAAGTCGTCTTAAAACAATTTTTTTTTAAATACGGGTTTTAAAAAGTAGACGGAAAATAATGATAAGCCATGGCACCTTTTATAAAATAATGCTTAAGCGGAGATATAGTCGTTTAAAAATTTCGTGTCGTATATATGATGCCACGCCCTCTCGTCCTATATATATATTATTTAAAAAAAAAACCCGTATTAACTTTTTATCCAATATGGCCGCAAGTAGCATTTTAATAGCTATTAAAATTAGCTATTAAAATCCTACTGGCGGCCATATTGGATAACAAGTTAATACGGGTTTTTTAAACAATATATATATATAGGACGAGAGGGCGTGGCATCTTATATATAACACGAAATTTTTAAATGACTATATCTCCACTTCTGTTAAACGTATGCTTTATTTGCATATGCCCTTTCTAACGAAATTTTCAGGTAATGTGTCAAAAGTAGGGGGGATTGATCTTCCAGATTTTCGGCCCCGTTTTTACCCTTAAAATTTCTAAGATGGCCCAAACATAAGGACAGGTCAATCTTAGAATTTTATTTTCTCCAATATATTAGAGTTTCCTTAAAAGCGAAATGTTTAATCCTTTGACGACCACTGGTTGATATATGTCCACTTTTTACTCTTTCATATTTTAGAAAATCCTGCAGGACGATTTTAACAAAACTTGTTGTGATTGACACTAGATTTTAAGCGATACATTTAAATTGTAGCCTGATGTTATCAGAGCGTTACAAAATTTGTTTCTATGGATTTTTAACGTTTAGATTTTCTTAAGTTCAAATTTAACTCATTAATGGCACGTCATAGATCCGCTGGACATATTTCAACCAAACTTTTTCGATATATAAGGTGGCGCAAAAGTAATCCTCCTATCAGAAAATGCTATACATAATAAATACATAATAAAAAAAAAAACATCGGAAGGTTATTTTGCGCCACCTTATAGAATCATGCTTCATTAAGAAATTTCTGTAATTTTTTTCCTTAAAGTGCCCTCTAAAAGAAATATTGGCAACCAAAGTTTAAACTTTGACAGCATATAAATCCTAGACTGTTCTCACAGGGTTGCCTGTCGATATACTTTTAATATTTTAATAAAAACCATTCATTACTTATGTTTTGAGGGAAAATGATATAAATTTTAGAATATTTTATACTTTGTGTATGAACTAATTTCTAGCAGAGATATACATTTTAATATTTTTCCATCAACATAACAATCAAAAATATAAAAGATTAGTCTTCTTTGTACTTTAAAATAATTTTTTAAAAAAATTCTTTTTAAAAAGGTCAAAAATTGATTTTTTTTCAAATAATTATTTGGCAACTCTGGATATGAATTTCTCACAAGTTTTTTATTCACGATTGTAGAAGTATGTAGAATAATTTTACGGTTTTTAAAGCACTTCATTATCGTTTTCCAGTAAAGAAATATAGCCGTTTGAAAGTACTATGTCGAAAAAGGAACACTGTGTATATACTAAAATGGTTACTAATTTGAGATAAAATATAAAATTAAAATGTTGTCAATATCTAAAACCATTCAGGAGCGGTAGTCCATTAATATTTTAGCTTTAGTACTATATTTCTCAATAAAGGGGAGCATAAAGCAACAAAATCAGCACAAAGCTCCATAAAATTTTTTAAAAAACTCTTCAGCGGTTTATGCTCTGTCGTCAAATGGTTAAATATATAAACAATTTTCAATGATAAAAGGACTCAGACTTTCACAATCTGACGATTTAAATATTGTTGTGTAAAAAATATTAGAACTTATAAGCTATTCGTAGCACAATGGTCTTAAGAATCGGAAATTATAAGCTAAATTTATGAGAGGTTTTTATGTGGGAAAAATATTTTACAATTTCAGCATTTATTTTTTGAGAAATATTTAAAAAAAAACGTATAAATTTTTTATTAAAATTACACAAAATGGCACAAAACTTGTTTATGAAGGAGATTTTCTGGAATTTAAAATATTTTTCCTAAGATCTGTTTGATTTTCTTTGCAAAAAATGTCAACAATTTAGAAAAATTCATAAAATAGTTGGAACTTCTTATATAAAGAAAATTCTTAATTATTTAATTATAAAGAAAAAACATAGTTGCCATAAGATAATTATCTATAGCCGAAAACTGCCCAAGGAGTGGCCTGTAATCTGATGTATTTGGACTTGCAATATTCCACTTAGTTTTTTTTTTTTTATAGCAAGGCTTAGGTTCACACTAGTGAACATTCCCCTACAGACTTAATTTTTAATTTTTTTATTTTTTAAATGGTTAATACAAACTTTGATAAATAGTGAATTCAACACTTTACCGAATATTCGGCTTAAATCACATACCAAATCTTTGCCTAACAGTTCTTTAATTATTTGATATAAATTTCATAAAAATTAATTTTACTTTAGATAGAGACTAAACTTTACTCAACGATTATACTTTTTAGGTTGAAAGATCGGTTTCAAGTAATATACATAGCAGCGTTTGACATAATCAAAAAAAAATTGTATTGTAAAATATACAGATTTTCAAGATACGTTCCCTTATCCGAAAAATTCTACCTAATAGTGCTATCGTTCGATCTTTGTCCGAACTGCCACAATATGCTGAATTTCGAATAATAACCGAATATTAGTGGTATCTCTATTATTATTTACTTACAGCCATATAAGTAGTACTACTAGGCGTATGATCTATATTATTTATGTATTAATTAATGCGTAAATCATACGCCTAGTAGTACTGGCATTTGTATAAATCTTAAGAAAAATTCACTTGTTGGGCACAATTGGCCATAACTATGGAATTTACCCATAGATTTTCATAAATTACATCTTTATTTCTTTGTTGGAAAAAAGGACTCTGCTATTTTAGCAACTGCTAGTTTTTACGATTTTTAAAAATTTGAAAAAATTTTAGTTTTTTTGATATGTTTTAGCCAATAGCACTTGAATTATTATAAATTAAGCTCGATGAAATAAACCTTTAAACCTACCATATATGAGCATATGTAAATGTATCTGGTACCATAAATTAAACATATTTCTATCACTTTTATATATAATTATATATGGCATAATATATCATTGTATGTAAATATATATAGTAAAATTTAATGAAGAAATATAAAATTACCCCGATTGATAACAGTGGCCAACTGTTGGTTGGAGCGAACTTGCCACCGCTGGCATAACGTTGGTAATAAAAAAATATAGTTGGTGCTTTAAAAACAGCTTAAATTAAATTAATTTTGAGCAATATGTAAAATAAAATACATTTAAAAAATCTGCAATACAGTTCGGTCTTTTTTTTATACATCATATTTAAATATGTGAAATAAAATAATATTAAAAAATGCTTCTAATTAGTTTGTAATATTGGTAAAACAATATTGGCAAAAAAAATTGCGGGCGGTACTGGCAAAACATATGCTCTGCAAACAAAATAGTGTTGCTAGTACTATTTTTTTTTTGTACGCTTGGCAATTTCTACCTGTGTACTGATCTCTAAAACATTTTCCATTTTTTTTTTAAACTTTTTAATTAAAAAAATTATTTAATAAAATTTGGTAATATTTGATATACCCATTTTTCGGATAAAACTATGTGAGATAATATAATGGTACCCATTATATATGCAATTTTTCGGATCAGATAAGTAATGTTTAGTTATATGAGATACTATATATAATCATATATGATTGTATCGGAACTTTTTACGTCTTTTATGTGCTATTTTTACACATTGTATGCAGTTACAGTCTGTTTACGAAAGTATCCGCTTAAGTAATGAAGCCTTTATAATGGTTGTGTTTGCGACATATACATCTGGTCTTTTTACTTGTTTTCCATGCTATTACTGTGTTATCAGCACAATTTTGGTAGCAACTTAAATGAGTTAAACTTTAGTTCAAATTTAGTTTTTTGGCAAAAACGTTTAACTAAAAATTTAGCTGAAAACGCGATGTTAAAAAAAAAATAAATTGCTGAAAGCTAGTTAAATATTTTAAACACGGGAAAAAATAATTATATCTTCATATTTAATATGATTAAGTCATATATGGCTTTGAATGAAGTCACATTACGGATAATATCATTATATACAAATACACTTATAATACTGTGTAGGTAAAATACAACTGATAACGTAGTTAAAAACAAATGAAATTTCACTTAAGTAAACATTAACCACATGTTAGCAAAAAATAACAAAAAACTACTGTAAAAATGAATGTAAAATCATAAAACAGTAATTTGGTGTGGTTTGTTTTTTTTTAAAATGAACTATAAGGTTAGTAAAAAATTTTATTTTTTTCTACAAATGACTGACATTTACAATAAAAATAAAGAAACTGTATTGCAAACCCAAACAACTACATATTTTTAAAGCAGAAGTACACTCACATCTAATAATTTTATTGAGAGATTTTTTTATACGGTACTTGATATTATTATATGTCTCCAAATCTTACTCCATATATAAATACATAAGCCATATAATAATAATCCAAATATATGTTGTGATTGATATGATTCTATATGGTCACATGCTAAGTCTTAATAAACTATATGTGACGCCATACTGAAAAGAATTTCTTTATAATTTTATATAGCATTATAGTTAAAGTTTAATATTAAAATTAAATTATCTGCAAGTTAAGACTTTATTACATATGGCGTCGCATAT